>JAWMRA010000023.1:6312029-6757721 GCA_035584735.1 Pseudotriccus pelzelni | reverse complement strand
TCCCCGGGCAGGTGGAGCTCGTTAGCCCTGTAAGGCAATCCACCTACGTTCTAAGGACCTCGTTGCCACCGTCCAAGCTTGCTTGGCCCTGGCAGATGAACCTTAGGATTAAAGGGTGGGTTCAGTTCCGCGCACACTGTGTCTCACCTAAAAAAAAAAAAAAAATCCGATGCGCAGGCTGGAAGGTGTAAAGACCTTCCCCAGATCTTCGTCCGCGAAGACTGGCCATTACTTTACCTGCTGGAGATGCTGGTTCTTTAGCCAGGGCAAACAACCCAGGATCTACCTGCTGTCAAAATCTTCTGATTCTCACAAGTTAAATGTTTCCATACATTTAAGCTCTTGAAAGGCTCAAGCCATTGGGAATAATCAAGTGGGGAAATGCCATTAGTGAAATCTGAATGCAAGTCATACCTGGAAAGCTTCACATCCCACTTGCACAACGTGGAGGAAAGCCGACAAAGAGGAGGATATACTCAGGTTATCTTGGGTGTCAGCCTCTCCCAGAGCAGCTCCCAAGGGTTATTCCAGGTGAGCACCAGCACAAGGCACACCCACTGTGTTTTCCACACAGAGCAGGATGAAGCTGTTGGTGTTGACAAGAGCTGTTGAAAGGACTCGAGGACACCCCACTTTTTTATGCAGTTCAGTCAGCAGAATTTAGAAATATCTCTGAAAAGTGGATCTGAAGGGCTTCACCTCTCCCTTTGCCCTACCTGAATGGAGCAGCAGCTCAAGTGAGAATCATCAGAGAGATCTGCTGGGGTTTCCTTAGATCACCTGGGCCACTGATCCAGGTGGACGGTTCCCTGAAATGCATGGATTTGAAGAGACATGGCATGGTCAGGGATCCCCTGGGAAGAGAGAAGTGAAGGAGAGAGGAAGACAGCAAAGTGTTTCAGCAGCTGAGCCCCAGCACAAATGAGAAGAGCGGCCAGAGCCTCCTGCTCCCATAGACAAGGCTCAGACTCAGGGTGCTGCTCCCGGTGCTGCCAGGAATAAAACCTGCATGGCCACTGCTCCTCTGTGCCTCCTTCCAGCAGCTCAGCCTGCACCGTACGTGGTTTGTTATTCAGTTGTTTGCCAGTTCAGCTATGCCGTGTTTTCTGAAGCAGGGCAGGAATCCACCAGCGGGTACCTGCTTGTTCCAAGCTCCAGCAGGGCACCAGCCGCAGGGGCAAGCGCAGAACTGCACACTCCCAACACCACTTGCCTGGCCCCTGCTCCAAAGGGACAGTCAAACCTGGGACAGCAAGCTGAGACAACTTCATCCGGGGAGCCCAAGCCATGCATGAGACCAGAGCTCCAGCCCCTGGCAGCATCTGGTACCTGTTTGCATCCTCTGCTCCAGGCAGCTTTGCTCCCACCTGCCAGGGACCACTCGTATTTGCCAGTCACAGCAACTAACCTGGACGTGTCTGCTCTTGCCAGTGAGTTTGCAGGGAGCCATTCCCACATCCCTGCTGCCGTGATGGGGAGCAATGAAAGCGTTTCACAGCAAATGTTGCTTTCTGTTCTGCGTGGGGCTGGGGAAGGCAGGCAGCGAGCAGTGAATAGCTTCAAACGGGAAGGTCAGCAAGCCAGAAAGGGTGGATTAGGAAAGGACAATGCAGCCAAGACCTGATTAATTTAATTGCTCATCTGAAATGTAGCTGCAGATTAAAAGAAGGACGAAGAAGTTATAAGCATATGAATGGAGCCAAGTAATGATTTAAATGGAGAGAATAGGCAGAGCCCTGCCTCCCCCTGCACCCTCTGCCCCACATACAAAGGGGTTTGTATTTAGATTACTCCAGACTTCTGGCTCTTCTCCTTATGCTGTCTCCTCAGAAATGGAGACACTGAGTACCAGCAAATGTTTAAGTAGCTGCAGCTTGGTATTGCTGCTGGCAGCTCAGAATGAGTGCTAGAGCCAGGCATGTGCTGAAGCCTGTGAGATGTAACGTGGAAACCATTCTGCTCCCAACAGAACTGAGATTTTCTTGCTGCAAATGGATTGATGGGCACGGTCTCAGCCTCTGCACTTCATATGCAGCCACTGCCTTGGAGGACCTGGAGCAGCTTCCCTTGGCTTAAAATTGTACCTACAACAGATCTCTCTGCACTCACAGTCAACAAATCACATCTCCAAACACTTCAGAAGCAATATTTATAACTAGAGAAAAGCAGAAATAATTTCATGGAAAATTTCACAGGTTTGTTGTTTGTTTTTTTAAAGCGGAACAAACAAGCAAAACTTCCCAGAAAACAAAGTATAAAAAGCATCTGGGTTAGGTCAAAACACTGTTCTTTTCTCCTTTTATTATTTTTTAACTGTGTCTTATGTTTGCTAATATAAAATAGCTGAAAAATTAAGCCAACTTTGAAGTGGAAACTCAGACTCTTCTGTGAAGGCCAAAAATAACTTCTTAGCATTCTCCATCTCGCTATTGCAAAGAGAGGTCAGAAACTTGTCAAGTAAATCTGCTTCTGGAAGGCTACAATTCCGATTGCCTGGATCACTCCACAGGCAAAAACACTTGGAAAATATTGGAGTGAGACTGACAGGCACCACTTTTGGTCATCAGCTCCTTCCTCCTGCTCAATACAAGCTGGAGAGCTGCCTCCAGGAATTTGTACCGCAAAGGGACTCATCCCCTCCCACTGCATGACCAACAGCTACAAAGGTTGGTGACTTTTGGATGAACTCAAACTTGTCTCTTACAACGACCTGATTTGAAGAGTTCTCCATTTGAATAGTTCAGCCGATGGGAGAACTTACCACATGGGCTGAGCTGCTTCAGCTGGTAATGACTCCTGGGTTGGGTTGAATTTCTGTGCCTTTGCCTGGTAATGAAAGAAGTGTCTCACCTCAATGCTCTTCCCCAGGAGAACGTTTTCTTCTAAGTCAGCCCTCAATCTTCTGTTTGGGAACAGGAGTTGTGTTGAAAAGAGCCATTGGACCAGGTCTGGAAGTACCTCAGTGGAATTTTTTTTCCCCTCCTTGGTCTCTTCTGCATCTTTGCACTTTTCAATACAGTAAGTGTGGCTATGTGGAGAAGGTTTTCTCTGTCCTGATTTAACACTAGTTCCTTGACATGTGTGTTTTCCAACAGCCTTCAACAAAATGCATTTTATTTTCCTGTAGTGGAAAACTGCCCATTATTGGGGCAGAAGGCTGAAGAGACGAAGCAATCACCTCTGCCTCTGAAGCTGTACAACGAGGCTGAAGAAAAGCGCTGCAATTTTCATAGAATAACAGGACCTAAAGCACTAAAAATGTTAAAATGACTCTGTCATTATACAGGGCTGGAACGTTAAATATGATTCAGGGACTGTGCACGCATCCCTGTTGGCTTAATCCCACAGCAGCCCATGTTTAAAATATTTGTAATCATTTATTAAGGACAAATGATAGAAAATAAAGACACCTTTAAGAGATTGGTCGTTGAAACTAAGAACTGAGCTTTTGAAATAACGCATGCTCTGTTTTCTGCATCTGACAGTGTTTCAGACAGCAGGAGGAAGGAATCCTCTCTCCTTTGGGTTGAAAACTCAGGAGCTGGAAAGGGCTAGAGTTGCAGCAGTAACAGATCTGCAGCATTTTCTGACACAAAGCCTGAGTAACATAGAAGGGAGGACAGAAAATGCAACTTCTTCACACTTACCTGCAGTCTCTGGGGTTGTGGTGATGTCAGAGTGCCTGCACTTTATCATGTGATTGTCCTCCTGGGAGCTGGTCTCCACATTTGCTTCCTTTTAACCCAAATTTCTTCTACCTGAATTTTCTTGTATATTTGATGCTTATTTTTCCCAGCTTAGAAAAGTTGGGGTTTTTTTCCCACATTTCTCTCAACAGCACTGACAGTGATGTGGACCAGGTCCAGTATCCCAGCTCATCCTCCAAAAACGTTTGCAAAATGAACTGTTTTTCTCCCTTATCGTCCCATGGCAAAGGATGCCCCTGGTCAGTGAAGGCAGCACCAGCTGGTCACCAGGCACCTGAACAGCTCATGGGGCACCTCTGGGATGTGCTTCTGTATGTTTTGCACCTTGGGGCACTCCTCTACTGGGCAGAAATTGGGGACCATCAGTCTATCCAACCAGAAGGACATGAGTGGATAGTCAGGGCCATTGTCCAAAATGGTCCCTGGTCCACAGACTCCACTGTGGGCTTGGGGCAGGGCTGTATATAAACAGCATTCTTCCCCTCCCTCATTCCTTTTGCATGGGACAATCAAACAAGGAGCCCAAAGCCTGGAAATAAACACCAGCACAGAAAGGAATGTTTACCATTCAATGTATTATTCCCTTGTGTACAAAGTATTTTGCCTCTATAATAGCACATCCACTGAAATACGATGGCAAATGCAGCAAGACCATACAGACATGTCTTATGGGTCTTTTCATTTCCTTTTGAGTATAAGCAGAAAGAAAAGAAACACTGTACAGGAAAGTGCTTGCAAAAAATATCCCAGCTTGTAGAAAAATAATGGCATTGATATACAAAACCCAGAGTTGCTTCCTGAACAAGGAATGTCTATTGTCTCTGGTCCCCAAAATCTGCTCTATTTAATGATGCCCATTAACGAACCACAGGATCAGCGCTCTGTCTTTTTTTTTTCCCTTATAGTTTAATATTTTTTAGGCTTCTCTTGCTCTGTTAATAGCTGCTATGAAACTATACGGTAGAAAGGAAGGTGTACAGGTCAAAATAATATTTCTTTTTATAAATAGCCATTCACTTCATTAGAGAAAATATAATAAGCCTGTACTTTCTAAGCACCACTGTTTCTTTCTAAAGTTCATAGTGCAATTTTCCCTTTTCCCCTACAGAAGTTGTACATAAGCAATTATCATTAAAAAAACATCACTATTCCACTACTACTCCTTTCCCCTTTCCCTTTTTCCTCTTTCTCTTTCCCTTTTCCCCTTTCCCTTTTTCCCTTTCACCAGTTCTGTAGCTGCTCGCCTGTGAGATGTCTCCCAGCTGACGGGGACACGTCGATCCCTGACAGTCAGGCTGACAGGTTTCACTGCAAAGGCTGACCACAGCCCAGCACACACATGGATTATGGATCCAGGCATTGGATCGTTTATCACCATTGATCCAACTGTTTTGTAGCAGATTGATTCCACACCCTTTGGGGAGCTCTGTAAAAGACTCACATAAGATCCCGGGGTTGCGTTTGTTAACTGTTTGCATCCAAAATGGCAGGAGTTACCTGGAGCAGCAGATAAGCCTCTTTGGTTTTCCAAACTGCTGGCAATTTTGTGTTGAAAAGCTTCCTTTCCTTGTACTTTGTGCTCCTGGCTGCCCTGACATATAAGGTGAGAGAGCAGCATCTTCCTATCACTAAGTAAAATTGTGGAGAAAGAGATAAGGGACATAGTCATAGACTACAAAAATAATCTGGTCACATCACCCCCGTTCAACGTGCTACAAAGCTCTGCGAAAGCGTGGCGTGCCGCAAGTGGAGGGCTATGTACAGGCAGGAGCCATGGCACCTCTGGGAGGTGGCTCCTCAATTTATATTAAAAAACAAAAGCCAGCGCTAAAGGTCTGGTTGTACATGGGATGGCAGAGAGGCAAGGAGCACAGATGCCTTACCAGGAAGATCGGAGGCAACACAGAAGTAGGCGTAAAGCAGCTTGTTTTTGAAGGGGGAGCAGAGTCATCTGTAAGTACAGAGTGATCTTGTTGAAACAAGGCAGCGCCAGCGCTGAAGCCTCCCTTTGCAGATGGTCTGGGAGTGAGTAGGAAGCCGGGGAAATGCCGCAGGTGCCTGCAGTGGAGTCCCCTGGCCAAGAGAAGGGGCGGCTTGGCTGGCGTGCTGTCCCCCATCCCCTGCCGTGGAGGGAACATGGCAGGGATGCTTTCGGCTTCACGCTAGGATTTTGTGACAAAGTCTGTAAGAAACTGCATCACTTCTGAGTGCACAGTCCAGGGAACATATGGCCTGATCAGCCTGTCTGGGATGAGTTAATACCCCGCTTCCAGATGGAGCCAGGAAGCACAGTGGCACATGCAATTAGGAAACAAAGATGTTTTTTTAAAAAGTGAGTTCACTTCAGAGCCCTATGGAAAAGGGGCTTGAGCTGAAGCTCCATCTGCAAGAATCTTACTAAACCTGGGGTAGATCTTAACGGATTTGAATCACCTGGCAATTTTTCTGCTTTATCCCCTTTTTCACTGATAAAGGCACTGGATTAACTAAAACTACAGAGCGTTAATAAATATCATGTTAGCACCAAACCAGTGCTTTTAGCACTGGCCACAGAGGTCATGTGAAATTCAAAACATACCTAAAAGATAAAGATTGCTAATGCAACTAGCACTGTATTCATTGTCATGTTTTCCTTGAGTGCTGTCAGCCTAATCCCTAAAAATAAAATTTAAGCACATCTCGTCTATTTTCCTTACATAAAGACAGATTGAAATGCCAAAAATACCCCTATGCAGATTGTGTAGCACCGTGGAGGGCCAAAGCAGCCCATAACTGAAGGAAAATTACTGACTGAAAGTAAACAACTGAATACAGTGACAATAAAGTATCACTTGTCATAATGCTACATATAATGTAGAGTATACATAATGCAGTGGTTTGACTGCAGAATTTAACAATAAAAAATAAAAATAGTAAAAGCAGCCTTAATATAATGATTTTACGTACAAAAATATTAAATCAAAATAAATAATCCCAAACATAAATATTATACTGTACATTAAGAATATGCAATCTATATACATATAAACAGATACAAAAGTGGAAGGCAGAGGTATTGCATCGCTATCCTTCATCCGTCTCATCTCCGCTGGCTGCTCCCAGAGAACCTGGAAAACACAGACAAGGTGCATATTAGAGTCAGATCATCATCTTCTCCTCTGGAACCTGTAACTAGAGAGATCAACACAAGAGCAGAGCCAAAGCAGGTGTCAGTGAGGTGGGAAGTGTGTTTCCATTAACACCATCAGGGTTACTGGGGGAGCAGGGGATCCCACTGGGAGGCTGTGTGGAGTGCGTGGCTGTCCCCACTGCACTCAGTGCACACGTGTTTTTGCAAGCACGGCCCGATCTGTTCCTTCAGGATGTTTTTGGGGAGATTGCCCTTCATGCAGAAGCTGCTGGGAACTCACCATTGCTATAACACCTGAATGTCGAGGCCTGTTCCAGATGATGGAGTACACTTCCCACAGTAACCACCACATCTTCCTACTACTTTGGTACCATCCTGCAGGCAAAATCAGAAATAATATCTTAATAAGGGCTCAGGAACTCCACACTGCAAAAGGGCCAGATCCAGGTTATTCTAGCCAGGGTTTTTAATAGAAAATGGATTGGAAGGAAAACAAATGATGCCTAAATCAATCTACAAAATCACCACTATATTCAAATACACACAAATGTAATTCTCTTCAGTGCTGCCAGGTCAGATGGTGGACACAAATAAGAAAGGGTACATTGAAAGCTGCCCAAGGAGAAGGATGTTTGGAGGGATATCTCAAGGTTTCTCTGATTTGCCCCACACTGAATAATAGCAATGAGTGGAAAACCACATTGGGACAATAACAACTCCTCAGCTGTGCCGGAACGTGGGAAGGGCATGGGCAGGATATTTGCAGTCAGTACCAAGAAACATCCATTTGGAAGGGGAAGGCCTGGAGTGGCTCCAGAGACAAGATGGGAGAGGCAATGCCTCTTGCTCAGGTGCCATCCCTCCTCCCCTTCCCACAGCTAGAAGAGGAAAATGTGGAGTGGTCCTGAGCTTGGCCTGGTCTCCAGGTGAGCCCTGCAAGCACAGTGCAACTCTGGGCTTGAGTCAGGAGATCAATACCTCCATCTGGCCTTCCTTATCCCATCTCTGCACAGACTTTCTCCTCTTGGTCATTACATTGGACAGATAGTCCTTGAGGGGAATTCAACCCTCAATTACCAGAAAATTGGACTTAAGCACAGAACAAGCTTGCACAAAACGTTTATTTTTAAACGAGCTCCACCCTGCCCTTGACATTATTGATCTGGGACTGCAGCAGGCTGCTATCATCTCTTCTCAGTATGTCATTCTTTCTTCTACTCCTGCGGGCAATTATGCCCTTGGAACAGCACTTGACAGATGCCACCGGGTGATGAAGGATCTTTAACCAACCCTGTCCCTTAAAGTTTCTTTTAATTCTGCCAGCCATAATGTTCTCTGCAAGCCCAAAGTTGTCTACTTGGGCTTCTCCTTTCTCAAAGGGAGAACAGCAGAGCACCTGCCAGAACTGACATACAGGGGCTGTGCTGGTCCTCTTTGACCTGCAGCATGGTCAGACCGGTAAGCATTTCACTCTCCCCTAAGAGCATCAGCACAGATTCAGTCTCCCTGGCTCCCCAGAAAGCAGTACAGGAGAGAATATTTTGCAAATTGCTTTTTGTTAAATGATTACAGTGACCTCCTTTGGTGGGTTTTAACAGGGGCAATCGGGATGACTCACATGAACTAACAGCCAAAAACGCAATCCTGGGTTCTACCATTTCAGACCATGACACAAAAGCAACAGAGTGAAGGCACACAGTGAGGGAGGTGTCAATAGGAAGGCAAATTAAGCAGTACAAGTTCAAATTTGGCTGTGGAGTGATTTTGAAGGGCTGCCTGGCTTAGCCTGAGGCCTCCAGTCAGCAGAGCCACAGGCAGTGGCAGGGGATGGTGCCCTTGCCAGCATGTCCCAGGAGACTCCTTCAAGAAGATGAGCCCAGCCCAGCAGGAAGGTCCACATCCTCCACACTTTATCAGCGATGTTTTGGGAACAAATCCTCCTCACGGCAGTTGCCTGGCACCAGGCCCTCTCCAGCAGGTCCAACCCCGCTCTGCAGCCCTGACCCCGCATGCCCTCGTCCTGCTGGCTGGCCCTGTGATGCACACTCCATGATGGACATCTCAGACAACTAATTAAGGATATCTCTGCCCCACAGCACTCAATGTTTTCAGCTTCACAGTTAATCAGGCTCACTAATTAATTGCAATAACTCTGATCAAGTTAAACCCGCGAGGGCCTCTCCGCCCCCACCACTGTTACAGGCAACACTTTAATGTCAGATGTTCATTTTCTGTTAGCCTCTACTGGAAGATGTTGCCGTGAATGACAATGTGGTGATTAAAAACTTCTGACGAGCAGGTATAGCCATAATTTAAGTTGCAACTTACCGGGGATTTCTGAATTTCCGACACGGCGTAATTCCCTTGTGAGAGCCACTTGGCTGTTCCCATTAGGGACAGGCCTGTCCCGTAAAGGTCTATGCTGAAGCGACCCTAAAAAACAAGAAGAGCCTGGTTATCCCAAAACGCTGTGCTCTGGCCTCCTGGCATGCCACGGTATCATTTTTCTACCAGGATTTTGCCAGCAATGTTTCCCTTGTTTTCCATCACTGTGACTGTGATTAGCCCTTTGTACAAATCACAGAATGGCTCACATTAAGAATTTCCTTCTGCTGGGTGGCTGCAGAGAAGGAGGGACTGCAGCTTGCTTTTGAACTGCTTTTTATTCTCGGGTTTTCACTGCCTTACCCAGGTTTTGCACTGTTCTTTCCTGGTTTTGCACTGCTTTTTCTCTGCCAGCTGAGGGCATTCTTGGCTTTTCCATGGCAAACTGCGGAGCCTGACGTGCTCCAGCTGATGGGAAGGGACGCCAGGGATGTGCTGCAGCCCCTGTCACTGCTCCCTCCTCAACTGGAGAGGGCACACTTGTCCATATTTTCTTTGTTATTCACTGGGTTTTTCGTTTTTTGGGGTTTTTTGTTTGTTTTTCCCCGGACTTCAGTAAAATAAAAACTGCTTATTTCTTTAAAGCACTTCATCCCACTTTTTCTCAAAAATGGAAAATTAAGTAGTATGCTGGCATCCAGTGCTCGGTCTCCCAGCCCTCCCCTCGCCCCCCATGGCAGACTCCAGCCCTGCCCATTTCTGGACCCACGGAAGAATCCTTTTGGACACATCCCCAGGCTGACCCACAGCCCAGCACAGCCATGAGGTACCAGATGGCTGTTAGCTCTGCTCCTTGCACTTGCTGCCTTGGGAATGCTGATTTTCTGAGAGCACCAAACTGTCTGGGTCGGGTGGACAGATATTAACATTCATGAGCATTCCTGAGGTAAGAAGTCAATCCCTAAGCTGCTGAGCTGTGCAGAAAAGTGTCAGCTCCAGAACCAGGGAGGGAATCAGATGGAGAGGTTTGCCCTCTGCCATCTGCTGGTGCAATTCCCTGCATAATGCCATTTGCCAATATGGTCCATCCCATACCTTGGACTATCCAAACTTATCACGTATCATCCCCCAGCCCCACAAAAGCTAGGTGTGCTGGGGACATGTAGCAAGCTGTCTATAACACAGTGTTGTCTCCTAAAGACTTTCAGAAGGCATATTTTTTCCAAGCAGCTGGGCTAGATGTTCTACATCACCTTCTAGAGTTACTGAGGAGGCAACTTAGCCTATGTCCTACTCCATGCTTTCATGATTGGACAACTTGTGGTGCTGGGACAGGCTGGATTTGCCCTGATGCACAGGCACCACCTTCATTTTGTCAATGTCTTCACAGCCCCAAAGTGGGGTCAGTGACGGTCCCACGAGGCTGCTGTCAAAATAAACAGCAGGATGTGGGGACACTTGGGCTGCAGCTGGCAGGTACCACTGTGGTCTCTGACAGACGGGCTATGTCTTTCCAGCGGCAGAAATCCGACCTGTTCCTGCCCTGCAAATGTCCTCTTCTTCTCAGGCATCTGCCCCAGAGCTGCCAGGCAGGAGTCCTGCTGTCTATCTGCTGCCTTCCCACCCAGAGGGGCTGTCTCACCCATCTTCTTGCACCCCTGCAAACTGGCTTCAGTGGGTACAAGATTGCAGAGCACAGAGGCAGGTTCCCTGACTCCCTCCTGCTCTCCCTGCCCAGCATTTCCACCAATCCCTGTCATGGACTGATCCCCCTGCCTTCAACTACCCACGTATAGCCCAGTTCTTCTCCCACAGCCTATTTCTTCTTCCTTTTCTCCTTTACTGTTGGTTGAGGCTGTAGAGAATGTCCCTTAGCCAGCCACAGGTCTGATAATACAGGAAAAGGAAAGTACTTTCTCCATCTTCACAGAGAGAAAAGTTTCTGATCACTGAGATAAGAATGTGCCATTCACTGCAGCTGGGTCGATGTGATCAGCAGTAATTAATAGAGGGCCTGAACGTAACAAATGGCACCAATTCCTATGAAATCCTCTTGTCAAATACCTGAGGGCATTTGGCAGCACTGTAGCAGTCCCCAGCAGTGGCATAAGGAACAGGTCGTCCATCATGTGTCCTTGCAAACTGTAAGTCCGTTGCTGTGGAGAAGAGTTGGTGAATAACATGGAAAGAAAGATGCAGGGAGAGAGACAAAATAAATGTAAACATGTTCTTTGCTAATGTTTAAATGCACTAAACCCGGTTTCACACATTAATCTTGAGAGTGAAGACTACTAGATTTCTAATATTTAATCTCCCAATTCATTGCACGCGTGACACCCAGCACATGAACACTGAATTTAACAGGAAACTTAGACACTCAGTGTTTACAGTTCAGTTTAAGTCCACTGGTGATTTAATAACAAGGTATAAATAACAAAAAAGCTTGGACCCATGACTTGGGATTTCTTTTTCTATCAGAAAATCCCCCACTTTCAAGAAGGCTAGAGGACCTCCTAAATCTCCCTTTTAAACAAAGGCAAACAGCCATCTCTGCTCTCCTGGCTGCCCCAGCCCAGGGGTCGGGTTTTCAAAGGGAATTGGGGTATTTTGCTCTGGAAGGATCTGAAGTAACCGAGACTCATTTAGATGGGGATGTGAGATAGCTCCTGCCCAATAGAGCTAGGTGCCCAACTCCTTTTGAAATTCAAAGGGAGCTGATATCAAATTCCCCGAGGGTGGTTGCTTTCAGATCTTTACCTAGAAGCTTTTACAGATTATTAGTAGCTTTTTACAGATTGATAGACTGGGAGGTCTTGAAAATAAAGTGATAAAAAACACTTATCAGATCAAGAGTCGTTTTACATGGAAGGATTTTGATTTGTTAAAAAAAACTCAGCTATTTACTGAATGAACTCCCAACAATATGTTGTATTTTTAAAACATTTGCTGGAAACTGATAGCATCCCTGGAGTCAGGGAGACTGAAACTGTAACCCTATGGGATGCTAAAGGGTCTGTGGTGGTGAGATGTCTCCCAGCTCCCAGGAATTACAAGAGAGACAGGGTATCACTTACATTGCACAGATACAGCCCTCTTCTCCCCTGCTAACCCATGTCCCCACCTCCATCACTACCAACACAAATTATTTCCCCAGGGTCTGGTTCTGACAAGAGTCTCCTCTGCCCTGGCCATAGAGAGCAGCATCCCCACCCTGGTGGAAACCCCTGCACTGGGATTTGCTGACACCCCTCTGTGTAAAATGGGGGGGCAGCTCCTCCCTGGTTAAGCTTTGTGTCTGAGTCCAGTCTGAAAATAGGAGATAAAATGAAATTAAATCCTTCAAAAAAATACACTGGCCTGCCAGGTGCATGCAAGTACTCATTCTGCAGAGCAGATGCACCAGCAATTGTCTTAATATTTTCCTGTTTTACAGAGAAGTAATATGAGCATCTCTGATGTAAAGTTGCAGTCTCCAGGAGTAAAGCAGCAAACAGGTGACCAAGTTTAAAAGAAGCTTTTAACAGGAAAGCTCAGGAATATTGCTCACTAGAGTACTACTGCTTGCTTGTAGTTACAGCTGTATTTGTGTAAAACAAACATTTTGTTTTTAATGGCAAGGCCCTGTTTTTACTCACTTATTATTTGCATAGTGTTCAGGTCCAGCCTTACTTTGCTGAAGGTGGAAAACCCAGCTGCTGTGTAATCTTTCCTACACTGGCAGTCTTCTCGTCTGCTCCCGTTATACGGACACTCGGTCGGGTTATGCAATCTAAATCAAAAGAAAACCCTTTCTACTCATGACCGGAAAATATTGCCATGGAAAACAAAAACACCGTCAAGCTCACCATTCCAGGATTTCTTACCTGTATCCATACACCTCTGAAAAATTCTCCGCATCCCCATTTACAAGGGTCACGTACTCCTTTGGGCTGTCAGTCTGCATCCCAGAGCAATACACCTGAGAGAGAGAAGCCAGAATTTTGTCACAAAGGCAAAGGCATCGCCGAGAAAAACAAAGGCAGAAAATCTAAGGCTGGAAGTGAGGAGCACATGCAGGGTCCTCTTGCACCTTTGGAAAATGCATTAACTATCATTCTGTTGCTGAAACGCACCTTTAACATCTTTCCTTTGACTTGCAGGAAATATTCACCATCTTCAGTGACACCTTTGAGATTTTTAACGTCTTCGCAACTCCTTGGTAGTTCACCTGAAACAAAACAGAAATACTTGTAGTTACTGAAAAACCGTATATCAGAATTTCTTTTGGAATGCTGTGAGGCATCCAAAACATCAAAACACCTTGTTTATTTTTCAGAGGTTTCCCTGGTGTACTTTAGTGCTTAGTTGGAAATACCACAGATCTCTAGGAGGGTGATGGGGAAAGATGCTGCAGCCATGAGAACGGCAAAGGAAGGTGCAAATCCGCAGACTTACAGTCATGGACATTGTGGCATGTCCTCCTCTCCTCAGGTTTCAGATCCACATGGCACAAACTGCTGACCTGGTCATCGTTTGTCAAACACTGCACTGACCGGTGCATGACCCCAACTCCACAGGTGACAGAGCACTGCACGACACAAGACAGAGATCTGGGGTTTATCCCAAGGGTTTCTGGGTTCCAGAAGAACAGGGACAGGAGGTTTCCCTTGTAAGAAGAGAAAGACTCCAATCCTGCAAAGTGTTCAAATACAAGTTTAATTTTAATCAAATGAGTAGTCCCTTTGATTATTAATCCATTTATTATTGTCACCATCATTGATTACTTCAAGAAGACTACCATACTTTGCTTAGCATTTGCACACTTTGCTGGATGAGGCAGTTGGTTAAGGAGAACCATGTACTCAACTGAAATTATTCATTTTTCATGTTAGGAAGGTCATACAAGAGAGAAATGTTCACCAGAAGGCCTGCATGGTAGAAATCCTCTCCTGGTGGCTGCAAGACATTGCTTGGGTCACTGCCAGGGGCCTCTGAACAAACATGGCTGTTGTTTTCTATCCAAATTTCACCAAAAAAATGGAGCCTCAATCTTCTCTCCCCTCACTCACTGCAAAAAATGGATAAATCTGTGCAAACACTGGGTCATCCTCAAACAGCCCAAACCAAGGGCAATCTTAAGGCTGAAGCTGCACAAGTTACTGGAGCTGCCAAACAGCAGCTCATCCTCTGCACTGACTCGCAGGGATGATCTGAAGCTTCCTATGGGGCAGAAGGAACTTTGGTTTCAAACGGCTTTGCCAGGTACTGTGACAACTTCCACTACATATTGCTTGGCTTGACCCTCATTGCCTTGTAAAAGTTTGACATATTCCTACAAATGCCTGAGCTGGGTCAATAAATCAAGTTTATGGGAGAAACATCACATTTCAAAGAATGTCAGAAGCCCAAAGAAGTGAAATATTATCACCTTAACTAAAATTTGATCTTGTAGTTCAGGCTCAACATAAATAACTTTAGCAGAAAGGCCAAGTTCTTTCCCCTCCCCTGTCCCAGCATTTGTAAGAAGGAGGGGGAGAAAAAAAAAAGAAAAAAAATAATATTAAGGCTCAAATGACCAGTGTTTTGGCCTATTGGTGGCTCCAAAGTCTTGTTCATACACGTGGTCAAGTGGGATCAACTGCAGCTGCCAGTGATCCCTCGATCCTTCCAGCACAAGACTTTCAAACCCTTGTTTTCTGCAAAGACCCCCCCTCTTCGACTGAGCACTCAGCACGACCATCAACACTGCCACAAATTTTGACTATATCCAAATTTTCGTGGAGGTCATGACTCTGCTTGTAGCTACTGGGACTCACCCATACAATGGAGTTCAGTCTGGAGCACAGAGCTCTACACACAGTGGGGCTGCTGCTCCACCAGAGTATTCAGAGCATTAATTTATGCAGCTTTTAAACCTTCCCCCTCCAAACCTTCAGTCTGTGTCGCTGATGTAAAAAAAAATAAAATTCAGTTTGTTCCAATCTTTGCAGTTAAAAAAAAGAAGTTTTCCAAACTCACACTTCCCCAGTTGCCGACGCGCCAGGACGCTGAGACAGGGCATTCCCCGAGGTAGCAGGGCTGGATATTGGGTGGCTGAGTGCCAGGACAGTTGACCATGTTCTGGTACCCGTACTCATAGTGGTCCTTCCCGGTGTAAATCTCACTGCAGGACACGAGGCGCTGCCTGTATCCCTTCCCACACGTGACGGAGCACTGCGGGCAGAGGAAACACCAGTGAGCACCACACGTGTCAGTAAGGCCACCCAAAATGGGGAGGAAAAGCAGCCCTGTCAGCTTGTAACACAGCAAGCTGCTCCAAGGGATCACTAGTATCTAGTTAAGCCAGTCATGAGTATCACGAGTGACTACTACAAGTGAGCTGGTGCCTGACACCATCTTTGAGCACCCAGTTCCTCTGGGATGGATCTACAGCTGCTCCAGGACTCTCTAGCCAGGCTGGCTCCTGGACACATGTTATTTCTTCCCAAGTGCAAAGAAAGGAGCAGAAGATCCTCTGGAACTCAGAAATTCGTCTATTATTTACTTGGTTTGGTTTGTTGGTTTGTTTTTTTTTTTCCATGAGATACAGAGAGAGAAAACGGTCAAGATTGATCCTGAATTGCAGGTATTTGGCAACAAAAGGAAGAACGAGACATTTTTCCTTGTAATTGGAGGATAAACAGTGTTCTGCCTTCTTCATCAAAAGGCTGAGTGGGAGCTGGGGAGAGACAAGCTCTGGCTCTGAGAGCCATCTCCCACCTCTCTGTCTTCATGGGCCTGAGTGCTCCCAGGCGTCAGAGATGTTGGGAGTGGGTAGAGGGTGTCTGGGCAAGGGGCAGCCAGGGCATCAGCCTCACAGGCAGCTCAATATTTCTCTTAGGAAACCACTCAGGAGACCAGGCTGCTCTGAGATATTATCATGTTGCCGCGTTTTCCCCTCCTGCTCCATCTTGGGTGGCTTGTCTCTCCTCCCCCTCGGTCCTGGCATGTTTTCCTTTTTCTCTTTTCTTACTCTTTCTTTTTAATCAGTGCTGTGTCAGCAGCTGCCTTGTCATTTCCCTCTGCTGTTCCTCCAACTGAAAGTAATCCTTCACTGGCTGCAGGAGGAAACAGGCTGAGATTAGCCCAGGTCCTCCCGCATGCGGCGCCTGCCGCAAGGAAAACTCATCTATTTTCCTTGCCGAGCCCTTGCCCAGCTCTGAGGGTGAATCCCCTGCCTTTGCTCATGCTGGGTCCTCGCTCCTGCCAAAGACAGCACTGAGGAAGGATGTGTCCCCAGGGTCACGTCCAGGCTCGCCTTTCCCCCACAATGCTCGCCTGGACCCTTGCACAGCCCATGGGGCCCTGGAGCCGTCCAGGAGGGGATGGCAATAAAACCACATAAATAAATGAACAAATGGAATAAACCAGCAAAAAAAACAAAGAGGGAGCCTGCTGAACATGGTGTGCCTTGGAAGAAAATTGCCTCCAGATATTAGCTGGGACCCTGAGCATGCTGCTTTTAGTCTTTAATATCCTGGTCATCTCCCACAGACTTGTTCCTTTCTCTCCAACAGGGAGATTGCACAGAGAAACAACCCCAAAAATAATAATTAAAGCACACAGCACCGCCCTGCCAGTGTTGATTTGGGTTGCAATACCTCAGCAAGGGCAGCAGTGAGAGAAGGATAGTACGGTCTGGTGCTGAGCGGCACAGTCTCTGTGCAGGGACAGGGATGGGGACTCACCTCTGACCACTCCCCCGTGATCCAGATGTACTCGCAGGGTGGCAGCCCACAGCTCTCGATTTCGGGGGGGCGTTTGCTGGCGTCGCAGTAGCCACTGCTCTGCAGCTGCTTGTTGTTCTCATCCACACAGACCACCTTGCGGTACCGGGACGTCTCCCCGCACGTCTTCATGCACTGTGTGCAAGAAACAACATGGCTCGTGCAACCCATGACGGATTTCAGAAAATGAGCAGCCATCTGGAGAATCCCTCCTCCCAGCAGCCTCCCTGAGTGGTGGCTCCTGTGCCTCATGTTGGCGTCTGCCACTGGTATCACTTGGGGGCAAATTTTCGATCGGGGCCCTGCTGTGCCAGCTGCTGTGGGAACATCCAGTGACAAACTGGTCCTGATTTCTGGAGGTACTAACCCGAATCCAAGATGTAGGGAGAGAGAAGGAACTGAGGTAGCAGGTATTGGGAAGGGGCAGATATGGGGTCCAGCTGTGATGGGACCAAGAGATGCCATAATGGGCATGCTGGACCAGGAGAAGGGGCAAGGGGAAAACAAAGGGAGCAACCCCCATCATTTTAGCCTCTAGTAAATATAACTATTTGAAGAATGACAACTCAACCATCTCCCTTCCAAAAACCACACTGCCACACCTTTGGCAGTGGCTGGTGTTGGGGGAGCCCCTTCCCCAGTCCCCATCAGCAGGTGAGCAGCAATGCCCTGTCCTGGCATGGAGTGGGGGCACACAGAATCATCATGGAATCCTTTGAGTTGGAAGACACCTTAAAGTTCCAACCCCCTGCTGTCCCCAGGCAGGGACACTTTCCACTAGACCAGGTTGCTCAGAGCTTCATCCAGCCAGCGGAGGCAGCCCTGTGGATTTATTCTCTTTTAAACATTGCCCTGCCTGATATTAAGAGCAACCCGTGCCAGCCAAGCACAGCTGCTCCCCAGGGCTTTCTGGAGACTTTAAGGACTAAGTTCTTTCTCATCTTGGAAAAACCAACCTGGCTGTGAGGCTGTGGTTAGAGAGCATCTTAAAAAAAATACGCATAAAACAAAATAAATCAGCGTAGGAGCAGCTGTCTGGATAAAACCCTATTTTCTAAAAGTTATCGCCTGTAATGGACTTCTAACACTTTCAACTAACTGGATTAACAAGGAGAAAAACGCATGAAAATAATCATTTTATAGAACATGTAGGAAATGTCTTCCCCTAAGGAAAAGGATAAAACATTCAATCAGACCATCCCTATCTGTACAGAAGTCGTGTTTGAAGTCACCTAGGCTTGGAGGACTGTGCCATTTTAATCTATTTAGAGTCTCACCCTCCAAACATCATTTCCAGCCTCCCTGAAGCAGCTCCTGCTCTCCTGGCTTGCCCACAATTAGCGAGATCTTAGTGGGTTCAGCTAATTGCAAAACGCAGGCACTGTCGAGGCCCTGTTTCTGTAATTAGCTGTCAGAACCAAGATTGTAAATTATGTGAGAACTCTGAAATATCAGATGAGTTCAGGGCAGGAGCAGCAAACCAGGAGAGTCATGATGAGTGCAACGTCATGTTGGGTGTAAATATTTAGCACTGGGGCAAAGCAGAGAGTGATGGGGAAGGAAAGGCAGCCCCACAAAGCAGCATTTATTCCAAAAGAATAACTTAGGAGCTCTTAGGCAACAGTCAACATTGCAAAATCCGCAGTCTGCCAAAAGACCCCAAGGGCTCTGTGTGCTTTCAACCTTATTTACTCTCTTGCTTTGAGTCCTTGGAGTGGAAGCTCCTTTTAGGTCTTTGCTGAAACATGGCGATCCTACAGGGGGTGGAGGAATTTGGAGTGTGATTTCCCCAGAAAGCAAACAAACTGTGCTATATTTGCCCATCTCTGATCATCTCTCTATTACATAACTAAAAACTGAAAGGGGGTCATTGCGTGTGGCATCACTTGCGCTCCATCTGGAAGGTGCAGCTTCCCTGAGCGCTCTCCAGGCACCTTTTGGGGCAGCCTGAACCCCGACCTTCCTACTCCCCCCTAGTGAGGGACTCTCTAGCACAGTGGGAGCGGGGCCAAGGGATGCTCAAAGCTCCCCTCGTCTTTGGTTTGCATTTGCCAGCCCAGCAAGGGGTCACCAGCACAGGGTGAATGGTTCCAGCCCTCGGCTGCTGATGACCAAAGGGGACACCTTGCAAGGACTGGGAAGAAAGGCTGATTTTGTCTCCGCCCCTTAATGTATATTTAAGCCTAAATTTGCAAAGTTCATTGGCTCAGGCTTAATTTTAAGAGGGTGAACAATCTCTATGCCATCAACGCATCTTCTGACTTCGGCCCTGAAGAGCTATCACATCAAAGCCCATCCTTGTTTACAGCACATCAAAAGCCCATCCTCTCCTCGTTTAAAGTCATTACTTGCTGATGAGAGATTGACACTCTCAAGCACATGCCAGCCTGCTTTGGGTTTCTCTGCAAATAACAGTTGTGTGGCCAAATAAACCTGAGCCAGCTCCGTGCATTTTGTCATAATCAGTAAATTAAAGTTTGATTATTTGTATTTTTTAGGGGTAACTGGCAATTAAAATAATCCCACTGAAATACTAAATATGGCTCAAAGACAGTGAGGCTATCATAAACTAAATCAAAGAGAAACACTGCAGAGGTTCCAATCAGCCACCCCAAGGTTATAAAACATTATTCATGTAGAAAGCAGACAGTCCAGCTAGCATGGAAAGGCTATTATTCCTTTCAATACAGTGACAGATTTTGTATGAAATCTCATGTTCAAGACTGATTTAAATCTCACATAAAAACAGGGGGGCCAGCTATTGATAGCAAAAGCTGAAAAACAGGTCAGGCATTTGACAATATTTGTCTCTTGCGCCTCATTTCCCAAATTGTGAACTATTTTCCTGGCAGTTCAAATTATGGACCATTTCAAGCACTTCTGCAACTGTTTTAGAAGAGTAATAACAATAATTAAAATAACCTCAAAGGCATTGCTTTGCAAAAGCATTCATTGTTTTCTTCTTTTTCTTTTTTTTTAAATCACCATCTGACACAGAGAAGAAATGAACTCCCCATGCCATGAACACTTGGAACATGCCTTGGGTAACTCTGCAATTCAAATCAGGCGAGGATGGCATAATTTCACCCCAAATGGTAAATGTCAAAGATTCAAAAATGGCATTGCAGCTTCAAGATCCATGCATTGTCCTTCCACAGAGGCTCATATTGAAGAAAAAACCCTTCTCTATCCCAATTTTCTTTTTCCCTTCGTGACTCTGGTCTGAGTTTCACTTTGACATTAGTAAGGCTCTTTCCATTGACTTTCTTCTCCCTGGTGTGGGCGCTCAGAACAGGTAATTAATGGTGATGTACCAACAGATCCATAAAGGGTTTCCAATAAGTTGCCTATTCTTTCACCTTTGCAAGACCAACTTTTTTCTAAACAACAACAAAAAGGAACAATCCCCCCCCCCCAAACCAAAACCAAACAAAAAACCCCCACACAACACCGAAACCTCTTGACAGATTCTCTTTAAAGATAAGAAATCACGAACAAGACTTTAAAGATAAGAAATCAAGAATCAAGCACTAGGATGTTATTTTACATCCCAGCTTTCATGTCAGTTAGGGATTTCATTGCTGCTCCCTGCTCAGAGAATACTAATGCAGTCTGTGCCTCCTCACTGTAAATAACACACAGACAGTACTTATGGCTGGGAAGAAGGGGCTATTCCTTTTTTTCACTGGGTACATCAGAATAAAATAAGAAGAGCTCGAAAGAAGAACTGCCTGGAGTCAGCCAAAGGGATGAGCTCACATTGGGCATCTCCAGAGTTTTCCTATTAATGGTTACTTATGGGTGAGTAAACTTTCAGCCCACCCCCCTAGTAAAGCTCTTTTGGGGAAAAAAAAATATCTCCATGATATGTTAAAAATTTCCCCAGTGCAACTGGGGGAGACCTGGAAAACTTAGGAAAACAACAGCATTCACCTCTCACCGAGGGCTTAGCAGGGTGGAAGCAGACAGGGGCCTCTCACCACTGGTTTGAAAAGTTGCAAAAATAAGGGAGAGAGGGCAAAATTTGGTTGAAAGTTGGACTTGATGATCCTGGAGGTCTTTTCAAACCTTAATGATTCTATGATCCTATGAAAGGATGGGGCAGGAGCCACGGCTTTTCAGGGCTAATTGCACCACTAGGTATGGACTAGCACTGCATGCTGTTTCGTGACCTACTTTGCTGCCTGTAAATTTATTAGCTGAAGAAATTAATGGGCTCTGTAAACCCAAAAGTTCATTCAAAGGAATTTGCTGGAGCCCCCTCAGCCATTCCTACATTTCTTTTTCAGGCTGGGATGTTTCCATTGGGTATCACTGCGTGGCCAGCTCGGCTTTGCCTCCTGCTGCTTCCCATCACACCTTGGCTCCCTGGCAGCTGGGAAAGGGCACAGTCCCCTCTGGCCTTCTGTACTTGTGGCTGGGTTACATAGGATTATAAACCCAACTTCCCAGCACTGCTGAGACTGGGGGAATGAAGCTAAACTTGAAGGTTGTGGAGAAGGAGAGATGAGAGGAAAACAAACACTGCCTTAACCTGGAATTTTTTCTTGCTGGAGAGGAAAAGTTGCACAGCCTCTGCATGTGTGAGCTGCTTTTTCTCTCATCAGATTTGCTTTTTCTAAAGTCTTCCCTTTTTTCTTTCTTCTTTTTATTGACACCACAAAAGCTCTGGAAGTGTCTGCAAACACCAAAGCTCTGAGCAGGAAGCTGGTGGCTGCCAAGGAACGCTGGGTCCCTGTTTGATTTATACATCTCCTGCTCCCTGCAGTTGTGCACTGCAGGATTCCAGGTGATCAGGATCAGGGTCTGATCATCCACCTCCAAAGTCAGTGAGACCTTTGCTGTTCCAAGGGTGAAGGGTCGAGCCCCGGCTGCTCTGCCACTGGAGCCACCAACAGTTTTGCAAGGAGGCTGATGCACCTGGCGGGGGTGTCTTCTGCCCCCTCCACCCCCTGCATCCTGCAGGGCCCATGATGGACAATCCTTTTCTCCCTGTGTGATGAGGACACCCTCTCCACAGAAGAGGTGGCCCCTTCTGCAGACTGTGTGACACAGGAGTCAGCTCTCCAGAGCTGCCTTTCCCATTTCCAAGGCTGGCAGACCCTGCACCACAGGGAAAAGCCTGGGACAGTGGGATAGGGATGGAAGAGAACTGGGGCAGGACTCTGACCCAGGAAAGACTAAAAATGGAACAAAAGCAGAATGGAAAGAATAATTTTGGTAACTGGTCTGAACTCTCTCAGACAAAAACTGTTGTGCACTTGAAGGCTGACACAGCACCCTCTCAGCAGCGCATGGGAGGGCTCCTCCTGCTCAGAGTCCCCTCATCCTCCTACCAGCCCCCAGCCTTGGGCCCCCCCACTGCCCACACTGCAGGAGAGTTGTAGTGACTCCCTGTACCACTGGAGCAGCAGCTTTTTCCCCTGATCCAGCCTAAAGGGTTGTTTTTCCTGGGGACTGATCTTGGTCACTCAGTAAAGCACAGTGTCCCTTGGGAGACCCCATCTCAGCACTGCTTGCGGCTCGACAAAAGAGCATGGACTGGGAGCTCAGTGAAGGGAGAGGGACATCAAAGGAAGATGGGGTGATGGGGCAGGAAAATGGGAATTACCACTGTTCCCTGATTCCTCCAAACCCACAGGCACAGAGCTCAAGCTGCAGCAGCACGGCAGGGCTCTGCCTCCGGGAACAGACCCAAATCCGCCCTACCCAAAACCTGCTCAATATTTGCATAGGTCCCAGCCAAACACAGGGCAGCACGAAGCAATAAATTAACCCTACTGAGGTATTTCTCCTCTCCCCCTTCCAGCCAGCACGCATGAGCATTCCCTCTGCTCATTTTTTTTTTGTTGTTTTGGCAAGCCCAGCTTGCACCCCCCAACACCCCGACCCTCCAGCAGCGATCCCCGGCCTCCTCGACCCCGTCTCCAGCATCATCCCGCGCTTGAGAGCACAAGTGCCGTGACCCCAGGGATGGGTGAAGGGGGGTCCCCGCTTACCGGCTGCCACTCGCCGGCTGCCCAGCGGTGCGTGGGGCACTCGGGGAGGTGACAGTCCCGCTGCGCAGGGGGACGGCTGGCCGGGTCACACTCGGCATCCTCGGCTGCCTTCGGGGTGCCGCTGTGGCAGTGCACGGCGCGGCGCTGGACACCCCGGCCACAGGACACGGAGCACTGGAGGAAAGGACAGGAGGTGAGTGTTGGTGCCCGTCACACCCGTCACGGTAAGTTCATGGGGTTCGCCCTCTGCTCTGGGCTCGACGGCAGCGGGGCTCTGTTAACCTTCCAGGCGAAGCTTTTCATTGCACAAGGGGGAAATTATTGCAGGCAGGATGAAATCCCTGCTCCGCTGAAGCCAGCGGGAACTTTTTGCCGCTGGCTTCATTGGGGTCAGGACTTCCTCAGCCAGGATTTTTATTGCAAAATCCTCTGGAGACAGCGGCACTGCTAAACCATCACGACACGCCAGAGGCAGCTCAGGCATTCGCTCAAAAAAGCAATAGTTCAAAATACATCAAATGCCACAAACAGAGCGGACTTTAATGGAAAGCAAACTTGGATTGTACAGAAGAAAGTCTATGGCAGTAGAGGGGGAAAGGTGCGATGCAGCTGGGATTTCTTTCAGCAAGCATCTAAACATGCACATGCACACAAGGCAGGGAGTAATGTTAGTTTGTGAAAATAAATGTCTTTTTTTTTTTTTTGAAATTAACTGCATTTCATATTTCCTCCATTACACTGTGGAGTTTCTCTCGACTCCCAACTTCCAGGCACAGCAAGAAATGCCTGAATTACTCTGTTTCTCAGACATCTTCAAATTATTATCTATACTACAATGCTTTTAACAGCTTATTTTTTCTTTCATGCAACATTTCTTAGTGTTGTGACTGCACATTAATATGTTTAGCAGTACTTAACATCCCTCTGACACAGATTCTTTCTGGCTAGAGCACTATATAATGTAGATTTGAAACAAGGAGAATTTGCATTTACAGAAGATAGCATGTAAAAATCAAAGGTTTTTAAAACACAGCTGAAATAACAACTAATATAAGCAACCTTATTAATATATCAGGAACTAAGAAAACAAGTTCACAGCCTGTTATTGCAATACCAATAAAACCTCCTCTTAAGGCAGGGAATTAATCGCTGCCTAATGGGGAAGCAATTCCCTCTTCTGCAGCGTGTTCCTCCATAATGCTGTTTGCTTTACTATCCTAATGCCCCATAAAGCCAAGAGGACCAAAGAAAAGCTGACTGTGAATATTCCTCTCGCTCCTGATATTTCTAAGCGGGTGGGAGTATCCTTATGTGTAGCTTTTTGAAAGCAGCAGTGGGATTGGTGTCACTGGTGATGCAAACGCTTTCCATATGCTGCGCTGGGATTAACAGCGCTGCTTGTCCTACGCATTCCATAGGGGCCACTAAACTGGAATAATGGCCACAAACTTGGAGAAACATGTGCACCAGGATGCCTACCAGGCTCTAAAATGCCTTTTGGCTTGCATTTATCATCAACCTAAAAAGCACATGCCCAGGTATGTTAGGATAGAGGAGCACAAGTGACCCTGTGGCTCTTTTACTGTGGCCTGTGCTGTGTGTGACATCCAGGTTTGGAGAGGGCGAGGCTGGTCCCTGTGCTGTGCCAGAATCATTACCTGGTGTTCTATCCGTGTTTTTAGACAAGGCTGGATTTCAGCCTGTAACTGAAATATGTAAATACCAGAGAGCAGAATAAATATTGGTATTTTTGCTAAGTGAAAGGTAAACGGCCATAATTGGTATCACTTAGGAGAAACAAACACATTAAATCTGACATTTCAGTGCAGGCACAGGCACATTTAAAACTTGGAGGAAAAGCCTTTTTCCTTCCCTTCTGATTATTACGGATATATTAAAAATGCTTTGCTGCAGGGAGGTGAGTTCATAACAATCTAGAAAAGAATTAACCACCCTCTGAATACAAAACATGCAAAGAGAAAAAATTCTGGGAGCGGAGCATCAGCATAGCCAATATCTGACTGGGATTAATTTTTAGCCCTTCCTGTATTTTTTAATCCTGATTTTCTGAATAATTTCTTTTCCCAAAAAGAAAAGAAAAAAAAAGACCCTAAAGATACAATGCTACAGGTCCAGTGCACATATGGCAACAGGAAAATGCATTTTTATGCGAAAACCTTGGCTTAGTTCTCACGCAGACTTTCGCTGATATACCGAGGAGAAAAGGCAGCCAGCTCACAGCAGCTCAGCTTTGGGATTATCTTTCTGAGGCAATTAGACCTTCAGAAAGCTTTATATTTCTTGATAGTATCTAAGTGCAAACTGATCACGGCTCCTATTTGCAACAGTGCACTGGTGACAGGGAAGGTGACACAGAGTTTCTTTGCCCATTTATACCCTGATCTCCTGGATATTCAGAGTGCCGAACCCTGGTCTGTTTCATGGTCTTAATGAGAAATTCAGCACCTAAATCCAGCTCAGGTCTAGGGCATTAAATCTTTGGCAAAGCCCTGCAATAGCCAGGGACCCACAGCCAGTGCTCCAAACCTCTGACAGCCCCAACTCTTCATCTGTCACAGACCAAGAAACCCTGCCAGTGTCAGTGAGGCTCAGAGATCCATGTCTCAGCATTTCATGTGGCTTTAAAAAGCCCAGTTTGATACTGCAGAATAAGTATTTCTATCCCTTCATTTTTTCCCCAAGCAAGATGCTGACTGGCTGAGCATATCCAGCATCAGGGACCAGGGCTGAGGTGCTACTCGTGGAAATGCCTATTCTTAGTCTTATCATTAGCATACAAATATTCCTTAATTGCCCAGTCACGAGAGATTACCTCAGGCCATAAATCACCTTCTCCTAT
This sequence comes from Pseudotriccus pelzelni, assembly GCA_035584735.1. Lineage (NCBI taxonomy): Eukaryota > Metazoa > Chordata > Aves > Passeriformes > Tyrannidae > Pseudotriccus > Pseudotriccus pelzelni. The sequence goes on along the minus strand of JAWMRA010000023.1, from coordinate 6,731,955 downwards.
TAACCTGAGTTTCTTTCTCCACTTGCATAAAATTAACTACTATCATGCAGTGGAATGCTGGGAATTTTAAAACACTGTTATCAATTAATATTAGTGTATTTTAATGCAATCGACCGACCATTGCGTTATTATGTTTACAATTATTAGCTGTAAAAAACTGCTTTCAGGAGCAGTCACTTTAAATAAGGTGCAAATCAGATACAACAAGACTATCTAATGTCCTTTCATTTCAGTCCAGCTCCTGTATAAAATTAAGGTTTCAGTCCTGCAGGTAATAACGGCAATAATATTGACTTAATTTCCAACATGGGAGCAGCCCTGTGGATTTCACAGGCTGGATGTTCCCAGCCATTCCTCAGGTAAAGAACCCAAACCTCAGTAACTGAACCTCCATTCTGAATGAACACTTAGCACTTTATCCACTCAACAGCAAATAACTCTTATTCGATGAATTCAAAGGTAAGCATGAGAAAAAAAAATAGGAGCCTGAAAACAATCAAGGCCTTCAATGGGTTTATTGTCTTTTTTAATAGTGTACATTAAACAACAGCGGGGTGTCCCAGTCCTAACATTTGCACGTGTGCCTGTAGCAATGTGAATGGTTTGTCTTTGAGGGAACTTGCATATAGCAAGAACTGGTGTTTTCTACCTTAATTTGGAAGACAGAGTGCAAGGGAACACGATGTTTTACAAGTTAACAGTTCATTTAGTCTGGGATTTTCAATAATTCTGCTGATTAGCACACTAATGAGGTAGAGGAAAAGCAAGGTTCAGAGACAAAAATGTGATGCAGCAGATTCAAGGTGATGACAAAGACGTTATTTTCAGGAAAACAAGGACTTAAGGTAGGCTTTCAGCAAGCAAGATGCTTAATAACTCCAAGCACTTTCTCATTTCCAGCAGACTCTACTCTATACATCACTGTCTGACTTTTTAATGAGGAAAATCAAGTGATGAGTTTGTTAAGAAACAAAGGAAGCGAAAAGCAGTTTTAATGAACAGCTCTGATTATTCTTTAAGGCTTTCTCAGGAAGCTGATAATAAACTAGTTTCAGATTTCTCAAAACTAAGGAAGATTTTGCTTGAGATGTGATATTTACATAATGATTTTAAAAACATGAATAAATAGTAGATTCTCTTTCATATTATGTACTAATTATGTTTCTAGCGGAAATTTAAAATATACAATAAGGAATTTACTTTCAGATAGAAAGCAAGTTTCCATGTTTTCAGCTGGTGCTTCTCCACTGCTGTCCATGAAGCTAAACTATTTTACACCAGCATCTGGCCCAAAACTTTTATCCTTTAATAATTCAAGAGAACAGAAGTGATCAGAAGACCGAATTCTAATCAATTTGAGAGAGGAAGAATATCAAAGGGTGCAAAAGGGTACACAATGTGTCTCACCTGTCCCCAATCTCCTGCTTTCCACTTCGGACATCTGCCCCCTCTGCATTTCTTTTGCACGTTGGGCTTAGCCAGGTGTTTGCAATACTCTTCTTCTACATGTCTCCCTTCCTTTGACAAACAGTACACACTGCGGTGCTTTTGGCCCCTTCCACAGGAGACAGAACACTGTAAATATAAAGTAACAACAGATCAGCTTTCACACAGCGCTGTCTACACAGTCATACAGGGGCCGTGGTTATCCAGGGCATTTTCTTTCAATTGCACCAAAAAGCGCTTTCCCAGGTCCCAGGCAGCCTACACAAAGCTTGAGGTGGGGACAGAAGGGCAGCATTTATCCACTTGAAATGCTACCATTTACACTTAATATTCCATGGTGTTCTTGGTCAGAGCCTCCAAAAATGCCAATATCAAAACAAGAGAAAGCAGCTGACATTTCAGCAGGGCTAACAGGCTGGATTCCTGGCGTTGCTCCAGTGGTTTCAAAGGAGCAGAGTCATCTTACAGGGATCAAGGCAGGAGCCCTCCGTATCTACTTAGAAGAACTTAAAAGGAACCATTTCCATTTACCTTGGTACAAAGGGATGTCAAATGTTGGTAAATCAGGAGGCTAAAGTGTGATACTGCACCTTCACAGAGGGAAATAACTGCACAAAAGACAAGGCAGAAGAGAAAAGGGCAGCCTCTCCATGTCCTTGGTACTAAAGCTTGTGTTTGTTTTACCATTGTAGACTGTTTTTTGTGTTTTTTTTTTTTTTTTTAACTAAATAGACCGAAACCAGGACATGCTCATCCTTAAGATTCATGCATTTTGAAAACAACTCAGAAGGTGGCAAGAAGGCAGAGCCTGGAGAATCAAAGCAAAAAGCAAACCAGCAGGTATGTTAGCTGTAAGCTTTGTAGTGAAGCAACTAATTTCAACCTCCCTCTGCAGGTTCACTGAACTTTTTCAAATGTGACCACTTCTGGCATGCAAACCCCAAGCAACTTCACTTTGATTTCAGATTAGTCTCCTCCAAAAGATTTAGGAATCAAAGGGGTCTGGAATCACGACAAGAATTTAATATGACAGTTTCGTGTAGAACAAGCCTCTTACTCAGCATGATGCACCCAGAGACTCAGCTTCAATTTCTTCATTACATGCTATGTCATAAGCATACTGGTTTAATCCTCGAGTTTTAACCACCTCTCCACATAAAATGTTCTGTTTTCTTTTCAAAATGGAGGAAACACACAGAAACGAGGCTTCTACCTTCATTTTGGAGTCACTCTATCAGCATATTTCCCAAGAAATATATTGCAGCTCAAGCTCTTCTCAGCCTATGAATACATTTGAAACCTAAAAAATTTATATATGTAGCAGCTCTGGAAGATCCACTAGAATAGAAATTGGCACATACATTGACACCTGTGAATAGTTTGTATTACAGCCCTACTTACCACTCACTCAGCCCACAAAAAAACCAGCGTGAGCAGTAACTTGCTCCTAAAGGGAAAAGGTCAGACTAGCGCGGAGAGAAATGGATATTACTCGTAAAATCAGACGTTGCTGCTTAAAAGCTTGTACAAACAATGCCCTGAGAAAGGTTGTTTTCCTGCTGCAAGAGCGTTACAGATTAAGGAAAGATCGCTGAGGTCCCTTGTGATCAGTAGGGGTTAAGAGCCATTAACGGTGCTCCTCTGAGAGGCAGGGATGGCTGACTGAGTCCAGATTTGAGCCCGGATCCAATTTCAAGATAGGCCAAAAAACCCAACAAGCAACATTCAATCTTGCACTGAGGAACAGAGGAAATGCTGTCCCTTGTAATAAAATAAAACTTCCACGAGTTACCCATATCAATAAACTTCCCTTTTTTTCTTTAGTATCAACAGGAAAAAAAAGATCGAACTGATGTTATCTTGTTTTTATAAGCCTTCAAATTTCATCTGAAGTTCATTTTTTTTCTTCTCTTCCCAGGCAGTGAATGTCAGTAAGAAGGAAATGTCAAATCTTACCAAACTCAGTTGTAAACTTCTAATACTTTCATCCATTTACTGTCTTTGGTCTAAACGCTGACACTGATACTTTGGCAAAAATTCAAGTGCTCCTCTGTAAGTGCTCTCCTTGCAGGTTGATGCCACTTTGCTGTGACAGCCAATGCTAAAGACTAAATTTACAGCCCTGATCAGGACTCTGTCTTGCCCCACATCCTGACCTGGTACAGCCCAGAGCATTCCTTAATTTAAAGAATACATTGGATCCACTACTTATCCTAAAGGAAGACTAACCACGCTGTGCAACAATGCAAGCACATCTCTGGGGACCTGAAGCTGGTTGATAAATATTTGATATCACAAATAATACGGTGCTAATAATTTCCAAAATTATTATTCCCCATCTACAAAATGCTCAGCTGTGGCGTGGAGCCTGATTCTGACATTTATCTTGTGATCCCATGATCAAACAACAAGTCTGCATGAACACCTTGGTGCACTCAGAGGCTGAGGCATAATTTGCCTAATTTTGTTAATACTTAAATGTAATTCCCAAGGTGCTGGAATTAATCATTTCTATGTCTGCCTTTAATATAAATCAAAGTTAGGCAGCTGTGCATTTTCAGATCTAAACCACCCATTTGCTTTCATGCACATTTGAGTTATGATCTCATTTGCACTGACAGAAAAGAAAGGTTGGATAATCTAATGTAACAAGTATCAGAGACTGAAAATTCCTTTGCAAAGAGTCTACTTCATAACTGCCATCTAATTCATCTCAGGTATTTTCAACTTTTATCTAGCACATAGATTTTAAGCATATGTGAGCCACATGCAAAGAATAATTTAATAGTGGGCTTCATCTCAGTGCCACTTGAGTCAGAGAATTGCTACACCTAGCTATCACCATCAGTCTCGTCTATTTGGGACTCTGGAGGAACTTTTTGTTTCACTATCAGGACTCTCCATCACTGCAGATGCTGCTGCTGCTTGAGGTATCCGTCAATAGCCGTGCCATAGCGAGGTAAGCTTGGACTATAATTTCCTTAAAACATTTGACTGAAACAGACAAAATCACTCCCTTCATATTTCTCTTTCTTTTTCTTGATTCCTGGCCCTCACCCCCTATAGAAAATGCTTCCAAGTGCTGGGCACAGACAGCTGGAATATCAGCCTCATCAAAGGTTCTTTGCAGTGATCAAAAAAACTTGGACTGGTTTTAAGCCCCTCTGATGCAGCTCTGAAGGTGTAGCCAGGTACTGTATTGATTTTTTTCACTAAGCAGCTTCCCAGAGTCAAAGATCACCTTGGGCACATGCACTTGGGCATACCCGTGGTCACCCATCTCTTCCTCCACTTGTGTGGGACAACGTTGCTCTGAAAGGCTGTTTGCAGCCTGTGATTGAGGCACAACAGCAAACAGCACCCCTGGGTGAACCTGGGAGGGCAGCCAGGCATGGAGGAGGGTGTGAAAACAACACATTATGGTGGTTCTATAAAAAGAATCCATAAAAATGTTGATGGTACATAAAATAATAGGGAAATACTATTTCAAAAATCAACTACAGCCATCACACTAAAACTCTACCAAACCTTCCTCCTGTTATTATCTTTATTATCTCCTAAACCCACCACAGTCACACCTGGTACTTTCCCCAGAGAACAAAAACAAAAGGACTTTCCTAAGAGCATTAGGATCAAAGCATTCAGCACAGATTTGAGGGGGTTTATATTTATTGCATGATTAGGGCTGTTAGCATGCCAAGAACTAGAGATTGGCATGCTGCTGATTTTTTCAAATAAGTATACTGCCTAGTTTAAATAAATGAAAGAAAATAGTTTAAATAAATACGACAAAAATATTTCCATATCAACTGTTTCCATAAAGGTCAGAACACGATGCTAAATGTCTCCTGCAATGCCTTGCTCTGCTCCAGCATACAGAAAAGCTTGTGTTTTTGTTTCCATAAAAAATTTGTTTTCTGTTTCAGAGTTCAGGAATGATGACGCTTACTCTGTTTTACCAAGTACGTGCAAATTGCTTTAAAACAACCCTTGCTGCATTTCCTACTCTGATCGTTTGAGGATGAGGGTACATATTGTTCATTATGACCTCTCTCAAAAAGAAAGGCTGCTACTTGATTCACCGGGCTGGTAGCAGGAAAAAAAACACCAGAGTATGTAGCCCAAAAGCTCTTAAATATTTGTACAAAATTTCAGACTGGTTGGGGCCAGTTTCTGAGCCTCTTGCAGGAGACCATGACCTGCTCTTCTGCACTGGGAGCTCATGCTGTGGCCCTGCTGCTGCCAGGCCAAGGGCTGGGAACGAGATCAGTCCAGCACTGAAAGGACTCCACAGCCCTGGGCACAAATGAGCAAACCTTGGTGAGAAGAAGGAGGTAGCCCAGAGCAATCATGAAGAAATGGGATGACTCTGCTTCTTGTAAGCTGTGCATTGAAGGGACAGCTCAACGGAGGGCAGAAAAGCATATCCCCAGCAAGAACCTGGGAACACACTTCCCCCAGAAGTAAAAAGTTTCAGAAAATGCTGTCAGACCACTTTTCAGGCCCACCTTGCATCAGCCGACGATTTGGGAGGTATTTGAGATAATGAATGCAAGCTGTGGTGATCACCAAATGAATTCCCCAAGATAGGTATGCTCCGATAGCTCACCACCAGCAGGTCTGGGGGCTGGGAAGAATTAAGACTAAAAATGGCATTATCAGATTCTGCCAGGAGCAACTTTTTGGAGGAAATTAAAATCAATCCCTGTAGATTTAGATTTCCCCACATTAAGGACTGCATGGAAAGTAAGCACTTACAAGTAAGCCATGGTTCATCCTTTCCAACAATCTAAGACAAAACACGTGTTGGCTGAGACAAAGCAGAAAAACAACAGCACCCTACAATCCTTTACACCCCCTTTCCATGAGGGCCGTGCTCCTCATGGAAATCCTCATGGATGTCAGCAAACTTCTCCAACTATGAGCAGAGCCCAACTATGCACCCTCATAATTACCTTTCAGTATCATATTAGTCTATGTCAGCTCTTAGTCCAACTTACCCTGCTGCTGTGAGATGCTGAAACCACTGCCCTATGACTTCTGTACTTCTGAAGTCTCTTGAGCACAAAGGACATCAGCAGACACACCACCAAGGAAAGCCTGGACCCTTCATCACCAGCTGAACCTTTACTAGAAGTCTTAATGTGCCTGAACCTATCAGGCAACAGAGGCATTGTGGCATCCAAACCAAATCAGCTTCGCAACAGCAACATATTTTAGCAGGTAACTCCCTTGGCTTCAGTGAGAGAAGCAACAGGCTGAAAGCAAGAGTGCAGCACCTGATGTTTAGGAAATATTTATCGCTACTTTAAAGCCCTGTTCCTTCCACTGATCCGTTTTAGCGTGGTCTCACACCTGGCTCCATCAGCACAGTGAGAACTCCGCGTCCATGGGGTGGGAACTTGTGCAGGGCAGGAGTCACCCAACTTGGCTTTCCTGTCCTGACACACTACAGAGCCACACCTTACCACACCCAAGAGCATATGGTCATGATGATTTTAGCTGGTACATGGCCAGAAAATACATGTGATTTTTGTATATTTAAAAGGGAAGGGGGGGGGTCTCTACATTCAAAGGAGGGCAACTGGACCAGAGACCTGAGCAGAACACACTAAAGCACCGCACCACAGTTTGAAGGAGGCTTTGGCAATGTTTAATCCATACTGACTCCCCAGAGAAATGGGATGACTAAAGGAAAAAAAAAAAAAAAGGACATGAACATTGGGGATTTTGAAATGTGTAGTCACAGTATGTTCATAAGTATTGTCCAGAACCCCTGTGGGAAGAGTCTTGAGGAGCTGCAGGACAGCCCTTGGTGTGCACAAGAGCAGGGCATGCCCCAGTGTCCCCGAGGATCACTCCTTGCCCCGGGCACGGGTGAGAGGGAATATCCAGGATGGCCTGCCCTGTCCCCCCAGCACTCAGGGTCTCCATCCTCCACAGCTCTGTTCTTGGCTCTGAGCAGAGGCACAGAGCTTCCCAAGTGATTATTTGCAAAAAGAAGAAGTGAAACAGTCCACTAAATCTTCACCTTCCCACTGCCAAACTCAGCTACAGGGACTGGTGCGTGACCTTGGATGATGTTTCTTAACATGTTAAAAAAAAAACAGGAAAAAAAAGGAAAATTTCTCAGAGAAAGGGTTCCAACCTGATGTGTTGCTGTAGCAGAGGGAAGAGGCTGGTGTGTCTGGAGCCCATTCCTCCAGTGCAGGTTGCCCAGCAGAAAGGATGCTCTTGGCCTCTTTAACTCCTGCAAGATTTAAAGCCCTGAGCGCCAAAGTCAATACCGTAATTTCCCTGAGCTTGGAAACCTCATGAGATATATGGGGGAAAAAAGAGGTAACTGCAGCAGGAGGAGCCATGCATCTCCTCTTCTGCAGCATCCACCTAGTAAGTAGCACCTTCTCCCCCCAGCCTGTTGGTACACCATACACAAAGATTTCACCAGAAATCAGCAAGGCTGTGAGCACACAGAGCTGGCCTAAAAGCTGCATGCCTGCCCTGCTCCACACTATTTACCTTGGACAACAAAAAAGCAAAAGCTCCCTTACTGCCACTGCAGGTCTCTCAGAGAGGGAGGTGTTAGATGGCATTTCCTCAAATTAGGAGATGTGAGAGCTACCCAAGGACAGCAGTATAATGGGACGTGGAAGGCACTGATGAAGCCTATTTTCCATGCTGTGGCACTTTTAGGATAGTACCAATTGAAGCAGCAAGGTGCCTCGGCTAACAGACACTTCATATTTTTAGTGAACAGTTGTATTATAATGCCATTTAGATGTTCCATTCAGGAATAGGATTTCTCCACGTCGGATGGAGTGAAACACAAAGCAAAGAGCTCTCCAAGGATCGTTAGCCCTATTTCACAGGTGTGCATCACACCAGGGGGTTGTAGGAGTTTGATAAAGAAAAATCTTGGCTTAATGCACCAGGGATACTGTCAGCCTGCATAGGGTCTTGGGCATCGCACAGATTTTCATCCATGCTGCTGGCTCACTCGCCTCCCCTGTGAGCTAATAAAATTAAAACATGAATAGAAATTTAGGTGCCTTTGGAACAGGATTGACTACATACTACTTTTCCTTAATAACTGCACAAATCAGTCACAAGGAAAGTTAGAAACATAGTAAATCTCTTTGTGCTTGGTGTCCCCTGTCATTACACATCCTTGTTTCTAAATCCCTCGCATCTGAGCAACAGCAATTACAGCAGTGAGGGGTATAGAGCCTGACTCTGGGAAATGGGCAGCACCACACACAGATTTCTCAATGCCCAGCTCAGGGATCTGCCTGAAGATGCTCAACTTCACAGCTCATCCTTGAAAGTCTGTTACTGCTCCAAAGTGTCCCCTGCAGTCTAACACACACTGCGATGATTCCTGCACTCAGAGCCAGGGCTTTGGGAGACAAATGTTCCCAGCAATTGCCAATTTACATATTGCTTTATTTCTCCTGTGTGTGAGCACGTGCAGATGTGCAGGTAGAGGTCTGCAGGACCAGCAGCCACAGATGGGCCACCCTTGACATAGAGACTGAAGCCAGTCATCACTGAACAGCAGCCCCACCACTTGCTTGAGTTCAGGCTGGCCATGCACAGCCTAGAAAATGACCATTCACCTGAGAAAATGTGTAACAGGATGTGTAAAAAAGGCACAGAGGCACACCAAGCACAGCCAAACAGCCACTGCACTTCTCTGGGAGGAGAGAAGCATTTTAGAGCATTAGGAAAGAAGGGTAGGGCTATACATGGTAAGGAAGATCAGTGCATACTAATGGAGTTACCTGCTCTGAGTGGGAAGGTGCACTGAAGAACTTAGGCAAAAGATGCACCATCTGGGGGCTGAGGGAAGAGAAGATTTTCAAGAAAATAACCTTCCTGTGTCTAACCACTGGCCCAGCTAATGTCTATCCTGGCAGTAGCAACAGGAAAGGCTAATGAAGGAGAGCAGATGAGATTCTCTGCAGCTCATTTCCCAGCATTTAGTCATTGGATTAGGGAGGTTAGTTAGAGAGGATGCTGCTGCCCAGTCCTTTTACTTCTCCATCAGACTAAAAGACCCTGGATTTAATCACCAGGTCAGATGACGAAGGGTGCAAGGGCCAATAGAGGCTTTCAGGGGAGGAGTCTGGATTGCAACAGCTGAGCTTTAAGTTGCAGGAAATCAGACCTGTGAAGGGTGGATGCAGAAAATCACTACAAGACTGGGTCGGTGTTAAGCACACAGTGTCCCAGGGTGGTCCCTCACCTGCAGGTTAGCAGACAGGATTCCATGGTTGTTTTCCTGCTCACGGAGCATCAACACTTGCAAACAGGAGAGAGAGAACTGGTAGCAAAAGTACACCTATATAGTTCTCCTTTTTTATGGAGAAAGAAAAGTATCAATGAAAGATGGTGAAGGCAGGCAAAAAATAAAAATGGAAAGGAAGATAAAAATGAGAGATTTTAGGCCAGCAAGAGAGGAATAAAGTGATGTTCCTCTACCAGGCATCTGTGTACCACTGGCTTCACCCACCTGTGACAGGGCTGGAGCCATCAGCTGTGGGTGTGAGCCTTAACAGGAACAGCAGGCACTGAGATGAGGAAGGAGATGCATGAATCTCAGAGGAGCAACAGCCAAACACTTCACACAAATACCTCAACTGCATTTACCCTCTGGAACAAGCTCTGAGAAGGGCATGAGGCAGCAAATTGGTGAATTCCCAGTAATGACCCAGGGATGTGCAGTTTTGGAGGTTGGCTGAAGCTGGGCACTGGTGGTGGGATGCTCTGGATGAGTGTCATACTGCAGGGAGTCCAGGAAAGGGTCTGGTTTGCTTTTATAAACAAAACCAGAGAGGGCTGCAATGTCAAAGGTCTATTTTTGACTAAGGAACCAAAGCAGACAACTTCTTGCCTTTCATCAGCACAGCGAACCGGCAGTCCCTGGAGTCAGTCAGTCTGTGAGATCCTAGAGCGAGGCAGCCAGGAACCCAAGAGGGACAACAGCCTTGGTGGGCCAGCCTAAGCACACAGTAAACAGCTCTGAGACAGAGGCAGCTTCAGACAGATGTCTGGGGATGTCCACGGGCTACCAACCTCTCATTTTGGTCAGGATCAGCTTTATTAAATCTGTTTCTACTTGCTTTCTGAAGGCACACAACTCACCCACTGCATCCCTCTGCCTGGGTTATGGGTGCTGGGGCTACATGTGCAGCCTTCCTCTGCTGCAGCAACATTTGTCCTTCCCCCACGGGCTCCCAGGGACTCTTTTTATTAGTTTTCTGATAATACCTGGCACTACAGAGAAATACTGACTTGCTGTCGCAGTCTTGGAGCCCAAACCTTCATCGTATGAATGAAGGACAGAAAAAGCAATATGAATCACTGAGTGACTGGAGAGTTTAGTGTGCCTATCATTTCATTTTCAAGGATGGCTTTGTTATTGCAAAACATGTGTAAAGAATCACACAGCAGCTCAGTAGTGCTGCTGTCACAGCAAATTCATTTTCTGCAGAAGAGAGGAAGAGAACAGCAGAGTTATATAGACTTGCAACCAAATCTGTCCCTGGTTATCACTTCCGTCTTAGCAAGAGCTGACACCCTGCCTGCTAAGAACATTATCAGAATAACGACAGGGAGAATATTGCTGTTGAACAGCCTATTTTCAGCCAGCTTCATGGGGAAGGCATTTTGTAAACAACATGTTTGGGCGTTGACAGAATTAAACACAAATAACCTGAAGTTTCCACTGACACCAATGTAAAGATTAGAATCCTGAGCACCAGCTGCCTGACACAGATGTTGGCCAGGCAGTTCTCCTACTTCCCACCCAGCTCAGAGCCCCTTTGCTGCTACCATGTCTCTGAGTGCAGCCAAAGAGCCCTGCAAAGCTATCAATGCCACCAGCTTGCTGCCAAGGGGATACAGCAATGCTGTCTTAGCCCAAACCTGAATTCACATCCACAACAGAGTTTCGAGCTCAGCCAGCTAATATTCTAATTATTTTACACTAAGCTTCCAATTCTTCATTAGAGCAAAAGGCCCTCAAAGACTGTGATACCAGCACCTCTGCCTATGGGAGAAGCTGGGAAGGGGACACTGCTGTTTTGCAGGCACTAAGAGCTACACAACCATTGCATCAGCAGCTCAAACTTTATATACCCAAGAGTGACAAGTATTTGACAAATCAGAATACTTTTAAAATCATGATATTTTTTAGGAAAAAAACAATCTAAAAACCCTCCCACCTGATTTACACAGTTCAAAGTCAAATGATCACTGTCCCAGCGCGGTGAAGCCCACACAAGTCACCCAACTGAACCAGGGTGCCGTGAGATATAATTGTTTTACCTTATCTGGGCCCATTTCCTAACTCAGAAAGAATGAGAAACCCACACCAAGTTAATTCAGCATTATTCATAAATTGTATCAGGATACAGTCGGATATTAAGGAAAACTCAAAATTTCAGAGATTATAGCAAGGAGGAAATCTGCTCCAAGTTTTAAATGAGATTATGGGTATATTTTACATATATGAGATATATATATATTAAAAACCAGACTTGGGTTTTAAGTGAAGCAATGGGAAACTCCCTCTGTGAACATCTCCCTCATTCTGGAGAACATGGCAAGATTTCCTCTTGGTATTCAAGAGTATGTAAGGAGATCTGCATTCATACCATAAGGCATTCAGAGGAGAAAAAACACTCTCTGTTCTGGTGACAATCTGTGCATGTTTTCTAAAGCATGGTTTTAATAAAAAGGTCAGTTCTATCACATGGTGTACAGTTCTGTAGTGTGTAAATACATGTTCTTAAATAAGCAAGGAAATAAAAGTGTCACCTCCTCTTAGTCCTCTTTGAACATACATTATAATGACAAGACATCTCACCAGTCTCCTGTTATAAAATTATCATTTAAACACACAATCTGTTTATCCATTTAATTATCTCTTCCAAACCTGGATTAGCCAGCCAGATAAAAATTACTTGTTTACTGCATAAAATCCCAGTGAAATTCTGCCCAAGGACTGTGGGTTGGACTCTTCAGACTTTCTCTGCTTTAATTTGTATGTATTTTATAGTACTAATTTCACTGAAACTTGAGTAAAGCTAAGCCAGTCAGATGCTTGTGAGAAATTAGTTATCCAAACTTTGTAATTCATACACTTTTAACTGTGTTTAATTGTTGAAAATAACAATTTCTGTTGGAGAACAAAGCAAGTAAAAGAAAAGCCAGTAAAAAATGGAACGTTGCAGTACCATTTCAGAAAATTTAGCAAAAGTTACCAAAACTAAGTATATGATCTTAATTTAGCAAAAGACTCAAGAAATCATTATACAAGTTCATTGTTCATTACATTCTACTTGTCTTTAATTTTCACTGTTCAACATCAACATTAGACATCGTAAAGGTATGCAACATTTATATAAAATTAAATAACAATATTGGAAAAATAAATACACTTTTACATAAATACATAAATCCATACTGCTGAAAAGTTTCAGCTAATACTATACTCTTGTTTCAAAAGTGACCAAGAAAATATGGTAGTGACACTCCATCTCAACAGATGAAGTATGTACAGCTACAGGATGACGTTTGCAACCAATGGCAGAGCTAAAGCAAATCCAGGTGACACCACACTAAAGGAAAAAAATTTGGCCGTTACTACCTACAGTAGTAGCACGAGGTAGACATACACATGGAGTGTTCTGCTGGAGGGACACGAAGCCCTGTGGACCCCATAGATGCTTCTCAGTCTTCAGACAGCTCTGGGGTCCCCTCGGTTAGAGCCCAAGGACACCTCGGTAAATAAGACTGGAAAATCAAGTCACTTTGTGGCAGCCATCGGGGCTCAGCCCTGCAGCCCCTTCCCCTGTGGAGGCCAAGGGGTGTGAGCCCTGTGGGCAGCTGGGAAGAGGAACCACAGGCAGGACAGCACGTCCCTGCCCTCCACCTGTCTGCCTGACATCCCACCCGCTCCCAGGAGAGCGAGCAAGGACGACCCACCGAGGTCAATACGACTGAGTCAAGTCAAGGCAATTTTTTCCTGGGTGAACAGAAAACAAACCAAAACCAAACTAGAGGACTGCACCCTGCCTTTCCAACAGCAAGGAGCAGGCACAGACCTGGAGCCTGCTCCTGAAACAGCTGTGAAGAGGCTGAGCGACACCAGAATGCCACACAACTCTATCCACACCTTTGGTTCTTGCAAATGATTCAGCACAGGTAGCCAAGGTTGGCAGCACCTCCCAGCTGGTAAATCCTGCAGGGCAGCCAGTGTCCCCAGCCCTGCTTAGCTCCCCTGCTCATCGTTAGCACCAGCCAGATCGGTGGACAAGGGACACATTAGCACCTCAAATGAAATATAGCACGGTTGCTTGTACTGGTGAAGCACCGGATAAACACCAGTTCAGCAGTTTTATGGCTATTGCAGAACTCACTGAGGTATGATAAAAATATAGAGGAGTGCTACTGAGGCATCCACATCACCGAAAGCACCCGCAGAATGAGAGGTGGGTTTGGCAAGATGACTTTTTAAACTGTGACAATTAAGGAAGTCCAATACATTACAAACAGGCCTCTTTTTGATTTTCCTATAAAGTGCTTTTGAGTCAGATTTTTTTTTTTTTTTAAAACTTCTTCAAATGCTTTTGTAACAAAATACACAATAAAGATTGGCACTTGTTTAAAGGCCACTGCAAAACAGACAGGTCTGTGGTTTCCAGCGCTCCCGAAGCACCCCAGATGGTACTTGCCTTGGTGCAGGGCTCAAAGCAGGAGGTGCTGCTCTGGGCAGGGAGAATTTCAAAGCTGTAGCACTCAAAACAGCACCCCAACCCTGCAGTTCAGGGCTGCTCTGCTCTCACAAGAGCATCTCTGTAGCAGAGTCCTCCAGCAGCAAAGGCGCAGTGTAAGACACCTCCGCACCAAACACTATTTTGTTATTGGAAAACTCCAAGGGTTTTAAGCCTCCTAGCACCTTGCTGATCCTTTGTTGACTTAATGATAGAGCAGCAGCTGGAGATCAGGCTAGACAATCACTCTCCAGAACCAGAAAGATGCACAAGGATAGCTCAGAGGTGCCTTTGCACTGTACATCACACTCATATTATATACACAGGAACAGAAAATAGAGCATGGGTGTGAATGCACACATGTATAGGTCTATGTGTGGGCAGGTAGGGACATGCACACACATCTGTACACACTTGTACATGATTGGGAATTGATGCAATTTAGTACATTCTACCCAGTCATCTTGCTTTTGGCAGAGAACACGCGACTGGTAAACCAGTAGGTGCACAGTGCAGTATTACCATTAAAGAGCAGAACAATTTAACTTCAATGGCAATGTACTGCTTGAATGCCAGGTTTAAATTCACATGCAAAGAACTCAGTCAGAACCAAGATTCACAATGCAAAGCGCTCGCACAGTGTAATAAAATGGACAAAGGTGGCTACTTAGCAGAAAGTGCCTTTTAAATTAAAAGACTTGAGCTCCTCTAAAGTAAGCCCTTCCTGAACAGGTGTTATTCTGAATATATTGTCAATAATCCTCTTTAAGTGCAGTTTTAAGACATGAAGCATTAGCACCTTGGTTCGAAGCAAATTAAATCTGTTGTTACGGGATATCCACAAAAGGGTTCACAAAGAGAAAGAGTTTATGGTCGTACCGAGCTCCAAGGACCAGCGCTCCAGGCAGCATCTCTAGGACAGTCCTGCACATTGCACTGCTCTCTGTCCGGTGGCTTGTCAAGGATTTCACAGCTCAGGTCCGTAAACCTTTCTCCATTGGGGCGCTGGCACACCACCAGCCGCGTTCTTGTCCCTCCCCCGCATGGCTTCGTGCACTGGAAGTCAGCAGAGGACAGAGCAATCACCATCAGGGCAGCAAAAATACTGCTGACCGGCTGCTCGGAGCACTAGCACCTCAGAAGACCCAACGGTTGTTTCTGTTCCCAGCCAACCTACTCCAGCCAAATTCCCCACCCCTCAAATGCTGCGTTAGACTCAGAAGGGGCATCAGCTGCTTCAGCTTCTCTCTTCCTGAAGCTGTTCATGCTGCTCCACCATGATCCTGCCAGACCCAACATGATACTGGACGTTTACATCTCCAGTTGCTCATCTCAGATGAATTTTCAGAAGGGAGCAGTGTTTTTATTAAAAAAAAAGAGGCCTTATATGTTAAACTAGGCTTCTCTTAAAAAAAAAAAAAAAAAAGAAAATCTCCATTTCTGTAGAATTTGCTTTTGCTCGGGAAGAAAATTTTCCCATGACAAATAGAAAGGAGAACAACACCGAGCAGTTGCTAGGGCTCGCTCATTTATCAGAGGCTGCCTTTCAAGTTCCAATCTTTCTAATAAATGTCACCGCAATATCCCCCTCTCTTCTCCCATTTTTCAGCCACCTGCTAATGAAAGTCATCCCTGGTGCCGGGAGCCCGGGATGGATGGTGCACTCACCTCTCCCCAGTTGCCGTAAGCCCACTGAGGACAGGGGCCAGATTCGCATGATCTCTGCTCCATGGGTTTGCTTTTCTCATCGCAGTTATTTGCGGTATATCCGTTTTCATCCTGGCACACCACGACCCGCCGCTGGAACCCCCCCGCACACGTGCTAGAGCACTGGAAGACACAATTGCCCACAGCTTCGTTGAACCCAGGAATAAGTTTGCATTCCCAGCTCCTTCCCAGTGCCTTTCACCGTGGGAATGCACTGCTAGAAATTTAATACAGCTAACAGGCATTACTGAACTTCAAACCCCAGCTATTATTAATAGCAGTGCAAAGACTTAGGTGCTGACTAAGCAAAGAAAGCAAACACCAGCCTAGTTTTAAGCAGGTGAGTAATCCCCACTGACTTTAATGCAGTGTTTGACATCCCATTTGTGCTTAATTCCCTTTAGGGACTGCCATGCTAAAGCACTGCATACTGGTTGGAGTGAGAGGAGCTGGCATTGAGGCTCCACTGTGCTTTGGCAACAACTCTGCACAGCTGTAAGCATCCCGGGAGACAGCCAAGAAGCAGAGGTCGGCCTTTGCCTCATGGAAAATGATGCTTTCAGCTTTCTGCCTAGAGAGCCTCGGAGATATGAGGTGTGAGAGGCTGAGAGGTGAAGCCTGAGTGCTACTGCAACACTTGCTTTTGTGAGCGGAGAGAGGGGAGAAGGGTCCCACTCTTCCCTGCAAGGTGACTATAAGGAAAGACCGGACTAGTCCAGAAAGAAAACCAAAACCAAACAGCAAAACCCAGCAGTAAGAAAACCAGGGCACTTACAGCACCCCAGGGGCCAATCCTCCACTGATTGCCTCCCGGTATATGTGCACGGTTTCGGTTTGGGCTGCCCCCGGGGTGCAGTTTCAGGCGATGATCCGGATAAAGGAAAGGGTGGATGGGCCTGCCGTAGTCATGGCTGTTCGGATGACAAGGAGACATGGAGCAGTCTTGCTCGGTGGCAGGGAGGTCGTCTGGGTCACACTCACTCCTATCCACCAGCTGGTCGCTGTAATTGACGCAGATCACTTGTCGCGTTGCCTTACCTTGGCCACAAGTCACCGAGCACTGTGTTACAGTGGGAAAAGGAGAGAGTCACATTTCCAGCTTTGAAAACCAGGAAGACAGCTATAGCTAACAACAATCAGCAGAAAACCTTAATATCCTCACTTATAAAAGGGCAAGTGTGATATTAATGAAGCACATTTCCAGCAGTGAGGTCTATAAGGCTGTCCTGCGACAGAGAGCGCGATGCTTACAGAGCTCCACTCCAAGGCCTTCCACTGCCCACAGGGTGTCACGGTGCACATTTCTGTGGCTGATGGCTTTGGAAGGTGAAAACAAGCTGACTCGTCGGCCACAGAGCCCTGGTCATCCCGACAGCTGACGTATCTCATCCGGGTACCCTTCCCACACGTTGCGGAGCACTAGGGAAGAGCAACAAGCACTCTGCTAGGCAGTTTCCTGATATACATTGCAAGGACTTTAGAATGAAAAGTTGCTTAAATACATTTAAAAATATCATATTGTCTACTGTAAAATAATCCTGAACGTATTATGACACATGCTTACCGGTGTCCAGGATCCAAATCTCCACTGTGTCCTGTGAATGCCTGATATGGATCTCTTGGCTTCGGGACTATTTGGATGGGGAGGACATACAGCTATTTCACAGTCCTGTGCAGGAAATACATGAGGGAAAAGTGGGAAAAGAAGAATTTGCAGATGTTTTGCTTAAACCACCTCCTCTTCAATGTAATTATGAACAACACGCAACATCTTGAAACTCTGGGACCTGCATGCCTGTGTGGAGGCAGGCTTCCTCCTTGCGTCCTCTTGGTGAATCAGCAAAACCCGGTATCAACATCCCAAGGCCTTCATATGCAGAACCCTCCGTGGACTTTTGACTTATTAGGAATGCTACAACAGGGATCCCCATAACCATGTGCCATCAGCATGCATTAAAACCAGATGTTTTTGAGGCAAAAGATGAAAGTTCATTAAGAGTTCTGGTATGAACACACATCTGCAAAGCAGCAACTTTATCTCCCTTCAAAGCTCCCTTCCTTCAGCACGAGACCTGCAGCCCACACAATGAAGGTTATGCTGCTGATTGCAGCCCTTTGATTCCCTGCAGCCCACCAGACCGCCTATATCCATGCGCTGATCTTCACCACACACCAAGCATGTGAGGCTTTGGGGACAGGCATGTCATTCTGCTCAGTCCTGGTACAGCGCCTCACAGGAGGGCTCTGGTCCTGCCTGGACCTCCTGGGAGGTCTGGCGACAGAAATGATGAATAGCCATGACTTTACTCCATGAGCAGTCCTTGCCAAAAAGGAAATTAATACTGATTGTCCCCGCAAGGGAGAGTGCGGCTCCTAACAAACGCCATACATGATTTCTGTGATTTCACTGACACTGGAGACATGCATGCCAAATGATGGCTGATGACAAGTGGGTTTGTTACCCCTGGACTGTAGTGCAATTGGTCTCCATACATGGGAAAAACAGCCCTTTCTCAAATGTTGTGGCCTCAGTTAAACTCTGCAAGGTCATGCAGGACTGAAGCTGGGCAGGGCATCAGCACTACGACTCTCCTATGACAGATAGATGGTAACATTCTGTTTTATTCGACTCCTTAAGACACCTTGGACACATTTTCTGCTTGAAAGGGCAATTCATATGTTGGTCTGCTACAGCCATGTAGCAGACCAAAGCACTGCTCTGCATGGGCTGGTGTTCAGGACAAGGCTTTGCTGCAGAAAGGTGTCCTCTGATGCTACAGCCTGGATGCCTCCACATGCTTGCTGGCAAAAGATGGAGACAGGGCAGCAGGATTTACCTGGGTATCTGTTGGCCTGGTTGCAGCATTACACTCGTTGTCATCCACCACTGACACGTAGGTGCCCACAACACACTTCACTGCTCTCATCTGGTAGCCTTGGCCACAAGTCACTGTGCACTGGGAGAGGAAAGATGGGAGAAAAAAGTGCTGGGTCTGAGTAGCTGCTTCAGTTAGAAAGTATTAATCAGTCCAGTCTGTATTTAGGCACGCAGCAAGAGCAGCAAAAATAAAACACAGCTTCCCTTCTGGTTTCTCTCCACTTCATACATTTCAGCTTTAAATTAGGTCAAAGTTTTAACTCACTGCGCCCACCAGTGCCTCACACGCTTCACTTGCTTCCTCGGGAATGAAGGTGCGAGCATTGAAATGATTTACTTTGCTGCACACATTAGAATCAGAGTCTGGTAGAACCTGCATGATATCCTTCTTTAAAACTGGTTGTTCAGACCCATGGTAGCACGAGCGGCTAATGAATAAGTTTGCTGATGGGAAATATGTCTGACTGGGACAACTGGTCTGGGTTTGTTGCTGTTTTTTTAAGTCAAGAGCTAACAGCTTTGTGGAAAAGCAGATGCCAAAACACTCTGGGAGAAATGAGCAACTTGTATTTTAACAGGAAAAAACCCCCTCACCAACCCAGAAACTGGAAAACATTAAAAGCAACAAAAGTTATTCAATGGGGGCAGCTTTTCTGTGAAAATCAGGCCATGTATTTATATGCCTAAATATGGATTTAGGAGCGTAACCTTGGAAACCCCTTTTTTTGAAAATCACGGCCAATTTAGTATGACAGAGATTAAATTTAGCACAAAGGGCAGGTACTGTTATTGCTGCCTATCCGCTGAACCCAAGCGACCAGAGGGCTGCTTTGGTGTGCAAATCAATTAGCACAGTTATGCTGCTGAATTTGGATGAAAGGGCAGCGCCCAGCCTGAGCCACCCTCGCCCAAGTCCCACTGGCTCGGAGCCCCACAGGGCTCTGCAGTACCTGGCCCCACGGCCCCACTTGCCACGAAGCACACTCCTGCTGCTGGCACGTCTGCACCGACTCCGGCTTCGTCTCGGGATCGCAAAACCTGTCATTTAATCGATCTTCTCCAAACTGGCACCAGGTCTGGCGGTGCTTGTGCCCTTTTCCACACGTGACCAAGCACTGCGAGGAGAAAAGCGCAAGCTCAGGCGGTGCCGGGGATGCTCTGCCAGCTCAGCACCTGCCCTGGCACTGAAAAATGAACCTGGAGACCCACTGCAGGCACTGCTTAAAAAAAAAAAGTGGTGCCAAGAGGCAGTTCTTTAGCTAACAATAACATGTCCTGGAAGACAGGCAAGTGCCTTGCAATGAGACAGGAATGCTCTCAGGAGCTGGTCCGGAGCAGACGCAGGAGCATGGAGAGCACAGCCAGGATGAGACCCTTCAGCACAGTCAAAGTGAGCCCACAAAGGCTCATGTCTTCCAAGCAGCTGTAAGACATAGGGCAAAGGCACAGCACTGTCCTGCGGGGTTTTAGCTGTGCACAATGGGGTGCCAAAGGCTTCTGAAAAACTTGCTCAGCTCTGGGTGTGCATGTTAAGGGTCTTGGCTTCTGTGGGCTGCAACTGCCCTGGAGTGGCTTGGCCTGGCAGCAGCTTGACTCAGAAGACAGATGTTTTGCAGAGAACAATTCCTGTTCCACTTAATTGGTTTCCTTATGTCCTAAAAGAATACAATTCACAGAAACAAGAGCCACAAAGATTTGGCCACAAAGGTGATGAGCAGCCTTTGAAGACTGCTCTCCAGCACCCCCAGTCCTGCTGCAGGAAAAGGCCTATCAAGATACGGTTTTGTTGCATTGCAAAGGACACCACCAGCAGCCTCAGCAGGGAGAGGCTGAGCAAGACATCAGTAGGGTGAAATCCTGCCCTCCAGCGACAGCCAGAGCTGCCAGGGCTTCTGAGGACAATCTCAAGGGAAAACAAGGGCAGAAGGTATTTTTCTTCCCAACGTTACAGAGGAACTGCAGAAAAACTAGGGAGAAATTACTGCAGAATTGGAGAGGAATTAACCCCCTGGTGGCTTTGCAGAGAGGGAGGTGGCCACTTGACCACTGGCGACAAGGCCAGCGACTTTGCTGCCTGTCTGAAGCCTCGCTGTGCACAGGCTCAGAGAGACCTTCTGCAGGAGGCACAAACAAATCACAGGGGATGAGCAGGGACGGAGCTTTGCAGCCACCAGCCCCTCAGGGTGGAGGACCGGCACCCACCTCGGACCAGTCTCCAGTTTTCCACTGGGGGCAGGAGAAGTCGCTGCACCGCTGCACTGTCAGCTTCTCCTGCTGACTGCACTTGCTGTCGTCCAGGACGTCGTTGTAGGTGTTCACGCACATGGCTCGGCGCCGCCGCGTGCCCCCGCCGCAGCTCTTGGAGCACTGCGAAGGACACACAACAGGTAAGTATTTTTTGCCCCTCTACTGCTGTTGCCTTTCTCCCTCTTCACAGCCAGGACTGCAGAGCGACCGCAGAAAACCTCCGGAAGAACAATTTGTACTTTAAGTAAAAGGCTTTTACTTTATGTATTCCTTTAAAAAGCCAATCTTGCTAAAGCGTAATAAAATGTCGCGGCAATGCATTTCACAAATTTATTTCAGGTTATAACCCCATTATTACTTTTACAAGTGTTGCCTTTCAGTTCTCCTAAATGGCTGCTGCTCGATCTCATTTTAGGAGAGATTAACTCTTTGACCAGCCAGTCCCCCCTCGCCATGCCCTCCCTGAAAAGCCCCAGGCTCGCCAATCTCTTGGTGCCAGGCCTGCATTCAGGAATTTTCTTGTTCATACAAAAACTAAAATGAGTTAAGGAAACAAATTTCAGAAGTCCTCTGCTGATGGCACCCTGTCCTCCCCAGCTCCTGGCAGTGGTGATGGCTTTGATGGGAGAAGACAGCTAGCAGTGCTTAGTATAATGAGGACAAATCTTGGGATGCTTAAGCGCATAAACTAATAGGAGGGCAAAATAAGGAGTACCGGGCTGATTTAGACTATAGCATCCTCCAGAAAAAGGACTGGAAGAAGAATTAGGGCCAGCTTTTAACATACACGCTGTCTGCAACCTAAACAGCCGACACACCCCTGTGTAAGAGGGAGACTGCGATCACCGCGCCAACGAGCTTCCCTTACCTCTGTCCAGGCCGAGTACCGCCACCCTCCCACGTTACAGTCTCCAGTGCACTTCTCCCTCGTGCTGGGCTTGGGCTGGCTGCTGCAGAAGCGGTCATCCACCTTCTCTATCTTGCCTTCCAGCCTGCTGTACTTGGAGCAGTAGATCTCCAGGACGCGGTAGCCCAGCCCGCACTGCGCCGTGCACTCGCTCTTCCTTGCTATGTGCCACCTGCACCGAGGAGAGCAAACATCAGCTGTGGGGTTCCGGCACTGTGCAGGTAAGGTGCTCGAGGGCATCTGACATAAATAGGGAATATATGCTCTTGAACTGGAAGTTCTGGCTCGTTGTAACACTTCCCAGTTCTTTGTGACTTCCAAAAATCAGAGGCAATTAATCCTGGCATTGCTCCTTGAAGGGAAGGAGCTGTCGCCAGGTCACTCTTGCAGACAGCGAAGTCACACTGTGACCCTGTGGGACCAGCCAAGGTGGTGAGTGGAATCTGTGGCCAAGCAACGAGCAGTGCTTTGAATGCTTTCCTCCCCATGTTCCCCTGCAGGACTGCCACCTCAGCCTCTAAAAACTAAAAGCTGGAAAATACAGCATCAGAAAATGACCTGCACAGGCTTGAATTGTGCTCCACATGGCAGGACACCTGCAAAACACTCTTAGCACAAAGGACAAGGAAATGGCTTGTTACAAGACACTTGAGCCCCAGTGGTGTCAATGGGGATTAGAGGTGTTCCCTGTCGACAGAGATTTCCACTCTGCTGCCTCCTTCCTGGGATGGACAACAAGGATTGGTGTTAGCGGCTCTTAAGGACCCACCTGGGGATACACCCTTGCTTCATATCAGCCCAACCCTGGCAAGAGATGCTGGATACGAGGCCTGATCCAGGGAGGTGCTGGAGACCCTGAAGCCAACAGGAGCCCATTGCCCCTCAGACCTGGCAGGGGTGTCCCCTTGGGGACCTGGAGACCCTCAGGGTGTTGCCAGTGCCTGTGCGGGGAGTGCAGAGCCCCACTCCCAAGCCAAGAGAGCAAACTCGAGCACAGCCCAGAGAAGAATAAGATCAAGGGGATTTGGAGTCAATAGCTCCTGACTGGTGGGAGCCTCACATCCCTGCCTGCTTTTCAGACTCCTGCGTTTGCCCTTCTCAAGTTTCCAACCTGTTGCAATGGCAACAGCTGTTACCGCGACAACCCGACCCTGCACAGCCCCTGCACGGCCCCGGTTTAACAGAGCCAGAGAAACCCCTCGGGAAACTCGGCCATCTGAAT
Organism: Pseudotriccus pelzelni; assembly: GCA_035584735.1. Taxonomy (NCBI): domain Eukaryota; kingdom Metazoa; phylum Chordata; class Aves; order Passeriformes; family Tyrannidae; genus Pseudotriccus; species Pseudotriccus pelzelni. The sequence goes on along the minus strand of JAWMRA010000023.1, from coordinate 6,708,769 downwards.
TGCTTCACCAGCAGCCGCTTCATGCCACCGTATTTAAGCCCCAGAAAGGAAAACAGATTGCTTTTTAAAGGAAAATGGGTTGTGATGATTTAGGGTGCGCTCCATCAATTCCAGCACGCCAGAAATTGTCTCGGGACATCCACAAACCCACTCTACACTAAAGCCTATTCTTTGCTTTAAATAAACGATGATAAATTCAAGTATTAGTTACTTCTTTGCTTTAAGTATATGTTTTTCCATCTTTGCAGGCTGTTTGTAAGATGGTGCTGAGCATTTCTGACAGAGGCAGACACAAATTTCAGGCACTGTATCGCACAGGGAGATTTTTCAACATTAGGGGCATTTTTGTTACAGTTAGTCCTAATTTAATCCAACAAGAAAAATGTGAAAATGTACAACTGTGCTCTCGAAACATCGCTGGTGGATGACAATCCCTCTTGGTTGACAAAGAGGCAACTACTAATCCTTTTCTTTTTTTAAAACTAATACAGGCTGGTGGGAAAAGGAATTGTGGTGAGAGGTGAAAGGAAAGAGTAAACAATAAATACACAATGTAATATATATACACAGCTGAGCAGAGTGCACCTTAATTCACATTCTGTGTTACAAGGCTCGGTGGCGGGATCGGGCTGTGGAATTCGATCGCATCGCTGGTCTGACACAGTGAGCTGATCTGACTCTCTCTTACACACAGGTTTCCTTTTTCTTTCTCCTGCACAGAGAAAACCATCACATTGTTTATCATGCAGGAAAGTGATCAATTCAGTCATTTCCCTTACACCTTTTATAGTAGCATTTAAGAGATGTTCAGTTGTGCTTTTCCATCTCTTTCAGAAAGAGGGAGGGTTTTACAACTAAGCAGAGCAGAAAGGGTTTATTGCCGAAGGGATGGACACAGACAGAGAACTGCAGCCTCCCCTCCAAGGATAGGCTCTGAGTGTTCAGCAGGGTGGTCACTGGCAGGTGCAAATGACCGGTTATCAGACCCAAAACCAGACATTGATGACTTCTGCAGCCTTAGCAAATGCCATGTAACCTTTTCTGTGCTTCACCTTCCTCCCTGCAAACCAGGTTGTGAGGCTCACCTTGCTCAGAGGGGCTGTAAAGTGCCCCGCTCTGAAGCCCATAAGCATCTTGTAAAATATTACCTATACTGAAGCCCAGTGAAACAATCACACCCATAATGTCGGAATTCAGAGAAATTGGAGAGGGATCTCATAGCCCTGCCCAAATCCCAAACAAATCCAGGACAAAACTTAGCCTTCCCAAACACCCACCTTGGCAGAGCTTACTGCAGGACTGCCACGGGCCATGCTCATTCCAGTAAAACTGCTGAGGTTTGTCCTCAATGGGGATATTAAATGTGTAACGAACGTCAGGATTGTACAAATTGCCAACTGACAAAACCTGAGAGGAAGAAAAATGAAGCAGAGTAAACCAACAGAAATCACTGGCCACTATTTTCAGTCCAATTATGCTGGGCAGACTTTTTCATACACACAACATATACTTCACCTGGAGCGTTATTTCTTGCTCAATCCGATCTGTAGAATTAATCCTTTCAACAGTATTATCCGATCCACTGTATTCGATCACAGCATTCCCAACTTTGATTTCCCTTTTAAACATACTGACGACAAAGTCTCCATTTAATATAAAGTCTCCTTGACTGTTAGATAAGGCTGCATAGGTGCAAAAAACAAGAACTAAAGATGCAGAATTAACTCATACGTACATAATAACGTGGGTCACGCGCTCTCAGTGCTGCTTTCCTCTGGGGCTGGGAGGAAAAGCCCACTAGCACTTTTAAATGGAAAGGATGTAAAGAGAGCAGCAGAGCTCTTGCAGACATTGTTCCTTCTCCTTTTTCCACTGGAAAGCCTCATTAAAATGAAGGCTGAATGCCTGAAGTTGTTGCTGAACAGTTTACCCATAACCCAGGGCAGAGATATCCAAAAGGCTGCTGTACAGAGCACACACAGGCTGTATCCCCTCATACACCACAAAAATAATCCTGTGCAAACCTTTTCAAAAGCTGTGTGGATAAGGTGGCTTCCCTGTTGTTTCCAGGTGTGCTCTTATGGTAAATGTACCCTAATTGCCTAAACATCATTTTTTAGTAGATAATTTCAGGGAGTTTGGTCAGTATCTCCCCCTCTCTCTCCATCTCCCTCCTCCCCCCACACTTTTTATTATTTCAGATCTTAAGGTATGTGAAAGCACTGAGGGCTTAAAGCCTAAATGCTTTATAAAAGGAACAGTTTCCTGAAAACAGCAGTCTGCTGCACAACTTCACACTAATGCGATTATGTAGCTAATTTCCTAAGTTAGTTTCCCCACCATTTCACCCATCACAGCTACGTTACTACAAAGCCCCTGTACTGAAAAATCTAAACTTAACACCAAAATACCAAAGGCAAGGTTTTTCCATCGAATAAAGAGAGAGAATGAAGCAAAACACTGCTCGGTAGCAAAGAGACATAGATGGAGAAAAACTCGCAAAGCAGAGTCTATACTCAACCAAATCCCACACTTTGGAGGCTTTGATGTTATTAGGCAGTAGTAAAACTCACTAAAGGATTCTTTCCTGTTTACTGTATCTCCTACAACAGTAGGTACATGTCTTGGACTTGATGACAACATCAAATTCCTCCTAAATTGTTAAGCAACTACAAGGTTCACAGTACCAAGGGCTCAAGATTTCACACTCAGTGAGCTGCAAAATAAGTGGACACATGCACACTTCTCATTTGCTTCTACTCAGGCCTAATGTGAAGAGATGCTTTCCCAGCAATATTAAAGCAACATTAAAGAAGATTTGACTTCATTGCTTCCCAAGAAGATTAAAGGCCCTCCAAGAAGAGCTGGGAAGTTTGAGGCTCCGTCTGGGGTGAACCAGTTTTAATAGGCACAACATGGGGAGGATTGCTTTTTCCAGGAAAGAGGAATAACAAAACTTAACTCCCTTCCACAAGAGGGAAAACTATTACACCACAGTACGTTTCTTTAGTGCTGATGTGCATTCATGCTGCACCATCTCATCTCACTCATGTGAATGTGCAAAAATGATGTCACGCAGCTGTAAATGCACAGAGAGCCCTGCACGGCGCCCACCTGGGAATGGGGACAGGGAACACCCACTCAGCTTTTTGTCTCAATAAAGGGTCCAGTGACAGGATGGTATTTCAGAGCAATAGCCAAAGCTGTCAGCATTGTTTCCCTTTGGTGCATGGTAGCCTCCTCTGGTTGCTTCTCAAGCGAGTACTTCTACCTTTGATGGGGACCACCAGCCTAGTCATGTTTTCAACATACCCAGTTACAGGAATTTTGCAATATAAAACAAGATGAAGTGCCCTGATCAGAGATGTAAATACAGGATCAGGTGCTACTGGAGCACAGCTGGTGGTGTCTGGCACAGGGCATGTAAAACAGGAGGACAGAGACTCTGAGGGACCCCAAACAGGACTTAATGGCAAAACCGGCCTTCAACTGGCAGGTGTAATGTCAACTGTAACGTGTACTTCTGTTATCTCAGCTACTGAGCCCAGACAGAACTATGGGGTGAATTACTGATCAGCATGGTGGAAGAGAGACTCAAGGCCATCCTAAAGTATATGTATGTGCAGCAGAGTGGTCTAACAGAGCACTACAAGCACGTGCATCTGCCTCTAGAGGCATACCCACAGGTTAGAGAAAACAGTGACTGTGAGAATCCAACAGCTAAAGGCCAAGTTATTGTTAGGTTTATATCAAAACCAGTATTTTTGGTGCAGGGTATTTCTTTGTGGTTATATATCACTGTTAGGGACAAGAAGGGCTCAGTCTAAGTGACATCAGAATTATTATTCTCAGAAGAATAGAAAATAATTTCTCCATGTGTTTGCACACACATCTTTCAGGGCATGGCTTATTTACTCTCCAGCCAAAGAATGGTGACAGCAAAGAAAGTTGCAGTGTGGAGACTCCAGCAGAGCTCAGAAGTCTGTTTGGTTCTCAGTTTTGTGCCTCAGCTCCCATCCAAAGCCCAGGCTCAACAGTCCTTCCCAGCCCTACACACACCCTAAGGGGATATTTCTTACAATCTGTGAACCTCCCAGACTTTGCATCTAGGATGGCGTGCACGAAAAGAAGGAAGAAGATAAGGCTGAATGTTTGGCAGACATAGATAAATTCTCGCCAAGAAAACATTTTCCTTAAAAGAATTCTTCATCCTCCCAAGCAAAGGTATATCACCACAACCAGAAAACAAGGCAGATCTCTGGACTGAAATAAGGCCTACAACTCACCCAGGTAGTTGTCATCCTCTGGTTTCCCTGAGTAACTGTGCTGACGCACATCAATATTAGTTGCACCAGCTGGGATGCGAACCACAACGTTATAGCCTAGGAAAGATTTAACAGAAAGTCAAGGCCATTACACAGACATTTCATTTGCTTTCTAGGGGGAAGGGAAATGAACAAAATTACCTCACATTACACAAGCCGATACTTTTCATTTAGGGATAGCATAAATAGTTATAAAATGGAATATACTATAGCTAGAAGGATTTTGTGTTTTACATCAATGTTTTTGTAGATCAAGTGTGGTAATGGCTTTTATAGACCCACATTTTTCACTATAAAGTTTTTAGCAACAGATTCTTACCATAATGCACCGTGTTAAATGTGCCTGCAACAGTTTTACATGAAGAATTATCCCCACCACAAACACCACATTTATCTCTTCTTGCTTTTGAATTCAGCACATGATCGCATCCAGCTTGCTTTAAGAGAAAAATTGAAAAAACTAGATTGAGCAAATACAGACTAGAACAGCATTTACAAACCTTCTAATTAAGGCACACAAAAGCTGTGTATGCAAAAGGCTGCCATGAGACAAACTGTTTTGCTTCCCCACATTTTTCCATTGATTTACGGTGTGGGCATCCCACAAGGTTTTCCAACAAAAGGCTTTTTCACAAAGTGAGGATCAGAACTGCTGTTTGGACCAGGCAATGCTTCCACTAGAGAAAAATTCTTGCATCAATTGTTGCCATAGAGAAAAGTGTGAAAAGTAACTGTGAATAGAAATGTAAAGGGATCTGGGGCCTGAACAGGAAGAACTGGGGCAGAGCACAGAAGGAAGCATCATTTGCATTTAGGCTCAGACCCCCCCAGCCCTCAGTAACTTAGGGCAGATGTGTAGACAACCTCCACTTGAGCGTGTCCCAAGAAGTGCTGGTGAGAGTACAAATCTGATGAAGAGCAGTTGAGGGAGTTGGGGGAGCTCAGCCTGCAGAAAAGGAGGTTTAAGGTGAGACCTCATAGCTCTCTACAACTCCCTGAAAGGAGGTTGTAGCCAGGTGGGGGTCAGTCTCTTCTCCCAGGTAACAAGCTACAGAAGAGGAAATAGCCTCATGTTGCACCAGGGGAGGTTTAGATTGGATATTAGGAAATAATTCTTCAACAAAAGAGTTGTCAAACATTGGAACAGGCTGCCCAGAGCCATGGTGGAGTCACCATCCCTTGAGGTATTTAAAAGATGTATGAATGTGGCATGTAGGGACATGTTTTAGTGGTGGACTTGGCAGTGCCGCATTAATGGTTGGACTTGATGACGACTTAGAGGTCTTTTCCAACCTAAATGATCCTATAATTCCACATGTGGCTCTTCTGTAAATCTGGTGGTTGGCACAAGTTTCAGACCAGTTGGGGTTGGCAGAGCCTGGAGATAATGTTGGCAGCCCGCGAGGCAAAGAGGACACGCCAACAACCGCATAGAGCACAGCGCACGAGCGCCATCCTGCCATGCAAAACTGCAATCCCCCGCCTTGCTGAAGAGGGTGGAAGGTAATTACCCGGCAGAGGCCCTGCACGCAGATGTCGTTGGTGTCGGGGCCGCAGGGCGTCCCGTCGATGACGCGGTCCCGCAGCTGGTAATACGCCGTGTTCCCCGCCACCCGGCAGAACAACTTGCACCGATCCTTCATCAGGACTGGGCGCGGCAGGGAAGAAAACCAGAAGCGTGTTATCCGAGTGTCATCACCCCGAGGTGGCGACGCAGGAGGCGGGATCTGCATCCTCCCCCCCACCCCGGCCACTTACTGCCGCTGTATTTGGGAACCCAGCGCACGTTTGTGGGCAGCCCGTTGATGTTGAAGTGCTTCCCATCGAAGTCGGCACACTGCTCGTCCCGGAAATCCTTCTTCAGCTTTGAGCACGGTTCGGTGTTGCAGGATTTGAACTTCATGCGACGACCCACACAGTATTTCCCACCGTTTTTGGGCCTGCAGAGAGAAAATCAGGCTAGACATGAGATGAAATTGCAGTTCTGCACCTGCTCAACACAGTCAGGATTTGCAACACCGTTTTATGGGCTCTGTCTTAGCGCATACCTTTAATTAATAGCCTAGACTGACAAGCAGGAAAGATTATGCAGGTGTCTAACAAAAAGAGGCCATATATGTGATGCTAAAAAGGGATGAAAAAGGCAATAATTGCTTTCTGCTGAATGACAAGGTAGTGAGAGAAGCCAGAGATGAAGAGCAACACCTTTCTCCTCATCTGAGGATTTATTGTCACACCAAGGGATTGGTGTGCTCCAGGACCATACTTCCACAACCCCTTTGGTCCTATGAATTTGGTGACTCAGAGTTTGCATGTGATCTAGTGGATTGCAAATAACTAACCACATGAGAAAGAAGAAAGGGCTTCCTTCCCTGTAGAGTCTGAAAGGCCAGGCAGCACTTAGTCCTTCAGGATTTCCAAGCCCAAACGTTAGAAATGGTAATGTTGGGCACTTGGAAACAACTTTATCTCCATGTATTCTATAAAGCACCAAAGATGGCCAATAAATACTTTACCTCCATTTTATAGCAAGATGACAGTGGTATAAACTGGGGAGAGAGATACCATCCAAGCCACATAAAAGCCAGTGGATAAGCCTAGGAGAAACTGTCATTTTGAATTTCCTGACTCCCAGATTCAGGGCTGTAGTCATAAAACTATTTTTGTCCTTCTATGTAGACGGAGCCTTTGCCAGAAAACAAATCACTCTGGGGACTGAAAAAGCCTCTCCCATTCCAGTTTCTGTCAGCAGTGGTGCAGAAGCAAGCTGCACATCAAAATAACCACCAAACCTACATCTTCTACCCACCCCCCAACAAAATGACTGCCAGTGCTAGGAAGAAGTGTGGATTAGAAGAGCAACTCATTGGGCTCTGCTATCCTGGCAGCCACACCTCCTGCCTTCCAAGGCTGTTCTTCAGGATCAGCTCTGCCTTACCTTGGGACCAGACACCCATCAGTGCCCCAGGGATGCTGTCAGAGTACATCTTCCCTTGGAGCCCCCTCGGGAGGGAAGCTGGTTTGCACACTTGGAGACCCTTCAAGATGCAAATGAACGACTGATAAATGTGAACTACCCCTGCCCTTAGCAGGCAGATGTTCACTGTGAGCTCTCCACGTTGCATGCAGCCAGCACCTCTAACAAAAGGGACAGCACCCCCCTGCACATGCAAGAGGATCTCTACACAGAGTGAAACAACAAGTTCCTGCAGAATTTTTTAGCATCTCTACACATCCACCACCTAGGAAGCCCAGCAGTACCTTTCCTCCCACAAATAACAATTCTTCACTCTAATGCTTGAAAACTTTTTGTGACTCAAGTAGCAGAGTTCCTGTGAAACAAATGGGGAGAAAGGGGCACCGAACAGCTTGCCCTTGCTCAAAGATTGCCTGCAAAGCAGGGAAAGGCAGGCAGACTTTCCACCTCTCCATCAGCACCACCCTAGGGATGCTCACAGGTTTGGCAGGAGTTGCCTCCTTAAGCACCTATAGATGAGATGCTGAGAATTACCAGCTACAAATGTGGGATTTTTCCTGTCAGCATCCTCTCCTTGCTGTGGTGCAGACCCCTCCAGTCCTATCCCAAATGCCAAGGGCTATGATTTGTCTTCAGGCACAGCCTGGAGCAATAGCTGGTAACATCAGCTCTACCTGCTCTGAGGGCAGCTCTCACGTGCCATCTGGAAATTAAAAGGTTTATGGTGCTCGCAATTAAAGCAAGTGCCAGTGATAAAAAGCCCAAGCAGCCACACACTGCCCAGTGCACATTCCTAATTACAGACTGATGTTACACCAGGTCCTAGTGGAGCAAGTCTAAGCCTGATTTCTACTAATTTAGTCTATTCTCCACTTTGTTGTGTTGTGTCAAACAACTTGAAATAACTTGATTACACCTGGGACTACTCCAGGGATAACCCAGTGCAGCAGCCCCTGTAATTGCTTGGGTTTTCCCACCACTGCAGGCTATCCCAGAGCCCATCCTGTGGACTATTCCCATGCAAGCACATTAGCTACCTCCAGCTACAAAGGGACATCTCAACAATCTCACTACACAGCACTTAGGGAAGCTTCTTAGCTGTGACAGCAGCACGCTGTCGTCCATGGGGGATTCATTTTCACTTCCAAAGCATTTAAGCCACAGCAGGACTGTTGCAGTTTGACAGAGGCTCTAAGTTATACAAAACTCTAAGAGGGCATTTCTTTAAAAAAAGTTGCAGTTACAACATTTGTATGTTAAGCACATTGCTTCCAATATAAATCAATTTAATTAAAATTAAATTAAAAATTAAAAAACTTCTAAATATTAAGTCAGTTATGAAGAACTTGGAGGAGCATTTTCTTTTCTAAAGGGTATGTCTAACAAAATCCAAAGATCTCAAGCTTCTGTTTAGTTTCCTCTTCTGTAGACATGACCCCTGAGACTGAGATAACATTGACATACCATGAACTGAAGGATACTAAAACTTGCCATTGTGTTGCAAACTGCCAGCTTCATAACTGTGGCATTAAATCTCCCCTCAGACAGAGCTGGGGGTCGAGGCACACTCACACTTCTGACATTTCAAAACAGCTCCAAACCACCCTGACAGTTTTAGGGTGTTTTCAAACCAACACTGCTTTTCATAGTGTCTGAGGAAACAGAAAGAGCTGAACCTGAAAAATAAATCAGCCTTATGTGACATTGATTTTTCGGTGTCACGAAGAAATACGGCATACTTCCCTCTGCATAATATTTTTATGGGTAATCAACAATGTACCTCAGAAACGGAAGGGAAAGCAGTGCATGCACAGAAACCTCCTTGTTTTGCTTTAATTTCCCTTCTCTCTGAATCATCTATTTGATGAACTAACAGCTGGTACGGACCCGCTTTCAATCCAGCATCGTTCCCCTTACAAGCTCCTGCATACGCCCCAGCCTCACTGCACTCCCCCCAGTATTCCAGACACCCTCGGGCCAGGGAATGGTGGGGGTCTCATCTCCACTCCCATCCCAACAGGTCTTAAATATACAATGCTTACTGCATCACTTGCAATCACTGACCTTGAATATTTTCATTTGCAGACCTTGTGGCAGCACCCAATTCCCAGGAGTCCAGAAGCACCAGGTATGGGCACCCCTCCAAGAAGTGCTGTTGTTTTCGGGCTGCTTTGCACTTGCTTACCCCCATTGGTGGCACCTCTGCCTGGGAGCACAGGCAGCCACAACAAAAGGCCCCTGGAGAATTAACTGCAGGGCACGTGTGTTCATCTTCTCATCTGCCCATGTACATGTACCACGTACCTGTGCATGACTGCAGAAAAATCTGTGAAGCTCTAGTGTGCACAGATCAGTTTGAGATATCCTGGGAAGCCCGGGGACTGGGAATTGGTTGGTGTGCTGCCAGCGGCCAACACAGTTATCTGTAGATGTGTTTACATGTCAGGCTGAGACAGCTTTCAGCACAGGTGGATACTTTAGTGATGGACTAAAATGCAAATGTGATCCAACTCACATCCAGAGATTACACTTCCCCCATCCAGAGAGCCATTCCTGAAAACAGGGCTCCTGGTATTGGCATCTTATCAAATATATCCTTTCCCATAATTCTGCAGCTATTTCTTTCTGTTGAAACCAGGGCTTGCACCACGGACCCTCTAACATGACACACTGCAGCCATAGGCTTTGTCTACCAGCCAGGCTTGAATTCCCAAGTGGCCAAACTCAGTGGGAAGGGTCTGGTCTGGTTAGTGAATACAGTCCTTCAGTGTATGTCAAAACACACTCTGCTGCCATCCCAGAGGCTTATAGCTCTTCCTGCATCCCTGCAAGATATTCATCCAGGTACGTGTCAGAGCACTTTACAAACAGAGGCAGAAGCTGCAGCCTTACTTTCTGCACCACGGCGGGAATGGGTGTAATTTTTGAATGCCCGATTCTACTGGATGCAAGATCAGACTCCAGATCTTTGTGAACAGAAAAAGCTTTAAAAAGCTAAAGCATCTTTGAATATAAAAGGTTTACTGAGAACTATTTCAGACCTTAATTGAGGTATCTGGGTTGGGTTTCCTGCCTTCTACAACAGAGGAGAAACTCTGTATATTTTTGAAATACTTTGAAAGGCAAGTGAGGTGAGAGAGTACCCAGTGCAGTCTCATCCATTTGCATTGTCTCAGCAGTCCCATGACAACAGGGACGTGGATGGTGGGAAATCAGACTATGATGTCAAATTACAGGTACAAAACAACAGGCAGTGTATCGTGCGGATGGTGCTGGGACAGACGACTCGTGTGGAAACCTTGGGAGGAGCTGGACAAGAGAGGCCATGCCCAGCACGTGGCTCATGAAAAGGGGCCTGGAAAGAACCACTATTGATGATAAGCACAGAGGATTTCTCGGGCAGGTAAGTGCTGAGCGTATTTAGGTGCTCTTGCAAATCCCAGCCAAAGCAATACGCCTCCCAAAGCACCAAGATACAAAACACAAGCTATGAGAGAAGATGGAATTTAAAATCACTTGGCTAGTCTTCAGGATAAAGGAGATTTTCTATCACAGAAAGCTATCAATCAGTCCAAACAGATGCCCCTTCATAAGATGGGAATACATCTCACTGACAGCATCCAAGTTTCAGCAGCAGAGCTATTTTTGCACGTGGAAAGATACTTTATTTTTGTCTCTCCATGGCTATTGGAAGACCATATGGTGTGTGCTGACTCAGCACAGCCACAGGAGAATCCCTTTGCACTTGTGTGTTTCTTAGCATCGTTTTAATTAAGGTGCTGGTGTCCTACTCCCTAAGCTTTGACCCTGCTCTCTTGACACTTGCCCAGCCGTGCTGAGCAGCCTCCCCTGTCACTACACCACTGGTGTCACAGCTACAATCTCTCCCTTCTCCCATTAGCAGTGATGAAACTGTCACTGGCACATCCCTAATGGCAACTTCCTCAGCAGCAAGCCACCCAACACCAATGATGAGAAAGAGGTGCTCAATCTTTTTAAGACCCCTCAATGAAACCAGCCCTGCAGACCCCTCTCCTCTGTGCCTCAGTCCCAAATGGAAGCCCAGAAAGCCTCCTGTCCACCTACCTTATTCTAAAATAAGGTAGTGAAACAGAAACCAGCACAATTCACAATTTATATAAACAGGCTGTTTTCAGACCAGTTGCTCAAGCTATTACTAATATTTCACCAGCCACATAGTTGTCTACTTGAAGCCCACGGCAAAATTCCCTGCCATTTCAGAGAGTGCAGGATTTTGCATTCCAGTCTGACAGCAAACATTTTTGAGGGCCACTTTTTAATGGGGCACAGATTTCTGCTGAGGTTTGGCTAGTCTGCACCAGCTGAAATGTAACTGTATAAAGGATCAGATGCAAAAAGAGCCAAAAGCTGCTAAACCAGCCAAAGCAGGAGTAAAATGGTAGAAAAATGCATAAAAGCCTGTAGGAACAGCTGCAATAGCAGCCAAAGCAGGGATAAAATGGTGAAAAAGGATAAAAACATGGCTCTTTTTTTTCTTCCTCCTTTCTGAATCACAACTTTGGAGGAAGAAAAACACCTCTGGAAGTGGGCTCCCAGCTGTGCATCCACAGGACTACAGGAGGCAATAAACCCATGCAGTTAGTAGATTTTTCCTTCCCTCATTGTTGAATGGACCCCTTTTAGACCACCTTACTGACAAACCAAACCTGTGTCCAGCTCCTCCTTGGTTCCCATCCTAGCTCATCCATGCTGGGCAAAGCCACCCATCCCCAGGGCAGAGTCACTCGTCCCTGGGGCATACGAGGGTTGGGGACAGACAAAAAGGGGATTTCAGCCCATTTGGGCAGCCCAGCTGCTTTTCCCCATTTCGCCCACTGGCACTTACTCGGGCCTGTTGCACTCTCGTATCGCCGTCTTTATGCCGCCACCGCAGGTCCTCGAGCAGGTCCCAAAAGGGCTCCACGTCCCCCACGCTCCATCTATCACCGGTGCCTCTCGCTCTTTGGGCACACACATCCCAAACCTGCAGTGCTGTGGGCAGGGAAACACGGGAAAGGTGGGTTTGCGTTGCTTTTGCATCATGAGCCGACCAACAGTGACCAGCCTGGGCGACGACTCAGGCTTGCTTATTTCTCAACCACACACAGTGATTTTGCAATCAAACAAAGCTGAACGTCTTTATATCTTTTTTGTCACCCCCATATTTTAGTTTCTCTGCACCCTTAAATGGCAAAGTGAAGGCAAGGTGCTGAGTCCATGGAATGATTTATGGGATGAAGACTGAGAACAGCAACCACTGAATATTCCCTGTTTACTGGTGCTGAACAGCATAGCAAAGCTCATGGCACTGGCTTTTCAAAAAGCTGCTTATCTGATTTCCTGGAGAGCTGCAGGAACTGTGCCGTGTCAGGGGAGGAGACAGGCAATGAGGAGAAACACCAGGGAAAACTCAAACCTCCCCACAGCTATCCAAAGCAGGAAAGGAAACTTCCAAATCTAAAAGGCAATTAAAATAGAAAAATAAATTCCTTAATCCAAAGTATTTTTTTTTTTCACTCAGTCATAACATGGGACTTGCCAAGACCTGGTCTACACTTTTGTTTTCTAGCTATGACTTGCTTTCTTTTGTATGAAAAACTGGATAAAGTTATCACAGCAAGCCCCCATCCTTGTTCTCATAGCATAAATTGTGTCCTTTGGGGTATATTTGCTAGACTGACTACACAGACTTCTGAAGAGGTGAGCTCTAGGGGAGAGCCACCTTCTGGCCCCATCAGAGTGGATGGAAAAACGTCCCCAAGACCCGTGGGAGTGGGACTTCCCTCTCACTGAACAGCGCTGGCTAAAGATTTAAACCCAGAGACATGCAGATACCTAAATCTTTGCAATTACAGGAAGCTCAAACATTGCTGATTGCTCACAGATTAGAAGAGGCTACAGACTTACAGAAGAATACGGGTAGAGAATCATCAAAATATTCCCTTGCAATATTTCTCTGCATCAAGGAGGGAAACACCTGATAATCTTCGCGCGAACAGGGTCAAATTTACTGATGTACAGTGTTTTCCCATCCCTTTCACTAATAGCACATACAAGGTTATGTCAAGACACACCATGAGCTTGTGGCCCTTTTTTAGACACCCTTATGAGCCGCTTTAGATAAAGCTGTTTAGGAAAACAGAGCAAAAGCAAGCTGTCACAGGCTGTGCATCCAACAGGACACCAGCTCTGCAGCACACTGAACACCCTTTGCCCACGATGGCCAGCCTGTTGCATTGCTTTGCTGATGAAGAAAGCTGATCTTGGGTGCATTTGCCCACAGGCATGGTTTGCAGGACAGCTGAAGAGCTCATAGCTTGAGTCCTACATGTGGTGGTTTGCTCAGAGATGAGCACGGTCTCTGGGCTGCAACATGCCCTAGATTTGCTTCTGTCTGAAGATTTCATTCCCCAGACAAAAACTGGCTAAAAATCATCTGCTACAGTAAAGGACAGCAATAAAATCAGCTGTAATGTCTCTCTCTTTGCTGCAGGACAAACTCTTATGAAGCACAACTCCTCCCGGCACTAAGAGGTTGAAAACCTGAAGGCTGGGGACCCCTTGGCCAGCCCTGTACAGGGACAAAGAGGTCCCACAACTATCATCAAAGTACAAAAATACATGACACCAATCCAACAGAGCTGTCCCAGAGAACTTCTTGCAGCAACGCTGATGCTCACAGCTAAATATATAACCAGAGTCATGCTTGGCACCGCTGACCCAGAGAAGATGACTGAATAGCTAACTAGTGAATGAACACAGCTAACAGACCGTGACATGACCTATATGTTTCCCATCCCATGGTTGAGAATTAACCAGGAAATCACCTGCATCCGTTGATTTTATTAAAAATTGGGGGGTTGGAGGTGATGGCAACTCCGAGGTGGGGAAAAGAGCAGCTGTTTTAAATAAACAGCAAGATTATCTTATGGAAACGCAATGGTGTTTCTTGGAACCACACTGTGAACAGTCTGGCTGCACAACCTTCGTGCCTTTTGCATTTTAAAAATAATTTCTATGTTGATATACAACAGAAAAACTAAAAACCTTGCCAGGATTCTCTTTCCTATGAGCTTACGGATCACAGAATGAAGAGAATAAAAGCGGTTTTGTCTGGGGCAAATTTGAAATATCTTAAGGCACACAGTTGAGCAGGAGAGCACTGGCAGGGATGGGAGACACTACAACAGACTTTCCTTTCCTTTGTCTTGCCACTGGAGTCCCAGATAATTCACCAAATCCAGCTCCCATCCTTGGGCTGACTGGCTGAATAGAGTAGCAGGGGGCAGACAAGGGCTGTGAAGCTCCATGCATGCATAACAGATACGCTACCTGCTGCCATACGGCAGGAGACACAAACGATTACTATTCCCCTACTCTTCTGCTATCATTCCCTAAACAGCCCTGAAAACCACAAGAGAGAGAGAGAGAGAGGCCCAAATTTACGACCCTCTTTATTTTCTTTCAGTGATTTATCTCCATCCAACAATGAGCTGGTGCTGTGAAACGGTAAAACCACCACGACGCTGCTCGCCCAGCAAAGTCAAACTCTGAGCTGGGCTTATGGCTTCATGTAGAAAGATCAAATTCAGTGTTCTCACATGCAAAGTATGTGTAAGTTAATACTCCTCATGTTGTTTTAGTGTCCTTGATTTAAGAGTAAATTTAGAGCCTGGTTAAATCTATATCCCAGTAGTTTTAGCTGGATTTTTTTTTTAGCTATTCAGGCTCCCTCATTTCCAAAGATATCTCCATAAAAAATGGCATGGTATTTTCTCCATCTGCCAACCCATACATCACAGGCTTTAAACATGCAGACTTGGGGCATTAGTCAGCAAGCACCAGTTTGATGGGGCTCCTGGCCGCAGCAGAGTACCAAAATAGCAATTTATTCCTAGGAAAAGCACTCCAGACCGGCACCTCAGCACTTTACAAGCCCAAGTAAACACCGAAGAGGAGAGAGTTTATCACAGTCCAAACTTTTAACATTGAATTAAACCAACACACAGATACAAGAATTACTCTGCAAAGCCCTTTTGTGAGAACACATTCAAATGCCTGAACTCAAGTAGGCTGCATTAGCTTTTCTTAAGAGCCCATCTGCTCTCAGCTGAGAAGTTCAGGTCACACTTGTCTAATTTGTCTAAACTTGTCAAATTGTCTAAATTTGTGGGCTGAAATGTTTTTGCTCACACGGTCTTTATTAAGAGCCATGCAGCTGGACACTGCCTCTTGCATGACATGGGGTAGCTGAGGGAGTGCTAATCTGTTCAACTGCAGTTGTTTGCACATCACTCTGGTCACATCCAAGGGCAACTGCAGGTTTCTTGGAAGAAAATTGCAGCCCAGATTTTTGGAATTTCAAGAAAACAGTAATTTCTGACCTTCCAGCGGTGAGCAGACCCCAAGCTCACCAACAGAGAAATTGAGGACACAAGGTCTTAAGTTACAGGGACTCCTCAGATAACTAAGCTTTATCCTGTGTCTCAAAGCAGGGGGGATCTCACACAAAAACATTAGGGATTCCAACCACATCTCTAATGCACATTCTCAGCAGTAAAACCAAACATGTTGACTGCACTTTTCCCTAAGAAAGGAAGGCAAATCGATACATGATGCTCGTTGTCCTGAAGGAAATCAGCCAAGTGTCATTGAACAATCAAGTTTTCAGACACATGCAACAAAAGATTAATTACCAAAGATTTCCACAGCCTGTATGGAAAATCATATCTAAAATAGCATCCAGAATTTTTATTACAATATATTTGAAAGACTATGATTTAAAACTTTTACTCTTTCTAAAGAAAACTTATTAATATTATTATTATTGTTGATTTTAAGAGCCAGAAAAGCAAAATTTTAAGCTATACCATGTAGGATAACATCAACTATTTTTACTAGAACCAGATGGAGAACAGTTTTGTTCAGACAGAAATGATTAGAACCAGTTAGCATTTTTATTCAAAAGCTTCAGCATTTCAATAAAAGAAAAAGAAAAATCCTCTAACTACTTTTATCCAGATCTGAACAACTAAAAATTAAATACTTACTCTAAAAACCACAATGCTAGCTGGAAATTTACATTGCGCATGGAAATCAGAAGTTTCTATGAATTACTGCCAAAAATGTTCCATACAGAAAATGTCAACCGATTCTATATTTTACTCTGAAGTTGTCAAGATGAGAAGCCAGCTGACAAGTTTATGTTACACAAAACTACTAATTGCTCACATCACATAGCAGATTTCTAACAAAAGCTTAGGGAAGCTTTGCAAAAGTTTTGCTCAAAAGTTCACTCAAGGGCATTAATTTAAAAAGATAAGCACTCCAGAAGGAATACCTGCTTTAAACAATATTATGCCAAGCAGTCAATTTCAATCACGTTATCTGGGCTAGGGATGACCCAGGCACAACAGGCTTAGAACACAGGGAGCTGCTCTGAGCTTCCACCCTTGCAGTCAGGACTGTGCCATACACAACTGGCACTGGGATAGGATGATTTTGACTGATAAGCTTAGCTAAGCCCTAGGAAACACAGCTACGAGGCACAAATCACCCAGTACTACAGACCTTTCCAGGCTCACATTCTGTCCCATCAGCCCAAGGTGTGTGTTGGGTTCGACATCCCTTGTGAGCACCATCGACGTTGATACACCAAAGTCGTCGGCACTGCATCTGCTTAAGGGATTGAAAAGATCAAAGTATTAAGTATGAGCCACAGGCCTTACCAGATAAACGATTCCTTATGAAACTATCCCCCTAGGATTTATCACTAACTCACAAGCTCGACAGTAAGCTGATGGGCTGTGAGCCTGCCATTCATCCAACCCCAAGAGACCTTATTTTGCTCTGGCAAAACCAGGAAAAACAAGGTGTGAAATTTCACTTACCATATAGGGGCACACTTGAGATCCGGGTCCAAAAATTAACTCACATTGTTTGTTGACATCATAAATCAGCCCCGGGAGCTGCTGAGGCAACGTGTAAGTTCTTGATGTAGGTTCATCAAGCAAACACTCCCCATAACCAGTGCTGCAACACAAATCAGAAAAATGGTGTTAAAACAGGAGGTGATGAGATTAAATCCCATTGGTGTTCACCCAAATTAGCCTTAGGGCAGCTGCACAACACATTTGCCATATTTGACAAGCACTACAAGAGCTACTGCAAACTCAAGCACAGGAGGGTATGTTACCCATCCACCACCACGCCCGTGCTGTGACAGCAACCATCCACCACAGCGCAGTCAGCTACCCTGGCAAAAGCATTTCTGAATCTGCATTTAGTTGCTGAGCAAGCACTGGCACACTTTTATACAGAACTCAGAAAGAAAAATCATTGATTAGCAGAACTGCCCAGGGGACTGAGCTCCTGGATTTGACAAAACACCATCGTCGCTCTTGTTCTGTTCCACATCAGCACACACAGGAAGACATCACAGTAAAATGGGTGATCACTGTGCATCAAACTGACCCGTGGGCTCCTGGACTGGTGTTCCCACCATGGATTAGTGCCAGGGCTTTATCTTGACCTGCGGAGCAGAAAGGCAGATTCAATCTGCCTTCTAAAACACAGCTCTGTATCTGGGCCACGGGGTTTGGAAAAGTCACTCTTCAGGTTTGAGGAGCACACACATTCCTTAAAAGCAATATCCATGGGGGAAGATTTATTCTTCCCCATCGAGAGGCCGGTCCTTGCCAGCTTATCATGAGGCTGAACTGGCAGGGACTGGATGCCAGGGGTGCATTCCTGCTCTATGTAAAGGATGTGTGCACACACAAATCCCTCTGATTTCCTCCAAATGCTGCACACTAGGACTTCAGAATTACTCAAGAACTCCACGGGACACATTGCACACGTAAAAACAGCCCAACACATGCATATGCAAGGCCTTACTCCAGAAATTCGGTGATGTATTTCCTACTGCATTTTGACCACATCCAGGGATTGGTGTAGAAATTCAGTGTTGGCGCCATGACGTGTTGTTGATTTTTACCCCCGTCTTCCTTGCACTTATGATTGTCATCGTGTGGCATGTTAAAACTAAGGGAAAAAGAGCAGCGAAAAGCAGAGTCACTTAAGAGGCAAATGTCAAGTATTTAGCGTAGCAAGAGCAACACTGTGAACTAAATGCAGGCAAACCCAGGAATTTTTCCTACATATGCTGCTGACAGATATTACAGACTAAAAGTATTAATATGCACATATTCACAAGTGGCAACAAGCATTGCTCAAACAGGGTTCCCAGCGCTCATCTGCAAAAAGCTGTGCAGCACCCTGCTAAGCTCTCCACACCGTGACTGCATATATTTAGCCAGACAAATCCTCAAGGGAGCCTGGAGCAAGATGCAATTCCAGCTGCAGTTTCCTGTTCAGCTGATGGTTACTATCATGCAGACATGCTGGAGTCTGGCTCCACCTTCCTAAGAATGGCACATACTCTGGAACTGAGCCACAGAGCCAGGAGCTGATCTTAGGGAGTAAGGTTTTGAAGGAGATGAATGACTTGAGCCCACCAACCACTGCTGGCTGAAGACTCTTGTGCACACCAGCAATACCCTGTGTCGGATGCGAAATGTTTTCCAATGCAGCTGAATGCCTTGGGCCATGCTGTTGCCTAAATAGCCTTGCACCAGGGATGGACTTGGCCCTTGCATTTATGTGGCAGGTTTACAAAATGCCATCAAGCATCGATATCAGCAGAAACCCAAGCAAAGTCTGCAGCACATGACATCTCAAAGAATGCGGTAAATACACTAACGGAGACAGAACGGCTTATAGCACTGTGCTGTTTGAAGTGGAGAAGGCGAAATGACCTGGTGTGATCCTGTATTCCAAGGCTGGGGAGTTTATATTCCATTAACATTACTTCCAACAAACCACCTTTACTCTCTATAAAAGGGCACAGAGGCGTTTCCTGCTTCAGAGCACTGCTAACCCCTCCTGCAGCTGCCCTGCAGCTCTGGGGCAGCATTAGTGAAGGAATTAACCACAGGTTAGGTGTGGGGAATGCCAAACCTTTGGGGATTTTCTGTCAGGAAGTCTCATTTAAACAACTACTACTGTGGTTAAAAATAGAGTGTCTCAGCCAGCTCTCCGTAAAGAAAAACAGAGTTTAAAACAATGAGAGATCTGTTCCCAAGCACTCATCCATCCCATACCTACAGGCCCCCACTGCAAACCAGGCGTGAGATGGCTTGGGACCGAACCAGCTGCCTAAGGGTTGTAGCCACGGGGTAAAGGACTATGTGATCTAAGATGATTTTTCTCAATACCGGTCTCAAAAAAAGGCAAAAGGGGTTAAAAGAAATTTCCACTGGAGGAGGTATATCTTGAATGACACCATCTCTGTTGGGGATGTCCAGCAGCACAAGACTTTCCCTGGTGAAACAGTTCAGGAGGTGAGCCAGGCTCACTTATACAGCCCCATCACCTCCTTCCTAGTGCCCTGGGTAAATTCCTCCTCACACGAAGCTGCTGCTCTGCCTTCAATAGCACCACATGTGGCTGTGGGATGAGCTGTGGCAGGCTGAGGACCTGCTCTCAGCAGAGACTTCAGTCTCAAAAGGTAGTCAAAATGTGCCTGTGTCCCTCGCCCTGCTCCTCCCTAAGGCATCCAGCACCTCCTGTCTCCAGCCAAATCCTGGCTAGTCCCAGTCGCTTGGCCAGGACAACATTTGTGCTGGGGCAGATTCTGCTGACATCCACACGTGAGAAGACACAGTAAGAAGGGACATTTTGTCGGCTCTCCTCCCTTGCTTAGGTGCTGCTTGGGGTACTCTGTTACTCATCCTCCCCAAAACATGGCCCTGTTCGTTTTACTGCTCTCCGATAGGCTTCAGAGCACCCCACAGTTTCATCTTCCTCGCTGGTGCATCTTCTACCCAGGTACATTTATCTCCTCTCAAATAATTAGGCTCAGTAAGTACCAATTCCCAGCCTGGCTGGCAAGCCCTAGTTAGCACAAAACTTGGGCTATTTAAATGTAAATGTATTTACATAAAACATACACATGGCCAAGTTCATGTGCTATTGTGAAAGCAGTGCTCAGTCCGTTATCTTCACTAATTGAACAGCTCCTGTATGGGTCACAGACTGTGCCCAGCTCCGCCAGACCTAGGAGAGAACAAAGTGAATTACAATAGAAAAAGAAATGTCACCCATGGTTCAACACAGGCAACTAACATTGTCACTACAAAAAAAGTTGCTAAAAGACAAAGAAAAGGTTTTTCTTACCCAGAGTATCACATTTGTTGTGCGCTCTACAAATATCCTGTCTGAAAGCAGAACAGACCTGACACATTAATTTTCAATGCAGCAGTGAGTTAAGGTACAATAACAACAGCAACCAAAACCAACTCTTGGTCCTTCGAGGGACCTTCTCATGCAGGTTTGCCACATCATCCAAACTAAATCCCTACCACAGTCAAGAGTTTTTTCATCTTATGCTGAACCCATGGGCAGACCTTAAAGACAGTCCTGAACCTCTCAAAGTCATCTATTGCTACGGTGGACACATCATCCCAATTCTGCTCACAGTTATACCACTTCCACAATTGCAAATATCCTTACACCCACATCAGAACCTGAACATCTCCCATAGCTGGATGTATTGCACACTCACAGTCTCTGACACACGACTGGCTACAGTTGTTATGAGAATATTCACCACACCTGGTAACGAGCACAGCTGTATCGTGCTGAAGGTGACTTCCTTCTGGGTGGTTCTGGGATTGCTGCCACTGGCAGAAGTTTTTTAATGTAGTCTGGGCATTGTAAGATATTGCAGGACCATCCTGATAAGCAACACACAGAAAGCAGGTATTTTAATTATGCATCACAATGCTCACTACAAATGCCATTGCCAAACAAAAGGTGAAAAAAATGACTTCCATTACCTGCTCATTATGTATCACAACCAATTTCACAATCACAATATTAATTAAATTTCCAATGCTTGGATCTTTGTAGATAGAAGCCACCTGTTGCAAAAAGCAATATTCAGAATTATTGCTAACATTCAAGGAAACAAACAATTAAGAGAACACAAGCATGTTTTCCACTTTGCAACTGTTTTTCTCCTGAGCTGCTCTTCTGCCCCACTCAGTGCTCTGATGCTGCTTGGAGAGACCTCCTGCCAGAAGCACAATCTTAGAATGAAACAAACCTGCTGGTATCACAGAAACCCAGCATTTCCTTTTGCTTTATCACACATTTCACCAAATCACAGGATCATTCTGCTCTGACATTCAAAGACCACCAACCAAGACCATCAAAAGCAACTTACTCTCTAGAGTGCCTAATTTTGACATGGACAGTTTTAGACCACACAGTCACTGCACTTATACCCTCAAACAGGATGAACATCCCTCCAGTGACACAACTGTGCAGGATACTCCCTTCCAGTCACTCTGCATCTACAGAGCTGCTCATCTGAGAACTGCAGTACTGCATCCTAGTACCAGCAGCTATGAAAATGCTTGTCCTCAGCCTGGAAAGCCAACTCTACAACTATGCAAAGGATCAAGGTGACCACAGGCTCTTTCTCCTTGCAAGAGCAAGGGAGGTTGGGCAACTGCATAACCTATGAGCATCAGTCCCCTGAAAGGCACAGTGCCCAAATAACCTTTTTAAATTCAGCTATTTCACATGAGCTTAAATAAAAAGAAGAGTACAGTGTGTGGACTAAAGGGCCAGTGATATTTCTCATGCTGCCTGGCATTCAGAAAGATGGGAGAGATGTGGGAAGGATTGGGAAATGTGATGGGTCCAGGAAAGAAGACTCCAGCCAGTACTTCCCAGTCAAGTTTTACCAATTTTTACTGTAATCCCAGCATTATCTCCACGCCTAGCCAAGGCAAACTTAATGGCATTGCACATGAAGGCAGCAGAAAGGGGCTCTGTGACCGCTGGAGAATGATTTGTGGGTGGATCTGCTCGCCCTGGTTGAACACTCACTATTGACATCAGTGTTAAGACGTAGTGCTGTAGGTTGGCTCCATGGTAGGCGACCATCCTGCTGTCAGCCACCACCATCACCTCCACAAACCGCGGGTAGGAGAGAAACCGCTTCGTTCGCTTGTGGCTCTTCTTGTCACCGACGGTCCCAGTCTTGTTGCTGTCGCCAGAAAAAGAATTCACTTCCAGGCTGTGTTTCAACATCTCCACATCAGATAATATGCTGCTTTCTGCCCACTGCCTTCTCCAGTGTTTCCGCTTGTTCTTTTTGTGACTGTGCTCATGATCTACGGTTAAAAAGCAGATAAAACCAAAATATGTTCTGGAGTGAATAAAATTAATACCACACGTATGTTATGTCAAAATACCTATTATTACTTCAACAAAGAGTTAGCAGCTAACTGAAACAGAAGCACTCTGTGGAAGCCCACAATGTAATCCAACATCCCAGGGTTAATTTTTAAAGTTATCTTGGGGAAGCCAGCGGCACTTAGAGGTGGACGTTCCCATCAAGGCTTCCCTGCAGCAGAGCCGTCTCCTTGCCCGTGCAGGAGGGATGGAGCCTGGTGACGGTAATTAGCCACCACAGCGGCAGCGTGAGGATTCTGGGCACGTCCAAGGTGGCCAGGAAGCCACAGGAAACAAAGGTCCAAATCCTGTATTTCTAACTCAGGCATGAAGGACGGCAGGATTTGGCCTTCATAGCGAAGCAATTATATATGATTTATTTCTGTCTCTAACAATAACACGGCTGGGCTTCAGTTCCCCCCCTCCCTTTATTATTCTGTGCTACAGGAATGGTAAAGGTCATCTAATAGCACAGCTGCCACTGGCAAAAGAATAGAATTCAGGAAGTTTCACATATACTGCTTTTGATATTCAATTAGGCCAAACATAAAAGCAGCCTGAAAATATACTCCATGCCGATACAAAGACGACAAAGTGAAGAGGGAGAACAGGCAAATAAAACATATGGAACATGTACAATTAAGATTTACCATCTGATTAGTATGTAATTATAGTATTATTTAAATGTAAGAGCAAAATCAGTCTTATTTGATGCCACTTAATTTTTAATCAGTTCATCATAGGAAGTAGCTAATTGAATGTGATTCATCCATGAGAGACTGTTCATTTCTGCATTTAACATAAAGCCAGATCTGAACTACTTATCTACAACTCCAGGCTACAACCCTCACGCTCTTTGTAGCTTTAGTTTAATTTCTTCATGGTGGTGAAAAATATCACATTTCCTTATCTGACCCACTGAGTAGGTTAGAGGAAGCATAATATTAGGGAACAAAGGAATA
The DNA here is from genome assembly GCA_035584735.1 of Pseudotriccus pelzelni. Taxonomy (NCBI): domain Eukaryota; kingdom Metazoa; phylum Chordata; class Aves; order Passeriformes; family Tyrannidae; genus Pseudotriccus; species Pseudotriccus pelzelni. The sequence continues at coordinate 6,685,178 of JAWMRA010000023.1, read as the reverse complement.
TTCAATGCTCAAACAAGATTGAAATGATAGGAAACTTCTTAGCTGTTTTTCCTGGGTAGTTTCCTTTTAGGAATAGTTGTAATAATTTCCAAAAAGAAATACGTTCTCTAATATCACGGCAGGCAAAGGAGATCAGCCAGCTTCTACCTATGTGAAAAATACTACCCTTTTGCCCTATGTGTAAATAGGCTACAGAGTATTTAAGAATTAAATCCTGTTTACTGTGAACTACCAAAGTCCTATAAATTCCTCTTTCTTGATATGGTCCGGACCACCTTAATACAGCAGAGAGTCCGCAGTTATTTGAGTAAGAATTCGAGAAAGCCAATGGCATTTGTGGTTATAATTGGATTGCCCTAGTTCCTCTGCTCTAATCAATGCCCTTGTGTTGGCAAGGTTGTGCTCTCATGCTGGCACAGCTTCGTGGGCAACCATGACATTATCCTGACTCATTCAGTGCCAGTCAGTGTGGGAAGCCAACTATGCATACAAATAACTTAAAGGTGAGAAGAAGACCAGACTGAGGAGAAATCGCTAACCCCAATCCTTCAGCCAGTTCCCCTCCTCTCTGTACCCTCAGCCAGCCACTTAAATTTCCCTTTTAAATAACTGACTTTCAAAAGGAGCAGGTGCTCAAGGAAAAATGTGTTAAGGATGAGGAGATGCTCAACAGGACTCTGAGAAAGACTGTGGTGCAAAGCCAGAGCTCTGCACCATCCTCTCCCATGGCTCCACAGAGCCTCAAATGGGACCATGAGGGCTCAAGTGCCTTCTTTTCTGGCCTGCCTAGCAAAGGGAGGTTAGATGGCAAAAGAAGAGGGAAGTGCAAAGGATTCTTTGCAGACACCTATTACACAGGAGGTGTATAAAAGAAATTAATTGATATTCACTGGCCTTGCAATGAAATCCTGGAGCTGGTATCACACATGAAAAAACCCCAATAAATCCACCTATAACCCAGAGAGGCCCACATGAAATGCCATGTCTGGTTCCAAGAGCCCTGACCCGACTCACCATGCAGGAGAGTCAGAGCCCAACACAGCCAGGTATGCCCAGCACAGAGAAAAAAGTACCTTCCTTTTTGTTGCAGAGATCTGGCACAGTGTCACAGAGTCATTTAGGCTGGAAAAGACCCTTAAGACAGATCATCAAGTCCAATCATTAACCTAATGCTGCCAAGTGTCGCTACCGTATCAGTGTTCTTTCCCCATCCAGCACACAAATCAGATAAATCCTCCTTTCAAAAACATTGTACTTTTTTCGAGGCATGAAGCCACTCCAGCACTTGGAGCATGTTATTTGGACAGGTCACGTATTGTGCATTTGCCAGCCTGGTTACTGGAAAACCAGGCACCAGTGATGGGGATGCATTGCATGTAAAGCCACTCCCGGACTTTGATAGTAGTGAGATGTTATCTTCACCCATCTTTCTTGCATATAACTACACTCAGAGGTGGTGCACATTCACCTGTAAAAAACTGAAAGCTAATGGCTGTGCACTGCTCTCAGCCCATCCATAAAACCCCCACATTAATGGGAGCTGCAGACAGGCACTGCCGGTACTCCGTGTGCCTGATGCTGGTGATATCCTGCTCCATTACAACGGCCACAACAGCAATGCTCTGACTGAATGGTGCAACATGCTCCCCTTTGATCAGGAAGAAGTGAAAATCTCTCACATTACACTGAAGAAAACTGCAATTTTACAGCTACAGCTTCTTACTGCCACACACACCACCAAAAAAAAAAAGAGTGTGACACTTTTACCAACTTGTTTTCCTTTTTTTTTTTTTCCCTATTGTGTTAACATATTAACAGAAATCAAGAAGAAAAATGGTTTGCTTGGCAGGCTCTCAATTCCTGCAATGACCTGAAAAACATCTACCTACACACATGGCGGTAATTGGATGGATTTAAGCAACAAAACTTTTTTTTTTTAATTTGCAAAAAAATACAAACCCCAACAAGTAGATAAACCCTTTAAACCATGCAAACTACAGATCAGTAATTCAAGTACTAGATGAGCCCATGCACTGATTCAACAGTTCATGTTCATTTGAGGTATATAAAGGCTGCTGGCATAATGTCCATTTTACTGTATGCTTTACTAAGACAATCTATGCTGTTTCCACTGTCTTTAAACAGACCTTAATTCCTTTTCAGCTTGGTTTCTTCTTTGTAATGTGGGACTTACAATGGGGACCAAATTCTGTGACTGGGATATTCCCTCCTGATGGCATCTTCCCACTCCTGCCGTTTATTTTTGCTTGCGGAGGAAGCCCCAGCCCAGAACTCATTCAGCTGATTTATGGATGATTCCTGCTAGTTAATGTACTTTGGATCTATCACAAGAAAGAGGGCAGGGAAGACTCTGGCCCTACATGAGTACTTCGCCTGCATGAAAAGGTGACAGGGCAGAGTCAGGAACTGCTATTGAAATAGTAGCTAGTGTTACATTAAAATCAAAGATTAAAAGAAGGAACAATAGCTTATCCCAACAGTTCTAATCCTTTCCATTTCTATGTTAACTTGTCCTTGGAATAGAAAGCAATTTGCTCAATTAAATAAGACACGTAACAACTCAAGCAATTCCAGTTCAGCTCCAAGTTCAGAAGAGCTGCACATAGCAAGGAAAAAAAATACGAAAGAGAGAGAGAGTAAGCAAGAGAGGGGCAAAAAAAGTCTATTTCTTGAGCTAACAACATTTACATCATCTCCCTGCTAGAAAAGAAGCATGACTCTTTCCAACCAACTTACAATAATAACTTTTCTGAATGTGTGACCCAGGATTTTTAAAAAAGTTTGCCACTCAGTGGTTTGCCCACAACACTCCTAGATCTGCTCGGATCCAGCTGTGCAGATGAGAAAACTATCATTTGGAAGTTAATTATTTATTGCAAACCTGCATAAAGCAGATCAAAATTCAGCTGAGCTCCCTCAGGGCAATCAGTCAGCATGTGACCCATCTCCCTCGACTTGAGCGGGAGCCCCAGCAGCAAACCCTGCCCAAATGCTTCGGTACAAGTTCCAGCTACAGTGGCTGGCTGGAATTTACTGCCTGTAGCTGGTACAACAGCAGCCGTCAAAGTGACTGCCATCACTTGGAAAACAGAGGGGAGAGGCAAAATGGATTTTCCTTCATGCAGAGATCAGACTGGCTGAAATCAAGCCAGATTTTTAGGCTGTTCTTGCCAGGAAATGGGATGGAAACTGGCTCCTCTTTAGGACAAAAACAGGTCTTAAGCTGGACCAAAGGATTTTTCTAGGCCTGGCTCTGTTTTAGTTCTCTTTCAGTATGTTTTATATCTCTATCTACCTTTCAATATATCTCCAGATGAATCTCAGATGGATTTGCACGAGCCAAATCCTCACCTCTGTTACTGTGGGGGTGCTGTTGAAGCAAGCGTAACCCAGAGCTGAACACACCTTCTCTGACAGCAGCTTCTCAGACAACAGCCAAGGATGGAAACATAACGAGGGACCAGCCACTGCCTTACTCTGTACCACACTGATATGGCCAGTTCTATGAGCAGGACTAATCCTGCCTTCCCTCTGGATAGCTCCTCGACTGTGCAATCAGAGCTGCTGCTAGAGATGCAAAGGGAAAACAGATTTCATTGACAGAGGTGAGATAACGGCCTACATCAGAAAGGAAATGAAAGATCCAGGCCAGCCGGGATCCAAAGAGAAAGATATTCTGCACTAGGGATGTAAATGAAAAGTTTCCTCAATTTTTCTAAGCTGCAAACCAGAAAGTGCTCAATTGCAAATTAATCTGAACTCACTCAGAGATCAACTGGAGTTTCAACCTTCGTCAGGAAGAACTGCACAAAACTGCACAGATCAAGCTTTCATGGTTAGAATTATTGGCAATGCAGTAAAATATCTGCTCGTTCACAAGTGCCACTCTTAGAGCAATACAAAGGAGGGAAGCTGTGATTTCTCCATTTTGTTCACACTTTCCTTTGAATTAGGAAGCAGTCTGGTCTCAGAACAGTTCCCTCCCAAACTGTTACAGGAGGATCAAAATCTTGGGCTTCTACAAAGAACTCTTCTTTGCTACTACGAGAAATACTTGCATGGGTGGATCATAAGCCCTCCTGAACCAGGCACTCCTGCTTGTTAATTTTCTCGCCCTTCCTCCAGTTTGAACTTCGCACATACACTTCAGTAAGCACTTTCCTAAGTGTCCAGCTGCACCAATGTTCAGATTCTCTGACAGGTCCATGTTTAGGATAAGCACCTGCTGCTGAAGTCAGTCCCACATGTCAAGCCTGGAAATTGTGTTTGCAATATTTAAAAATATCAAGGCCAGAAAGCACGGCTACATAGCTATGAGCAGTTCCGACTGGCATGAAGCATCACTGATGCAAAATTCAACAGTTCCACCCCTGTTCACCCACTGCAACTTGTGGTGCCTTTGCCTATAGACACCTCAGCCTTGGAGGTGCCAAAGCTCAAGGTGATGCTGAACTCTGACGTCTTTCAGGGTGACCCTGCATTTCTTCTTACTTGAACCAGAACACTTGAGAACCACAAACTTGCAGTTTGCACCAGTCAACTTGTCTCAGTGATAAAATATTCTCTGGTTTGTACCACGCAAACAACAAAGGCCACACATACTTTAGACACTTCCTTTCCTGATGATGAATATGATAATGCATTCCAGCCTAAAGAACCTTTTTTCTGTCTAGGGTAAAAAGTTGTATGTGAAAGCTATCAATTTTGCACAGTAGACAGAAACTAGATTAATGAACAAAACAATAAATTGTCTCTTTAAGAAAGGAAATATTAACAGAGGAGCTGAGCATGTGGTAGAAAATGGTTAAAGATCACCTTATAGACAAGATAATCAAATAAGTGCACCTCACCACTGAATTGGTACAACATACAGTGCTGAAAATCACTGCAACCAGTTCTGTATTCTACTGGTTTAATAAAAAAAACCAACCAACAGCCATGTAGAATGGCTAAAAAAAACACATGTCAAAATGCCCTTGAAACTCACCCTGACCCCAGCAAGGGACTGTTTTCTAAAGTACACCCCAGTCTTCTCACCTGTGAGCAGACACATCTGAGCCAGGCTGTGGGTCAACTTAGTACGAACACAGGCACACTGACCTACTCTGGTGACTTTTCAGCGCATCAGGAAAACAGCCAGAGCTGCTGCCTTTGGCGCTGCCTGGGCTAATGGGACCTATTTGTCTGCAGATCTCTAGAGGTGACACCTGCTGAGCTCAATTTCTGCCTTGCAAGGTGCCTGAGCACCCAAACTCCCACACTTGCTTGCTCTTAAGGCAGCTTTCAACATATAACAGTCACAAGTACATCAGCATGTTAACCACACTTGTGTCTAGAGATACCTATGAGGTACCATGCCAACAAGAACAACACTGAGATCACCACAACACTGTATGGTCACTCAGTAAAAGGTAAGAAAACACATTCCATTAGAAGGAAAGAAATTGCCCAGCAATTGGCCACAGGAATGCTGGCAATGACAATACAGGCACGTGGGAAAAGAAGTCACGAAACAGGCAGCCTGTTTATTTTCAGTAGTATATGCCAGAGGGACCAGGCAAAAAGCATCAAAAGAATTCCTCCCTGCTTCTCCCACCTGCCCTTCTTTATCCATTTTGATTCCAGGAGAATAATAGAACTCTGTTCACTTACAATGTTTAAGTTGCAAAAAAAAAACCAATCAATAATATTTTGTTTAGTCACAATCTTAGTCTTACACCTTCAGGGTGCCAGATGGATGTTTAATACATCTTCAGTACAAAGAGTAACAACAAAATGCATGCACCTTGCTTATAACTCGCATTAAGGAATTTTAAACCAAAACCAGTTATGGGAGCTCTATCCTTGACTGTGATCAATTTTTTTAACTGGAGTCAGTCTATTACCTTATTTCACTTGCCACCATCACAATATATCACAAACATTACAGAGTGATCCCTTCCCCAGCTCAGCATGGGAAAAGTTTGTGCTTGACATCCCAGGCCCATCTGACCAAGCACTAGTTGGCTCTTACTGTGCTTTTACCTCAATAGGATGCCAGAAATAGAATTAATTACATTGGCATATGGGACTTGTGACATAACTCTCTCCTCTGCTGTTTTTGGGAGGGAAGGAAACCTGAAATAATTACTATCTGACTAAAAATTACAATTCGCTTCCTTAAGATGAGAAACTCTTCTAAGGGAAAGAAAGAAGTCAGTGTTTTGCCCTGAGGCCAAAAGCAAAGCTGACAGCTTAAACAGACTTTTGAAAGAGCTCAAGGATTGCTCAACCTGGAAGCAAAGGCTTAGGAAAACCTCCCTGCAGATCCTCTGTAACCCTGGGGTTACGTGACACCCAGCAGTACAGAATTTGCCTGAAGACCTGCTTGGAAACCAGACACCTAGAATGTGAAATTCTGCTGGATGAAGGAGTTGAAAACAAAAAAAGGACACAGTTGGAACCAAGACAAACAGTCCAAAAGAAACATCAAAAATACAAAAGGGCTCTAGACCAACAGCCAGACTGCAAAGGATCTGTGATTTCACCATGGACCACTCACAGGAGTACAAACATTGAATCCTGTGGAAAGTGAATTCAAAGTTTCTGCCTCAAAATTGCTATAAAACTAGAAGGTAACACATACAAAGAGTCTCTAGAAGGAGTAGGAAATTTTCCACCCCTGGCCCCATTCTGCTCCATTGCCAATTCTAGCACTGGGTACGCACTTTTAACCACAGCAAGAGCTCATCCCCTTCCTGCACCAGTGACAGACCCTGCTACATGGAAAGGCTCTAACCATGGTGCCAGATCTCCGACACATCCTCTCCCAGGTCTCCTGATAACACAGTCTTAACAATCCCATATCCTGGCAAACCCGAACCTGGCCACCCCTTCCCAAGCACACAGGAACACAGAGACAGGACCATCTCTTCCTTGTGCCATGATTCACCAGTGACTTCCCCTGCAGCTGGGTGGCATTAGGAGAGAGATGACAACCATCTGTACGAGCTGAGCGGGCTGGTGCTGATTATCAAGCAGAAATAGGATCACAGTCATTGAGCTGGCAGCACCAGGCATTTGGTTGCTCAAGACACAGGACAGCTCTGCTCTGGTGGTTCCCCAGTGTCACGTTCAGTGGGAAAGGTTGTTAAAGTTACTGTGAAAGGGTAATCTATTACAAATTACTCATTAATGCAACTGAAAAATCAGTGACATATTACTGATTATGCCAGTGTCACGCTAGCTCAACGGCAAGACTTGGTTCATGCTGCTGGTTTCTGTAGTGCCTTTTAGAGGAACCTTCTCAGCATGACTTAAACACAGAGCTTCTCTCCTCCTCACCTGGATGGCTACATGGGGCTTCCCTTTGTGGATCTTCTGTGCCTTGCCACACATGTACTGCCTCTCCAGTAGTCAAACTGCTTTAACACCGCAACTGAACGCCCAGATGCAAATCTGAGACCCTTTTGCATCCGTTTCTGGCAGGTACTGTGCTAAGCCTGGAGCCTGTGCCTTGCAGCCATCTGTGCTGGTAGTACTTGGTGGTTTTTGGAGAGCAACCTCAGCAGGTGAGTCACTGGGCTTTCCCACCTCTGCTGGCAGCGGTGGGGGCACAGCCAGCGCAGTGCAGGTAAGACCTGCTCCGTCCTGCACTCAAATGAGCCCACTTCCAAAACCTCACCACCTCAGCACAAATTGCTGCAAGGCCTCTTTGCTGGCTACAGCTCCCTGGCTCCCCTCCAGAAACAGAAACAGCTCTAATCATCTTCCTACTAGTTTGGCACCATCAGTGTTATTGCTGCTTCTGCCTGAGGAGCTTTGCCCATGGTGGATATTCCTGCTTTAAACGCTCTCATTAAGGAGCAAGGACTTTGTTCAAGATCCTCACGTGCAGCCCCAGAGTCCACATCTAACTCCAGCCTCGGGACAGACACAGCTGACCAGCAGCAAGTCACGGGAGCAGCAGGTACCCACTGTACATTCAGTCCTTGTTTTATTCATCTCAGCCTCACTTGGGTCTTGAATATAAAAGAATTATGAAAAGTGAGGAAAGAACAGGGAGGTATTTAACTAATGAAGCTGGGAAGGAAATGGGAAGCACAGATCAGCAACACGAAAGCAGTGGGTACAAAGAAGGAGCTGCCCAATAAAGTTCGTTCAGGAGTTCTGCACCAGGGTCACAGTAAATGCTGCAAAGAATTTGCGAAGTTTGGAGCAATAGCTGTGCAGGCAGCAGAAGCAGGGCAACAAAAAAGCCCAGTTCTCACAATTATACTCATGGACACGGGGGAATTGCGTCTCAGTGGCCGTGGAGGTCACAGCGGTCTCAGAACAAGAGGTGGCCCACAGGCAGCATGATTGGGTAAGATTCAGTAAAAGCCTGAAGCTACGATAAAACCCAACAAAACTGGAACAGAAGAGCTCCAGAGAAACCAACAACCAAAACATACATACAAATACATCAATGACAGAGAACATGGGAAATATGAGAGAAAGGAGAAGTAAGAGAAAAACACAAGATATAGAGGAAGAGGTGGCTTGAAACAGTTTATTCAGGTGATGATCAGAGGCAGAGTCCTGTTGGCACCTGGAGCTGGACATCTCTCTGCAAGACCCAACCTTCAGGGCTTCACGTGCAAAGCGGTGGGTAGGGCTCACTGGCCTGCTCCTGGCAGAGGGTCACACGGGATGGGGGGCTTGGAGAGCTGCCGCCAGCCCCCTGAAGGCGGCCGGCACGCGGACACATCTCCCTCAGCACCACAGGATGCAGCTCTGCGCCTTTTATCACTGGAGTCAGACTGTTCCTCCGCAGGGCGCAGGAAAGCTCCGTGCTCCAGCTTCGCAATGAGCCACTTCCTTTTTTTTCTTTTTATAGGATCGCAATTTCTTTTCCCTTCCTCCTCCACCTCAAAAAAGCGGATATTTAATAACCGGGATCGGAAGAGCCTGCTATCATGAAGCGATGGGTGGTAGCGGCGCTGCACCTAGTGACATCACGCTGTCAGCCCCGCCAAGCCTTCATCCCGTCAGAGCTATTCAACGGAACACAACTAATTACTCTGCCAGATCCTCAGCCAGATGACAAATTGATTCACGGCACTAACTAAAAGAAGGGAAGGAGAAGAAATTGCACCATTTCCTATGACTGAAACTACATTAACCTGTTACCCCAAGGAAAACTTCGTCAAAAGTTTTTATTGCGGTGGCTGAGCTATACGCCAGACGGCTGAAGTGCATTGCCAGAGACCTCAGTGCTGTGCTATGAAAGTTCATCTGCAGAGCACAGTTTGCATTCGATATCCATCAGCACTCGGAGGAAAAGGATCTTTTTTCAGAACATCTGCAGAATATCTTGTATGTCAGAGGACCTAAAGCTGTTATCAGAAACTGTTAATTAAAACTTAACAAAAGCAAATACCTGTTTTTCTAAGCTGACCTAAGGACGCTGAACCCTAAAAGTAAGACCAGAGAGACTGCTGGAAATGAAAGCTTTTACTCAATCTGTCAATGAATTCACAAGGGAAACTTTCCTGGAATACTACAAGAAGTCTAGAATTACATCATCATGGCAAGGGCACACCAGCACGTTGCTTATTAATCATTTCCAGGAAGCAGGAAGACGACTATCAGAAAGTCATTTTTAACAGTAGCACTGCCCAGCAATGTGGGCTCCCTTGCTCACTGCAGGGTGGGTACCTCAGATTTCCCGCGCATAGATTTCCTCTTTGAGTGAATTTTCGCCCCCGCCAGAAACCTGCAGTGCAAACACACCATCTCACACGTTCTTCTGACAAAAGACTGGATTCACACAACGTCCTACGGCTATGACTAATCCTAAACTCTCATGAAACCACTCTTCTCTGGTAGGAGTGAGAGATACACCCTGTCCAAAACAGTGAGTGCTGCTAGATTTTGCTTGTTCACCACTGCTCCAAAGACATGAGACACCTTCTCTCACCAGACATAACCCCAGGGAGGACACCAAGGTTCAGCACTACCCAAGCTGCCCTGAACTTGCTCCTTAAATGAAATGACCAAGACTCGTTCACCATAGACATCTGACCATAGCATCATTCCCTTTCAAAAGCTTGGACATGGTAAAAAGAAGCAGAGATGGAGTGAAAGAGGGCGGGAGGACAAATAAGATGTCATGCCTCTCAGGAACATTTAAGCTTGTATTTGAGAGGTGAGACCTCCTCCTTCCACTGCATAAAGCAACTGAGAAGAGCAAGAAAACAAAGGCAAGTGAGAAGCAAAGCATGTTGGAAAAGAGGAAGAAGACATATACACCATGTAGGTAATATCACAGATAAGAGTATTATTCTTGTGCATCACGATCCAGAAGAATAATACCCTAAATGGAAGCTACAATACAGTGGAGTGAAATACAGCACACTGTTACAGCAGCACAGTCAAGTCCACAGGCCAAAGTCAGAGCCCTCCCAGCTACCTTTGATTCAATGAGTCCTGTGATCTGCTGCTCCGTTCCTCCAAGGGCTACTGATGCAATGTGCCAGATTCCGTGTTTCTTTCCAACTGTTCTGAGTCTCCTGCATCTGATCTCAAAGAAGGGAGCAGAAACAGCTGGAAGAGAGAAACCAGAATGGCATAGTCCAGCAGCAACCCTTGGAAGAACAAACAATGACAGCCTTGTGACAGGTACCATTGTACCCTAGCACATATGCTTGCACGTAGACTTGTATCCACACATCTCCTAGAAGAAACACGTGTTGCTACTGCTCTGCCTGGTCACAGAGCATCAGAGCATCTTCTGACTTAGCATGATCAGTGCAAGCTGAACAGACCAATAGCTCAACAGCACGGCCACGACCACAGTCATGGGTGCCAAACAAGTCACGCGTACTAAACGCAGCCTAATTTTGGCACCACACTCCTGCTCCAGTGATACCTTCACTCCCTGAGCAACTCCACCTACTTTACAGCCTATGAGCAGCTTGCAGCCCATGCAAGGGGACCCAGTCAAGGTCTACTCTGTTTAGGCTTTTAAAGCTCCTGCAGATCTAGCTGCAGGCCAAAGGAGGAGGGCAAAACAGCAGGTGAAACAGGAGACTGAAGAAATAAGCTTCTTCTGAGAAAATTTAGGTATTTGCTGCCAAAGGAGAGGATTAGTTGTGAACATCAGGAAGTCAACGAAGCAGAGACCAGCAGCAGGCCACTGCAGATAACAGGGACAGCAGGAGCAAGGCTATTGCCCATGAAGGCACGTGAAGGGGAGATAAAAAGGCCTGTGCTCTTTCATATGTGCAAGGACTAGAAAGACGGAGTGAGGAGGTCAGGGAGATGGTGCTGGTGGAAAAAGGGCCACAGGGGAAAAAATAAAGCCTTTAAAAATGAACCATGGAAAAGTGATTAATAAGGAACGAATTGTTAGGGTTGGTGTTAGGACCTTCTCATTTCCACTAGAAAGAAAAGACATGCAACCACCAGGTTTGGGGAGGGAAGACCAGGAACACAGCAAGACCAAGACACAAGGATGTCATTTAAAGGACAGGAACAGAACGTCAGACAGAGAGCAAATAAGAGTAGGATGGTTAGGAATTACATGTAGGAGAAAACAGCAAACAAGTTTAGAGGCTCATGGGATATTTAAGGCAAGACAGCCCAAAGGATCTCTTGCCAGCCTTACAGCAGGGATGAAAGGGAAACCGGAACATTTTTCCTGACCGCAACTTCCTTATAACCAATTACTAGAAAGCACAGGCGCACCACATCTCTCCAGGACAGCATTACTATCACGAGCCCAGCCCTAGCATAAACAACACCATTTCTGGAGGGGTCCCTCAACTCCACATCCCTTTTGTCCCACAAAAATGTACTGCCTTTTAGCTGCAAACAACACTTGCAAGTGCCAAACCATCAAGGGCAGTAAGAAAATGAGTACCTGAAGTATCGCAAGTCTGCCTGTCCCCTGAAGAGTTGGTTGGAGGTGTCCGGTGTCGGTAGACAAGGTGTGGTTTATTGTGTTCTTCTTCATACTCCTGTTCTTCGAGTGATAGCAGCGGCTCTACAAAATAGTCCCCATCGTCAGACTTGAATGTGCCTAGCTGAGAGGGACCAGAGAGAGGAACAGGCAGTCAGCTTTGGGCTATGACACGCCACCGAGCAGCACTACCCCACAAAGTGGGCAGTTAACAAGGGAGGTGTGTGCCTGCCCAGTTCTACAGCGACCCCTGCGAAGGCACAGGCTGGAGCTCCAGCTTCGGTCACACCACTTGCACCCACACTGGGCTGCACTGCTCCCTGCAGTCATCCCACTGGAGCTCACAGTGAGCTAATTACTAGTCCTAGGCAGGGAACACGAGAGGGACACATCTGCCAGACCCTATCCCTACATCAGTGATGTTTCCAAGCCACCCAGGCCTGAGGGGCACGGATGCTGAAGACCTCAGTACAACCCCATCATGTTGTTGGTTTCATACAGCAGTTCTCACTGAGATAGGTTTTAAACCCACATGTAAGGACCAGAGGGCAGTGTCCAGCCAGTGAAATCCCTGCTTATGAGAAGACACCAACACTCCTAGCTTCACCCGACTATAGATGTAGGGAGTTGGTGGGCAAATAAAAGATATCCAAGGGAAAAACCATCCTACAACATCCCAGACTGGGATGCTGGACCAGTAACTGGGAGGGAGGCCTGCCCAGCCACACACACATGCACCCAGGGAAACTGCTGGACCAAACAGAGCCAGCAGAGACATCTGGGGACCCCTGGGAGTGGCAATTCGCGGGGCTGAAAGGTACCAGATCAGACATAAGAATCTGCCCTGCTGGGAGCTTCTGCTCATCTTGCCAACCTCCCTGGACTGAAGATCACCAGGCTAGGGTACCAGGCAGCGAGTCATGCCCCTGCCCCGGGGTGCCGGGTGGCTCCGGGGCCAGCGCTGCTGGGGAGCGCCCCATCGCTCCCCCTGACACTGCGGGGGCAAGCGGGTATCCATGCCCGGCTCTGTCCCGCGGACCGCCCCCCCCGGGTGCCGCTGGGTGGCAGTTTTTCCCCCAAAAACGGCCGAGCAGGAGGGCCTCAACCCCGGCACCCGAAGGAATAATGAACGCGGGGTAGGAGAAACCCCCGACCGGGGAGAGCCAGAGCCGCCAGCGGCGGCCGAGGGCGGGGAAAGGGGCCGATCCCAAAGCTCTGCCCACCCTCCATCGCCCTGCTCCTCCTCCTCCTCCTTCTCCTCGCTTCCACCCCGGCGCGCCGCCCCTGGGCGGCCGGCGGGGCCCGGCCGGGAGCGGGAGCGGGGTGCAGGTCTCACCATCCCGGAGCAGAGGCTGATGACGGCGGTGAGCCGCGGGCGGGCATTGACGTGCCCCCGGTAGAAGCAGTGCTTCACGTCGGCGTCGGCCGCCTCGGCGTACAGGCGCCGCTGCTCGGCGGCGGGCTCTCCCAGGAGGCTGACGGTGAAGAGCGGGGCGATGAAAGCCGAGCTGGCCGTCAGGTTGAAGAGGAACTGCTGCCCGAAGGCGGACAGCCTGTAGTGCGCCTTGGGGGAGGCGGCGGCGGCCGCCGTCCAGGCGTCGGGGATAGCGCTGGTGCTCCGCCGGCGCCGCCTGAAGTGGACATCGGTGGGGAAGGGCTCGCCGAACTCATTCACCCGGGTAGGAGTCACGATCTCGTACTCGCTGAGCTTCTCCAGCAGCTGGGCTGCGGGGGGAGAGAGATGCACATGTCGCTGAGCGGGGTGGCCGAGCCCCGCGCCCCCCGGGGGGGGGGCGGCAGCCCAGCACCCCCCACCCGCGCCCCGCCCCTCCCCGAGCACCCCTTTACCTTGCCTGGGGTGCAGCTTCTGCCTCCTCGCTCCCGTCCTCAAGCCGTCGATGAAGAGCGTGGTGAGTGCCAGCGCCAGCGGCGCCAGCTGCATGGTGCTGCGCGCTGTCCTCGGAGGAGCAGCCTTCCCCGCGCTCCGCTTCTCCTCCTTCTTCTTCTTCTTCCTCCCTTTCCCTCTTTTTTCTTCTTCCTTTTTTTTTTCTTTTCCCCCCCCTCCTTCCTTTCGCCCCTCTCTCCCCCCTGCCCGCCCCCGGAGCGCTGCCGGGGGAAGGCGCCGGAGCCGGGCGGCGTTAGGGGCGGGCGGGCCGGCGGGGCGCGGGGCGCCGGGGGCCGCGCATGGTGCGCGGGGGCGGACGGGCCGGGGTCGGGACCGACGGGCCGGGACGGGGGAGCCGCCCGCCCGCCCGCCTTGCCTGCTCTCCCTCGCTTTCCGCTTCTCCCCCCGTCGGGCTGGTGGACGGGGCGCTCCCGGGAGTCAATTTAAGGGGGCGGGCTCCATAGATCAAGCAGGAGAAAAGATCCCGCCCTTGCAGGAGCAGGGACAGCCCTTCCTCCTCTCTCCCCCACTCCCCTCCTTCCAACATGTCACTTTCTTTCATTCCCGACGAACGCCGAAGTCGCGGGGTTTGGCCAAGACAAGCCATCGCTGTGGCTGGACGGGGCGGGCCGGGGGGAGCCGCTCCCCGCCGGCTCCTTCCAAGAGGCTTTAAAATCGTAAAGTGGCCCGGGCAGAGCGGCACCGGCAGCTGTCTGGTCTGCCAGGTCCTGCGGGGAAGAGCCACTTTGTCACTTACCGGGAAGAGAGCTGAGTTTTCTTACATAATTGATGGTTTTCCTTTTTTTTTTTTTTAAGGCAGCTCGAAGAAGTGGACCAGTAATCGAAGAATCCCCCATGTGACACTTCTTTCAGCAGTTGTTTTTTTCTGCATTTCTCAGATAAGAGGCAATTCAAGCAAGTTTTGTTTAGGGTTATATTTATGTTGTGCATTTTTCAGGCACCCTGAGGGAAAAGAAAGAGTATTTCCTTATCTCAGTTTATTTTGTTTGGTTTTACAATTTGAAAGTTTTCTGTAAAAACTTAAGACATCCTTTAGATCTAAATGTAATTAAGCATCGTCTTCTACCCCTTCTTCAAACCAAACCCCCAAACCTTGGTTTAAAAGGTTTTTAAACCTTCAAAGCCTGTAGGCAAGGCAAAAGAAAATAGATGTCTGGAAGTTTGATTTGCACTTCCATAGAAAATTTCAAAGTTCTGTACTTTCTTCACTCAGCTTTGGGACAAAGAACAGAAATGCCAATATTTGCTGCAGAAAGGGAAAGCTTTAAAATAAAAATAAAAATCAATTCAGAGTCTACCTCTGGGCAAAGTAGCACCTTCTGGCTCTTCAAAGCAACTGTTAGCAGTAAATTATTAATTTTGTATGATGAATATAAAAGTCAGAGTAAGCCAAGCACCACCTGTAAAGCTGTGCATCTTCAATCCTACAGTTGACTCTCTGGGGTTGGAGGGTAGGAGACAGACCCTCAGCAGTGCAGAATCTCCAGGACTGTGGAGACCCAAGTCAGGACACCCTCAGGGCAAGGCGTAAGTAATGGTACATAACCTCCCCGTGTGTGGCATCATGCCCACACTTAAAAAGCGTGGTTTAATTAAAGTCTCGGATACTTACAGTAAGATAACTCACCTGTATTGGCTGGGGGGGTGTTGACAAAGCTCAGGTGCTTCCAGAGTGGAGTTGCCTTGTGTGCAGACAACTCTGACAGCAGTGTTGGCTCTTCTCACCATGTCCAACCTTAGGGCTGGTGTGAACAGCCTGATGGCCCCCAAATTCTGGGGGACAGGGTTGTCTCCCTGCTTCCACTGTGAGTACGTAGGAGCAGTGACGTGCCCATTCTGGTATGTGTCATCTATTGCCAGGAGCGGTTTTCCCAAAACCAAACATGGTTTTGTCTCCATGCACTCACCTGTTTATGAGTGAACCTGGGCCAGATTTGCTTTTCATGCTGCAAAGGGCCTGCACAGTAACATTTTACCGTCCTTGCAGCTGATTGCCCACCCACACACATTAAGAAAGAAATCAATCCTCAGAAGAGGAGCAAGACCAAACTATTCTAAAATAACTTCAGTCTGCAAAGCCTGCCACACACCCCTGGCTTGTGTAGCCTTTCCTGGCTCGGCATGAAAGCATGTGGAATTCCCATCTATGCCACACCATTTTGTGTCCCGACAGAGTCCGAAAAGCCACCGAGGTCTTTAGGCTGCTGGATGAACAAAAATGGGAATCTCATAACGCCATCGCGTAGCAGCCCAGGCTTCCTTCCAGGTGTGTTTTCTCACCCAGATTCTTTTATTTTTCTTTCTTTGTCTCATCAAATAAACAACTCATAGCTGGAGTGACATCTGCTCCCTGAGCTGTGGTGCTGCTCCATGAGGCTTGCAGGAGCACCCTGAACCCTGACCCTCTTCCAGCACCTTCCTACAACCTCTGTATGTGCCCCAAAGTTTTCAAACTTCACAGGAATACAGGGTCCTTGGGATATGGCCCCAGAAATCATGGCAGGGGAAGGGGAGGCTGTGTCCCATGGTCAGGTGGGTGTGGGGATGTATCCCGGCAGTGCTGGGGGGAGCCGGTGCTGCCCGTTGGGCGTGTTGAGCGGTGTCAAGCAGCCGGTCAGCAAAGGGGGAGTGAAGAACAGTGAACCAAGTTGCCTGAGGAAGGAGAGAGAGTGAGAAGCTGAGCATAGCATTAGAGCTGAGTCAGAGGAGAGGGGAGGCGGCTTACGTGGAGCTAGTCCTGCCAGTGTCCTGGGGGAGAGGGGTGCAGCCTTCACTCATCTCCTCATCCTTGGATCAGGATAGTGTTGGGAAACAGGTCTGCTGCTGGTTTATCTGGGCTGCAGAGTGCTCCAGGGCATCCCCATTCCACAAACACCGCTCGTCCCACCACGGAGCCTCAGCATCCCCCTGTGCCACGTCGGGTGCTGGCGGGACCTGCCTCACTTCTGTTCTGCTCACTGTCACAGAAAAACCTATTAAAGCCTTTGGGACTTTTTCTCCTTAATTTTATGTAAGGTAACCAGTTAATTCGGCTGTGGGGTGAGGTTCAGAGGAGCTCAGGAGCTGGCATGGGGTGAGAAGTGGCAGCACATACCTGTGACTTGGTTGAGTAGGACTCTTTTTGGCACTGAGCTGAATGGAGCAAGGTTGTCTTGTGGAGCATCCTGACGGGCTCACCCACTGATCTGAAACTACCAACATGAGAGAAAGCATGAAACAGAACAAATCCATCACTCAAAAAAGGGGAGCTGACCCATGGGACTAATTGGAAGTCAATTATGGGGCAGAGTTGGGAGCAGACTAAAGGCTTCCAGGACCAGATCCTGGCTTTGCAATGTCACTTGACATGCTCTAGCAGCATGGCACGACTTACAGAGCCATTTCCATCAATATACACAAGTTGTAGGTTGTGAAGCATTTTGAATCTTTACAGCTGCAGATTGGGAAGCGCAGAAGGAAAGCTGTAGCGTAAGTAAATAGATTATGTGGAGTTTAGAGAAGCTAAGCTACAATCTTAAATTCAAATAACTTTCCTATTAGGAAGGATCTATTAATACTTACGGTATGGTAATTGTGCAGACTCCAAGTCCTCACCCAGTCAAAAGTAAGCCCTAAGAGCCCATACCTACCAATGGAAAAATCCCCTTAAAACACTGGAATTTTGCCTACATAAATACTGCAAAAGTTGAGCTGCAGATGATGCTTCTATAAACTACAAAACGAGAACTTCATCACAACAGCAAAACTTCAGTAAAAAATTTAAGGCAGTGCATGCTGCTGCCAGAACACACTTGAGGAACTCAAATTTCTTGAAGTTTTTGCACTGCTTTTCCCCCATGTTGCCACTTCTTTTTCCCCATAAGGTGAGGCCATCTCCAATACTAATCTTTGTTCTTTGTGGCTCAGCCCTCTCTGGGTAAGCCTCATCTTCCTTTATCTGCAGCATCGTCTTGCTTGCCCAACGATTATCCCAGAAAGCAGACGGTTTCCCTTTGATGGTTGCTCCTCAATACCGCAAGATAACTGAAAACAGCCAACATTTTCTCCTCATGTCTAATCTTTGTGGTCAGAAAGTGAAAGATTTCATTCCCTTCAAACAGCCGACTGCCTCTCTCACTCATCTGCTGATGCTGGTAACAAGGATACGACTCTGGGCTGCCTTTCCCTCTGTTGGGGAAGCTGTTCTGCTCACAGAAAGGCTTCTCTTTAAAGGACATTTTCAATAATTGTGTTATGGCTTAATTTTATAAAGAAGTTTTTAGCCTTTCACATTTGTTTGGAGGGGCTGAGATTTGCAAGTTCTTGGTGTATACTTAATTTTCAGACTTGTTATCTGTGCCAAGCCAACTCTTTTTGATCCTTGTTAAAAGGATTTAAATATACAGTTTAACACATCTACAGTAGCCATTTAAGCTCCTGCTTCCTCTGTGGAGTTCTGTCCTTCCCCCAGGTAGTGTGCTGCTGCCATCAAGGGCTGAATCGCTGGGTTGTTTGAAGTCTTCCTTCTAGGTGGCTGGAAAGTGCAACATGTCATTCCCAGCAATACCAGCACAGCATTGCTGTCCCAGCTTGCCTTCTGTGGGCCCATATTCTGGTTTGAAATTTTAGGGCCAGTGGCTGAGGGAGACATGAAGTGATTTTGCCAGGATGCTGCAGTGCCATCCTGCTCCCCCAAATACTGAGATACGCACACTGAAGTGACTAATCCAAGGTCACAGGGGCAAATAAGACCCAAACTCCTTCAGCTGTGTCAGTCTGTGTCAGACTGCAGCTGTGATGCCTTCCCAGCCGCTGCATTGCAGCAGGAGCTGTGCCCTGTGGGAACCATCCAGTGCTCTGCACAGAGGTGCAAGGAGGGGGCACAGTGGAAATTTAAGTATAGCTGTGTTCTTGCAGACCTCATCCCTGCTCCTTCCCTGGGTGGGGAACCACCATTTGGGAACAGAAGGTGAAGAAGAGAAAGCAAACAAGTATCTTGTATTGCTCTACTCACATGCAAGGAAACTGGCTCTAAGTTTGCCTCAGAAACAACTCTGACCCTGGAAAACAGATACTTGAGTAGGAACTAGGGACTGGGTGGGAGGAACAGCAAAGCCCACGTAGACGCTGCAAATGTGTGGGATTTTCGTCTTCAGGTCAGCATGGATGGACATAATGATCCCTTGAGGCTCTCCACTTAAAGCTGCTGGCTCCAGCTTACCCCTCCCCTGCCCCCAGCCTTACTGCTGGCCGTTCACACACTGCTCCTTTTCCTTACACCTCCTGTCTGCCACAGGAAAAATGCTCAGAGTAGCCCAGCTTCTGGGTCTCACTGCAGCCTGGCAGTTCCTTTGGCCTGACAAGCATTTATAGATCCCATCCCCCTTTTTACTACAGGTAGCAAATCTGAGACAGATCCTAAAGTAGCTGAGAAGCATTTATTTCTGGATCTTCCCATTTTTGTGCAAATTAAGCCATCAAGCTAAACATTATATCAGTTTATCTTTTGTGTTTGACACACTATAAATCAAACAGGACCTGAGTACACCCCTTTTGACTTCTGATATTATGTACATGTGCATCTATGCTGTGTTCCAGGTGCCTTTGCCAAAACATTAACAGGAATACTAGGAGGACTGAACAGAGCAGATGTTCTGTAATCCCACACCAAAAGGCAACCTGGGAATGTTGGAAGCTCTGCAGGTACAAAAAGCTTTACCCCTCGAGCCATGTACTTGTATTATATAAACTAATTATCGTAACAACTTTGTGAGGGGTCACCATCACCTTACAAAGAGGAGACCGAGATGGCAACGGACACGGGGTCGTGGAGCTCTGATCCTGTGATAGTTTCACCCTCCCCCTCAAGCTTCCATGCAGCCTAAATGTACAATGTAATATTTCAGTGCAGGGATCATTAAACTGTAAAACTCTATTTTAGGAGGGTTGTTTTCATTCTTTCCCCAAATAGTAGATTGTCTCCAGAGATAATAAAATACAAATATCCATTAGAGTAGGGAAAAAGCTAAGCAACTTTACAGATATCAAGTTCTTTTTCCCTACACTGTTTGATTTCCCTTGAGGTGTCATAAGGTATGCAGCTAAAAGCAAAGACATCTCCCTGGGGGAAGTCGTTGCAATGTTGTTGTATTTGTATAGTGGTAGAAACTCTACTGGTTATAAAACCATCAAAAAAAATTGTCAATGGCTAAAAAGTGGGAATGTTTTAGGCCTAATCCAGCTCCTGTCAAAACTCATCATCAAAAACTTCCACTGACTTGGAGAAGTGCAGAATCTCTGTCAGTTCCAGAAGCTTTTACAGCATCACATCATGTTCATTAATATCCATCTGACAAGCATATATAACACCCAGTATTTTGTTACCAAGATGCAACAGCAAAAAAAACGTTTCTTTCTGACTTTGAGAAATGTCTCTGCTCAATAAGTTGCAGTACCTGAAGCCAGAGCATTTTAAAATGCTGCCCAGATAGCTGAGGGTTGCCAGAACAGACAGGCACAGGGAGGGAGAAGATAATCTAATGGCCTCTGCATCACTTGGTACCACTGCTGCCATCATGTCATTACCACAGCCAGAAGGTGCACCAGACCTGAGCAGCCATGTGGGATTGCTCCCTCCATGCTAAAGGAGTGGGAGATGCTGCAGACTTGTCTGCAGTCTCCAACTTGTCCTGTGCAGGGTGTGCTGAGGAGGTAGCTCTCCTCCTACTTGTGCACTCAGCTTCCTCATATCCTCTGAAAGCAGCATTGATAAGGAGCAGACTAGGGATGCTTAGGGGTGAAGACTTGGGCGTATGAACACGTGACAAAAGTCTAAAAAGGGATTTGGTATCTCCCCAACTATGGTATGTTTGCCCTGGATGAGTGAGTGGTGAACAAGTTTTATTTTCAGCTGCACATTCTGCAACAACCTGCCTGTTTCTCACGATGGCTGTCACTCGCTTGAGCGGCTGAGCACACCTAACACAGGATCCCTCGTTCTGCTTCGTGCCCAGATTACTGCTTTGCTGCCAGGTGCCCGCAGCCTTGTCTTTGTTACTTAAATCCATGATCAAGCCCTGCTTTTGTAACCAAAATAGGGCACTTAACAGTAAGAATTCAGCATTTCTTAGATGGAGCATAGGTGAGATGTTAAGGAGCAGCCACGGAAGTAGTGGGATGCAACTGAGGGAGAGCAAACTGGATGATCTGCAAAGCTGAAATAGAAACAGCTGGGAAGGAAAGGACAACTCTATCAGCCACCTCTGCTCTATGCCTTCCTGCCTTCTCACTCACTAAATACCTTTTTTTTTGATGTCTGAGGAGCAAACCTGGAATCCATACGTTCCCTTGCAGGTGTGGAGACTGCTACAGGAATGATGTGAATTGGCTGCAGCCTTCCTAACCACATTCATGTCATGCCACTCAGGCTGGGATGCCGGAGAGAGAATTAATGGAGTGTAAATCCCTGTTTGGAAGTCTCCAGCTTCTCCATGTAACTCCTTCACTCCCTTTTCAAACACATGAGGAAGGGATCTCCCCAGAGAACCACAGCTGGACATTTTGGGTCATTTTAGGAAGGAGGGGAGAATTCACACAGCCAGACCTGCCTGGCTGTCAGGTTCAGAGTGAGCTGTGATAGTTCCAAGGGAATCTCTAGTCTTGAGACTAAACCCTGCTAGCAGCAATCCTCTTTTAAAGTTATTGTATGGCTTGGCTACAAAGATAAGGCACCAGATGGCTTGGGAAGAATTTTTAGGAGACAGTTGTGCTGGTATGCTGGAAGGATCATGAGAGTTTACGTTTACAATAGACTATTTCTTTGGAGGCAAATGTTTGTCAGGAACATCGGTTTTAATTACTTAAAATGTAGGCTGTTTCCAAATGCAGACAGTGATAAGAGGACGTTTTTTTCTGGTTTAGTTTTTTTCCTGAAGAGAAAATAGGCCAGCAGAAAACCCTTCCTTTATAGGTAGCAGATTGACTCATTCAGACTAACCTTATGCAGTTTTCATCCCAAATACTATCCTGGAGCATGTTCTTTCACTGATGAATTATTCATTGCACAAGTAGGTATTTCTTTTTATCTGTCTTCATTCAGTGAAGCAAGCAGCTAATTTTGTCAGCTCCAAGAGCACAAAAACATGGGTCAGTCATCAAAATTCCCAAGACTTTTCAACCAAGCCTGACTTAGCCTTTTGGTTGCAAAGAGGGATGAGCTGGGACAGGATCCATCAGGATGTCAGTAGGAATAAGCAGCCTGCCAGTAATCTCCATGTTGCTTTCATACACCCAACTTCTAAAACCAAGTGTGATCAGTCTGCAGTAAGGATTATAGCACTGCTACCTACAATATTGAGCTGAATTTGATGACACTAGGAATTGAGCTCCCTTATACCCAGCCTGACATTTCTTTCCCAGCCAGAAGTGTTACCCACACTTATTTAGTGGATTTGGACCATTTGGGTCTTCCTGACAGCCATGACCCTGCCAGAGTTCCCATGCAGGTGCATGGTAGACCTGAAGAGATGTGCATGTGGACAGCACATCTTGTAGGGCTTGGAGATGTGGCAGCTCTGCTGAGATGATTTCCTGCCCTACAACGCAGGGATGTTGGGATACACACGTCATATTTCTCAGACCTCTCTACCTTCTGTATATATTACAACATAAATAACATTACTGAATGCTGGTGATGGGAATCAGGCTCATGTTGTAAGCCAGCTGTTTCCATGTTTTCTCCTCATGTTTTATCAGCTTAATTCTTAAATATCCCTAACACTTCTGTCCTGAATTTTTAAAGGGAGGAAGCACGACTTGGAAATTACTGTAACATGAGGAGATTTGTTGACTTAACTGACATTGTTTTGACATGACAGGGCCTACCAAGGGACCAAGACCCCTTTGTGCTAACTGCAGAGCAAACACAGGACTGAAAACAGAGCTGGTATCAGAGTTCCCCTGCCTTATCACACTCAGTTAATGCATTACTCCACACCAGCCGGCCAGCTAAGAGTAGCATTTGTTACAGGGAGAGGGAAAATTCATACACAGCAGCAGCATTCTTTCTCTCTGCTGTTTTTATAGCAAGTTCCTGCCCATGGCTCTTTGGAAGTCAAGCCCATAGCCAAAACAGAATTGTCCAAATCGGAGCCATTTCATCTACCAACAAAGTGGATGTTTCATCTGTGCAACAGCAGGACAGGGAGGTGCTGGCCCATGGCTGAGGCTCCTAGAGCTGTCATAACTTGTGAGCTGTGCTGGCATCTCCCAGCACCCACAGGTCAACCAAGCACCACAAGAGCCAAAAGAGAACCCCTCTCAAACAGATGTGTAGTAGTGGGCTCATTTAAAAATACATGTGTTATCCTGCTTCATTCAGTGAATTAATTAACCCCTCTGAACAGTGAGGATGTAACTTTGTAGCCCTGGCTGTGTATATATAAAACCATCTTGTTTAGGACGGCAGAATCTAATTGACTGCATGAAATCTTTTTGAACACCATTTATGTATAAAAAATGGGCCTGTGGGCCAGGAACTGGCAGTTTTTGAGAATCTGACCTGCTTCTACTGAGGATATCAGGAGGGATCCAGTGTCACCACCTCTCTGCTGCTTTGGCAGCATTATTAACATTTCTGACCACGAACCATCCCTGTAGCCCTTCTCTCTTGAAACCATCCCTGAGCCACTTTCCTGCAGCCCATTGTACAGCACAAGAAACAAAAGAGATTCTGCATTGCTTAAACACATAAGAACTACTGCCCTGGCCCTATTAGGGCCATTTCATGTTATCTTCAGGGCATGCCAATAGTGACTGTTCAATGGTGGCGGGGTAAGAACGAGGAAAATTACAGCAGGACCATACCTGAACACCAGTCCATCTTTCAGGGATCTGCAGCTGGGTGACCCGCACCAGAGGGGATGTCCTTGTGCACCTCTGCTGAGCTGCTCCAGGAAGAGAGCGACATGAGTCCTGCCTGGAGAGACAGAAACATCACTGTAACTCTCACCCTCGTGCAAGTGCCATGCAGGTGTTCAAAAGCTCAGCCTTGCATCACCCTATGGTCTGACTTAATACCAAACATGATGGTTTAACTTCCACTGATCACCCAGGACAGATAAGGCTGTGGAAATCCCAGATTTACAAATTCCGATTAAAAAACACTCACCACAGTCTCAGTGGCATGTGTGTGTAGAACTGCCAGTGGCTGTGAGATCTCTCAGGGCATGGAGATACAATTACAGCTGTCAAGGACAGAAGTCCCTTATTACTTCTCTGCCCCATTCCCTAAGAATTTTCTCATGCCCCAGTCGTTTCTTTGTGTCCTTCCCTCAGGCCATGTGTCATCTGTCCAGGTCACCAAGGAATTGGGTTCCCGTGCCTGGAACCAGCTCTTGTCTTATTGGCAGCTCTTCTTCTTTCTGCACCCATTGAAATCTATAAAAATAAGACAATGCATGAGCAGCTTTTTAATCTAATTATACTTATGTTTACTTGGCAGAATCTTAGATATTTTGCAACCAGTTTATTTGACCCAGCAAAGAGCTTCCAGAAGAAGACATGAGTGGGTAATACAGAGACATGGATGTCTCCTGTCAGTCTGAAACGTGGTACAAATGTGCCCTTGTCCATCCAAGCCCTTCAGCAAAAGCCTATCTAGTTGATTTCAGAAAATGGGTGCAAATGCACCCAAGGCTCACCCTGCAGCTGGAGGTGTCTGGAGCACCCTGCAAGTGTGGGTATCTGTCCCTCATGTCGCAGGCATGAGCCTCCTGGCCCCGGGCGGTGTGTGAATAGCACAGCAGTTGGAAAAATTCACACAGAAGATTTTGCAAGCCTATTTGCTGGTTTAAACTTTGTCCTAGAGACTAGAGGCTCCTACAACTGTGAGAAAGGAGGCTCCTTGTCGTTTATAGCTGAGGTCAGTGGAGGGCCAGAGCAAGGAAGTTTGTATTGCAGCAATTTGTACCTTATCTTGTTTATAGATGTAAACAGAAGGTTTACGCTTCCGTTACTGAACTCTCCTACACCAAAAATGTTCAGTGCAAAGAGGAGGAGAGGGATAGGCAATGTGTGTGCACTGATTTCTTGAGCATATTTCAAAAAGTACAGTGAAAGAGTCCAGTGTTTCTGAAGTGTTGGGAAACTGGGACTCCCTTGCAGGGTTTAAAAACCCATCTCTTTGCAGACTGCAGGGGTCATTCCAGGATCTCCATAGGATCTGGATGCAACTTGTAAGTTTGATGGACTTGGGTCAACACCATTGAAGCCAAGAGTCCTTTCATGAGCTTTAGGTCACTCCCAATTTCTTCTGAAGTCATTGCCCAGGCTTTTCTCATTTTAGTCACAGTACCAGAGTTTTGGATCATCTGAAAAGCTCCAAGGCAAGGGACATATGGAGCCTACAAAAGCATAGTTGTTGTGCTAGCTAGCTCCAGTCCCATGCCAAGCAAATTATTCATGCACACTCTGTGGATAGGAGGCACAAGCTTTCATGTGGTTATATGGATAAAGGGATGAGAATTTGGGCCACTGACTCAGTCTGTCAGCAATGTTTCCCCCTAAATACAGCCATGGAGCTGCAAAGCAGATTTCTCACAGCGCTGATGGTGGGGCAGTACTCCCTTTGGAAAGTGTGACCTCTGATTTACATGCCTCTTGGAAACCAGTATCATATAAGGGATACAAGCCAAATTCTTCCTAAAGTCTGGCCTTTTGATTATAACCTTTCAGGAAAGTAAGCAAATGAACAAAAGCAGCTTAGAGACAGCCTTTCAAATGAGAATCAGAGAGCTTGTCTGGAACAGGAGCAGTACAAACTGCCCAGGCTGTTGGAGATGTGACCATACCATGTGATGCTGCTGTCCTGCATCCAAAAGTAAACCTGACATTCTATAGGTGTACTGCTTTTTGGGTAGTCTGATGGAAGGAGAAAGATTTTGAGGAGACACACTACAAAAAGGTCCTTATAAGGCTGCTACTTTTCCATTTCAGCTCCATGACCGAAGTGCTTTTTGTTGGTTTTTCTCTGATTTTTTTTTCTCTTAGTGGATTTTATTCAATTACCATTTCAGTGGCCACTGTGGAGTGCAGGGTACATTCCTGCTCCAGTTGTCTTTGTATCCACTTGGCAGCAATTCTGAACACCCAGCAAAGCAGACAGTTGGTATTTTCCTCCATTTTCACTTTCCCCTTAGAAATATTTCCTATATAGCCTTGCCACGCTGGAAAAAAAAAAAGAAAAAAGAAAAAAAATTCTTATGATCCTTCCATAAAGGAATTAAATTTGCTTTATTATTCTACTTAGTGGGAATAGAAAAGCCAATCAGCTGACTATTATTGTACAGTAAAGCCAAGAGTAGTTCATTTCAATCCTTGTTCCATAATACTTATGTTATTCAGACCTGGAGACAAAAGCACTAAGGTCATGGATTAGCTGTGGCTTAAAGTTGAAAATAGCCTGAGGAAATAAGGATGACAAAGTAATTACTAGTGGGCAAATCATATGTTAATGGGTATAGGAATTACTTAGTGTATGACATTTTATCAACGTAAATGGAAGAAATACAAAAGCAAATTCAACTATCAAGGTCTCCATTAAAATATATATATGTATATAATTGTGACTAGTCTCTATACTTGAAACATAGCTAAAAAAATATTTGAAGAGACAATATATTAAAATAAATTATTTAGTAATAATTAAAACAGTTGTTGAAATATAGAGCTGGTTCTCATTAACAGGGCTTTGTAAGTTTGCTTTTTCCAGTGATGTAGAAAACTGAAACTTGTGTCATTAACTGAGGTGCCAAAGAGTTAAAAAAAAACACACTGTGAAAAAACTCATCCCTAACACCAGCCATGAACTACACTTTCCTAGATAAAAGATGATGATCCAGAGGTCAATAATTATGGCAATTTGCTTGGGTATAGCATGTGAGGTAAATCACATCAAAGCCTTCATGTGCATATCCAAACAAATCAAACTCCATAATAAAAGCTCTGGTGGCATCCATATTCACCAGTGCTGGAATTTCACAAGACACCTACCAAGGTTTCATTAGGATCACCTATTGCAAGCATTACAGCTGGTACAATAATAATTGCTGTGCCAAAGATAATTGTGAGAGTGCAAAACACAGGAAAACTAGAAAAGGAATTATGTGACAAGAATGCTACGCAATTTTTCACACAACAGCGAAGAAAATTAGATTTCTAAGCAGAGGGTGAACACTTACTTGCCAGGGTAACAGCCACTGCCTGCACAGAAACCACCCCTCAGAGGCCAGGGGAAGTTCAGAACATGCAGCAGCTGAACACATCCAAGAAGAACAGCAGTGCTTAATTATTTAGTGCTTCTGTGCTTGAAGAAATTACACCTGCACATGTTACTGTGGAGTAAAAAAAAACCATACATCAGTAAAACTGCATATGAAGTAGCTCTGTATTGATCAGACCACTTCTAACCTATTCATCCAGAACACCTCCTTGAAGAGGAGAGCCTTGTCCCAGTGATTGGGACTTACTGGAGAAGTTTATCTTGGCCTTAATTTGTAGCTCAGTCAGAGCAGAGGGTTTATAGAAAGCTCTTGAGTCTTTGTAACACTGTGTTAAGTAACAGCAGAAATAAAACCACTGTCTTGGGATAATGCACCTTTTTTTATACAAATGTTTCATCTCGAACTCTTACATAGGCAATAAAACAACATTCAGTCTCGTAAGTCTTCTTTGGTTAGGTTCATAATGTACTTACCTACCAATTACATTCCCTGCATTCAGAACACCAAGAAACCTCTATTTGTCAGTAGCTCAGCCCAAAATAAATGTACTATTTGAGTAAAGGATAATCTATTCTGAAGAAGGCTGTTAGACAGATCCTGGGGATATAGGAGGGTAAGGTGCACATGATTATTTCAAACAAACAAACAAAACAAAACAAAGAAAAATCAAGTGTTTTCCATCTTAGAAGTGCATTTCCCCCCACACTTTTATTCAGTCATGCTTTCTTCATTCAGATACAGGTTGTGACCTCAAACAAATATCCACTGAGACCTTTCTTACTCCCAGCCTTTGGATGCCAACATTTGGAAGATGAGGAAATATTCTCATCCTGTGCCCACACACACAACACAGTATCTCAGGCTGTTTCAGCGTTTTACCTGCCTCATGCAGAAGCAAAATGGTTGGTACATGTATGTAGTACAACTTAAAGACAACTCAACAGGCTGCTGGTTCTCATTCTCTCTGCCTTATGAGCCCCATAATCTTATTTAGTGTTTTAGCTGTGTCATACATGGATTGGTGGCTCTGTGCAGTGCCTTGTCCAGTGGTGGCAAAGAATAATGCCTTTGGCATGCAATACTCAGTGAGGCAAGCACAGCAAGTGTTAACTCAAAGGCAGGATAATATCCTATTTGGTTGAAGTAAAAAGTAAACAAATACAGGATTTACTGCAATTTAAGGCTTAAGATGAGATCTGATGCCTGTCATCTCCAAAAGCCTCTCAATCAGCAAAAAATAATCCTTCATGAAATAGACTGTTGGGTTTTGGTGCAAATTTTTTGGAGAAAATGGAGCCATATGTTATTGTTCTGTAGAGTGGAGGGAAGTGAAGCATAAACTCAGCTGAAAACTTATCCAGGGCTTCTGGCAAGTGCGGGCCAGAAGCGTGTGATTTGTGCTGCTTACCAGATCCCTGCATTTCATGAATCCCAGATGATGTGCAGGGAGATCTCTTTAAAAGGGTGTGGGAAGTTAGAACTATCATCAGCTAATGAAGAGGGCAGGGAAATGAAAATGGAGCCAAAGGGAAAGGAGAACACACTCACTTCCCTGGGAATTACTGTTAGAGCCACCTGCTTACAGGGTTAATTTTCTTCCCCTCTTTATTTCAGATGAGGGGAGTCAACCCGACCTTTACTTTCAGATCTGAGAGAAGCCTTGAAAACGAGAACAGTGAAGCTGTCCAAATGCAAACACTGGCTGCAGCAGACCTATTTATAAATAGTTTAGAAGAACACCATGAACTGCAGAAGAAGGGGAATTTCCCCCCCACCCACCCAAGTTTGCTGCCTCAGTGAACACAGTGACATGCTTGAATTTGCTTTCTTACATACCAGGAAGCCTGTAGCAGAAAATGAGGTTAAATCCACAAACACAGGACCCAATGCAGTCAAGTGACACCAGCTCCAGTTTTGCTGCAGTGCGTGAAGGGGCCGTTCTGCAGAAAATGTCCCTGGTCCAACATGGCCCATCAGGCTTTAGACTTGGTGGTCCAGCCTCAAGTGGCTCTGAGGACATCGACCTCTGATAAGGGAGGAGTTGAGGACACCCTCCCAGGCTGCCTTCATCCTTCTCTTCCACCTCTCTTCAACCTAAAAAGATTTTCTTTCATAAAAAATAAACAACAAAGCATTCAACTGTGATGGTAAGTAACATTAAGAATTCATAAAGTGAGAAACTAATCCACAACAGCCAGCACTCAAGCCCTCACATATTCTCATAACAATTCAGATTTATCATAGCCCCCCAGCCTGCTATAAAACTCCAAGTCACATCTACTACTACACACTTCTGCCGGGCTGCAACTTTCAGTTTTGAACCTTAGCCCTACAAGGAGTTCTCTGAGCAGAAGGTCAACCTTTGTTTTGAAGGATGTCATAAGTGAAAACAAACTCTGGCCTTGCAAAACTTCCCTGTTTGTAGTTTTTTCCCCACATTACTCAGAACAAGTAATCCAATAGATTAAATTTCCCTTTCTGAGAAGTGTTATCTAATGGCAAACCAATGGTGATGTCACTGGGCAGATGATACAGCCACTGAAGTGCAGCAGAGATGGCTCACATCCTTGGAAAGACATTGCAGAAAAAGCATTTAATCTTCTTTCTGTCTGCCCTCACACACAAACACTGAGGATCAAGGCAGCTTTCTCGGGTCTAACAAAGTTAGAGCAAATGACAGAGAGAGTTGGCCAGTCAAATTATTTATTGTTTCAGAATAATACCTAGCTACCTGTAATTATTGCCTTGTTTTGGTTTCTCCTGTCTGCAGACATTACAGACTCTCCCTTACCCCTCTTTGAATCACATCAGATGCCACTGGAGCATGCCAGGACTGGGAACAAAAGTCAGTTGAAGGTGAGATGAAGTGAAGAAGAATGTACGCCTTTGACACATCTCTATAAACAAAGGTTAACCCACTGTTCCCTCTTTTGCAGGTCACTGTAAAAGTAGGGTGAATTTTACTGACCCAGACATTTCTAGCTACCTGTATCTTCTGTTTTCCATCTCGTTTCTGCTGAAGCCTCTCTAACAAACTCCATGGGTGATTTCTTGGGTCAAGGTGGCATCTTTCTATTTACGTATCATAGCTCTCAGTAGAATTGTTTCCCAGGATCTTGTTTGGTTACTCCTGAACTCACAAAGTTCACAGAGAGCCAGCTGTAGAAAGAACTGAGGATGGGATTTTTTTTTTTTTTTTTGCTATGGATAATAGTCACAGACAGGCTCCTCTCTCCAACCAGCTGCCTGGAACAACCCACTCCCTTTCACAGAAAATGATCTTGTGTATGGGTTAGCTTGAAGGGTCATTGAGCAAGTTGCTGGCTACATCAATGGCACACTTGCTCTTCCAGGATAGCTGTGGCTAAGTTACTTTAATTGCTCACAGATCCACTTTTGGATGAAAGGATAATAAGAATAAAAATAAAGACAAGAGGTGGTCTCACTGTATTGAGCAGTCCCAACCTTGGACAACCTGCTGGTGAAAAGGCAGAGTCCCCAGAAGTCCAAGGATATCTCAGGACCTCTGAAAATCAGCAACAGCAGGACCCAGTAACACCTGAGGTGATGAAAGAAGGAGCCCTGACACTCCTTGTGCCTGCACCAAAACTTCTGGCAGTACTGGCAAAACACTGAATTTATTTGCTTTAGATTGATCTGATTAGAGCAACAGCTGGAAAGGTGAGTTTCTTTAATTAAATGGACAATAATTTATTACTTATATGGGATGCCTCACAGTAAAAAATAAACTGTTTATTAATAATGGTTTTAAAGCTCAGTTCCTGTTTTAAGCAAAATAAATTTAAGTAAGCAGTCTCAGCTGAGCTTCTGGTGGGAGGGAATTTACTGGCAAAATTAAACAAGTTGAAAAAGAGCTACTCCAAATTTACTAGCGTTCATTTGCCATCCTTAAGTTTTGGGAGAAATGTGGTGCAGCCTAGTACTTGCACTTCAAAGGTTTTCATGAGCCACTGGCACCAGGCATAATTCTCCTCTGCAGGAGAATTTACAATCTTGGAAGCTCTCTGTCATTTCTTGGTTTTTTTTTTTTTTTTAGTACTGTAAATACCTTTTTTATAGACACATATGCATACACACACTACGTATATATATGCGTGTGTATATATATATACACACGCATATATACTAATATACATACATATGTACTTGTTCCTGATGCAAAGCAGTTTGAGTTTCCCTGCGCAGATAATTTGGCAGCTGAAAGGTGTCCAGCTGGCAAACTCACTAGAACGGAGCACATAAGATGGAAAGGGCAGCAACTGAACACCAGTTTTGTTGCTGGAGAAGGATGAGTTTTCCTGTGATACTTCAAATTCCTTCTGTAACCATGGGTAGGTGATTTAGTAACAGACGTTCAGAGGGATTTAGGTTTGCAAAGATGTGACTAGAAAAGTTACAGGAATTTCTTTAATGCTTGATGCCAAGGGAGCTGGACATCTCAGGAGACTTGAGGATTGCTCTGCGTGCCTCTTTCTCTCCTAATTTGCTTCAACAGATGTAGTTTCCTCTGCCTTGGCTCTTCTCATTTAGAAAGTGTCAAACCCAGTGATTTCTCCCCTCATCGGGAAGGATCAGGAGAGTGAAGTGCTCCAGCAAACAAGTCAGCTGAAAAAAAATGAGATAGATGAAGGAATCTGAAAAGTTTAATGTATTGCTGCTCACCTTTGCCAGACATGAATGACCTATGAAATATTTATCATCAGAACCGCTGACCTCATGTGGGTAATGCTACCCAGGGCATATAAGGCTTTGCTGCTTTCCTTCTTTTGCACTGAGCAGGAAATGCTTGTGCAGACTTGGGGGAGAGGAGAGCTTCACACCTGAAAGGGGGGTTCAGCTCCAGCACCTTTTCTCAGCAATGATGGGCTCTGCCGTTGGTCATGAGGGAGGTGAAACCTCAGAAATGAAAACCAGCCCCCCGCTGTTCCCTGCCACACAACAGGCCTGAGATCTGTCAGAAATTCACCATTATGGTCCAAATGTAAACGTCTCAGGCAGAGTTCTGGGACCGTGGAGTCATTGCATCATGTCACATGAATCTGGCACATTTGGGTTTTGATCTTATACAAAGCCATGGTCCCACACAGGGATGTTCTCTCAGCCTGCCACCCTCTCTAATGCAATAAAGCTTTCTGTGCCCCCTGCCCTCAGGTTCCATTTCCCGATCACACTCAGGAATCATTACTAAAGTAAGTTCTGGAAATGCACCTCCCAGCACACTTACGCAACATTTAATGGAAAAACCACCTTTTTGTACTTAAAAGTCCAAAAGCCGACATGCATCTC
This sequence comes from Pseudotriccus pelzelni, assembly GCA_035584735.1. Taxonomy (NCBI): domain Eukaryota; kingdom Metazoa; phylum Chordata; class Aves; order Passeriformes; family Tyrannidae; genus Pseudotriccus; species Pseudotriccus pelzelni. Next base: position 6,652,762 of record JAWMRA010000023.1, on the reverse strand, counting down.
TAATGGTGAAGTTAGGAAAGAGTTTAGCAAGAAGCCAATCTGTGAGCAACAGAAGCTGCAAAGCCTTGTTTCCTTTGGCTCCCTGGCTCAGGGCTGGGCCAGTCTCTGGGTAGTAACACACAAAATCAAATCAGAATATCTCCTAGAGCGGGAATGCTTTTCCTATGAGTAGCTTGTGGGATTTGGAGATTTACTTGAGATTGCAGAAGAACTTTTGTTCCTGATTTGGGGGGCATCAATTTAATCTCTCCTCAGTTGCTTATCTTGCTATTGCTGACAGATCTAGCTGTCTATCAGATTTGATGAAACTTAACAATGTATTCAGGTGTAGAGTCTGACTTACAGTGTGATGGTGGAAATCTCTTTAGGAAACAGGGCTTAAAAATTGCCCAACAAAACTAAGTAATTGTAGTTTGACTTGTCTACTTCAGCAGCGTCCACTCGACTGATGACTCATGGGAAGTTACTGAAGCAAGTTCACGAACCATCACTGATGCACAGCATGGGAACCCTGCTGATTGTAATTACTGGGAGGATTGGTTGGAGCATTAAATGACAGCCATTTATTGGACTAATAAACACAGCTTAGTGTTCCTATAGGAAATGCCAGCAACTTTTGATACAAGACAAGGGAACATGGAAGATCTTTCCTTGTGGATGTATTACCTGCAAAGCAGCAGCTGTATTTGTTCCATTGGAGTCATAACACCTTTGTGAGTAACATTTCCAAATGAAGGACCACGGAGAAATCCAGATATAGTCCATTTTCTAGCTAGGATACATCCTGCTGGGTTTTTGCACAGGCCATTAGTATGTTATCTGCTGGGCCATAAGACAATAAGCAAAGCCAGAGAAATGCAGTCTAGTGAAATTTGACAAGAGTAGAGGATGCAAGGGTTTGCTACTTAAATAAATAAATGTTTAAATATTTAAACAAAAATTTTGGTTTGAAAGGAAAAGCTCTGTGCGAGGGAGGGTTCAGATGAAAGCTGATGTTTCCTGGACCAACAACAGATATAACTACTGATCCAAAAAAACTTGAATACAGAGAGCACTGCCAGGTTCCATTTGGATAGCTAATGAATAGCTGGAGTAGCTAAATAAAAAGAGATGTTATGTGGTGCTAATACATAAAGCTCCAAAAGGATGTAATTGGACTGCTTTGATCAAGTGAAGAAAGAAATCCCTACCTTGGCTTTTCACAGCAGAGATGGTCATCTTGGCAAAGCTGAGGAGAAGAAATGGCCAGGCTTGCTCTGAATCAGTGTCAGCAGTCTTCTGATGGCTCTCCATCTGACCTTGCTGTACAGGAAAGCCGCAAGACAGGAGAGCAGTATCCTGAGTAGGAGTGCTTTGGTGACCTCGTCCAGGCAGTGTTATTCCCCTTCACCCGTCTCAATGTTTTACATGACAATGGTAATGGGAGCCTCCATTCACCACGCACAGTGGGGAGTCTTTCACACTGGCCCCAGGTATTCCCTCTGAAGTGCGTGTCAATCAGAACCACTCTGTTTTGTAGAGTTCCGTAGGAAAGCTTCATCTGCTGGCAAAACTTTTAAAATGAGGATATAACTCTGCTCTGAATGTTAACAACCAAATGACCAAAATATGCATTGTTTCCCAATCATCTCATAGGGAGGGTGATGGCTGGAGCTCCAGGAACACAGCATCTTTCCTTCCTTCATATTCTCACCAGAAGAACCTCTCACCTACTTCAGTTTTACAGTGTTTTTACCTCCCATATCCCTTTCACTCCAGCTGTTTACTGAACTCCAGCCACTTTACTGGGCAGAACTGGAAGAATAAGTGATAGTGAGAATATCTTGAGGGAAGCGTAATCAGTGACTGCAAATCCAAATAAAGTTATTCAGCTATTGTTCATTCAGCGCCATGCCCAAGAAAAAATGAAGCTCTGACCTTCGGCTATTTCATAACCTAAAAACCCCTGCTAATACTAAGACAAACATCTTCTTGCATTCTTGTGGGAGATATCTGCTGAAATCAAAAGAAAGGTTCCCATTACTTTAAAGTTCAGGGTGTCAGAGCAACCAAAGTTTTCAGGACCCCTTGCAGGTGTCCAGCATATCCTCATTAAAGGGTGCAGTCCCATTTCATGGAGTTGCATGTACAGTGCTTGCCAAAAATCAGGCATCTCCAGCTACACAGATTCTGAAAGCTGCTTAAACTCAGCTATGTTCCTTAACCAAGCACTTTGCAGGTCTTTGTTCTTTTACAACCGTATGTGATTTCTTAAATAGCATAGGGCTCAGAATCACAGTATATTTTAAAATTATAGAAAATGTTTCATGTGTCAAATTAGAAGTTATACGGAAAACTTCACGTGGACCATCTGTGTTTGGCCACTTGGATAATATTAATTTCTGGAGTTCTGGGTCACAAAATTCTATTCATTTCAAAAGCCGGCTAAAAGATCAGTTGGATTTTATCCTGTTGGCTTGAATCTTGTATATCTTGTACAACTTCCTGGCTGTGTAGTTGACATGTTGCAGCAGTAAGCACAGAACACTTAGAGGAATAAAACTGAGCAGTATTTGGACACTGGGACAGTTTTCAAAGGGCATTGCAAATACACTCAATCCATCATTTGTTTTGCATTACTCTAAACCACATATATTCCCTGGGAGATATAAGTAAATTTTGATGGGGAAAGGAATGGAAGAGGGCAAGGGAGAGAAACTAAGAAAATGTAAATACTTGAAGTGGAAATTAATATCGAAGAAATAGTTATTTGTGCTAAATAAGTATTCCCAGGCTGAATATTAAACATTTTCTATTTAAATATAAACCAAACTATCTGCGTAACATAAGCATAGTTGAGAAACAGTTTATTTCAAGTAAATATATATTTTTCTATTAAAATAATCACTCAAGCTAGTAAAATATCTCAAGCAATTTTACAATTTAATCAAAGCTGGGATTTTTTGTATATACCAAGGCTTTGGTACACACTGGAACAGAGGATAGAGACAGTCTCAGTGTCCAGGGCTAATCAGAGAAATTTTTGATTTCTATAGTCCTGCACAGGCTTTCTCCTCCAGCACCCCCCTTTTGCAAAGTAGAGACAAATAGGAGAAACAGAGCTTTGCTTACTTAAGCCTGTCCTCACTTAAGCTGTGAACTCCATGACATACTGCCTGTGACTCCATTCCACTGCCACTGGGCAAGGAAATCAGAGCGTTCAGTTCACCTGCCTTGGCCTGGGAGAGTTCCCCACCTCCTTTTCTCTTCCCATTCCCCAATTCACCTGCACTGTAGTTTATTTCGTATAGTTGTCTTCTTCCTTTGCCTGTTGGGAAAGTTTGTAAAGGTTTTGCCTGGCCCTAGAATGAAACAGAACAGAAGGAGTAGGCAGTACCCACCTTTGGGAAATAGCCTAGACAAGAGGATAAGTGTGCCTGTTCTTACTGTTGTCTCACTGTTGCTGTTTCTGAAAATCTTGGTCTCAGTGTTGTGTCTGAGACATCATTCAAAAGCCATTCATGAGCCGCTGGCCACGGGTTTGCACAGTTCCTTTAGATCCCATTCATGCTTTGGCTTCCTCAGCTTCCAGCGGCAAAAAGCTCCATGACCAAATCGTGCTTTTTCCGGACAAGAGCACAGCAAACCAAACAATGCCCGGGACAGATGGCGTTTTGGCTTTCCTCCCTGCTCGTGTCAGTGCACCCACAGCTGCAGGGACACATTGATGGCAGGGACACAACCCTGACCTGCCCAAGCACGGACACACCAAGCTGAGCACGTGCACAGAAGACATGCCAAGGCCCTTGATCCAACCAGCCACTCTCTGCTCGTCTGTTCCCAGCTCCTCCTCTCTTATTGCAAACATAAATCAGAGAATCAAACAGGAAGGTTGTCCCGTTCGTGCCTGTGCTCTGCAGTGGAGCTTGTTACTGCTGAGACCTTCTCAGCAGGTGTTTTACCTGCCCTCACACCCTGCCAGTAATGGAGGTCCGTGCCCTACAGAAACAAATCATTTCCATTCTCAAACATCACTGCAGTTACAGAGTTTGCCCCAATGCCAGCTCAGAGTCTCCCTCACCACTTTTTACCTCCAACCCTTTCTGCAACGTTTCCTGTAATGATTTCCATTTCCCTTCCCTGCTTCTGGGAGAGAAGCGGATAAAAGGAGACAATGTAACATGCAAGATGCTTGGGCAGGGGAGAAACTCTCCCTGTGGGCTTTCAGAGCAGGCTGTTCGTCCTTGGAACTGTGGTTGCATTCAAGCCTCTCTGTGGCTTTCCATACCCACAAAGTCCTCACATCTCTATTAGTCCTTCAGGGTGGACGGGAAGCAGAGATAAGCTCACTCAGTGCCTCTGAGGTGGGGATCAGCAGCAGGAGGGTATTTCTTAAAGCTGTTGCTAGTGGAGGTCCAAGGTTTCACTCCCTGGTCCTTCTCTAACACATAACATACATTCAGCTCACTTGTACTGCAAAATATCCCACTGACCTAATGATGTCACACATGATACACTATCAAATTTTTGCAAGACAAAACAGCAACAGCAACAACAAAACAACTGCTGGCAAGAATGAAATAATTTCCAGACTGGAAGCTCAGGGAATGCTATCTTCAGAGAAGTGGGTTTCTGAGTTGCTTTGATCAAATGAGTTTCAAAGGTGATTACAGCCCTGTAAGTGTTTTCCTAAGCAGTATCCTGTGGGATGGGGAAGGCCAGAATTCAGGCAGAAGCTTTCTCCTGTACAAAAGCCTTGCCACTGACATTGTCAAGGGATCTGTTGCACTCCATTGTGTCCATAATCTTCAAATTAAAGCTCCCTAAATCCACAATAGTCTAATAAACCACAAGCCTGTAACAGCCCCTTCAATTTTCCACGTTAATAATCCATGGATTAAGAGTCCCTCTGCTGCTACAATAGCCAGAACTGATCTTCTCTACTGTGTCAATGACCCATGAATTATAGGGCTGTGTCTCAGATGGTTAGATAATACTTCACTCAAGTCCCAGCGATAGATTTTTCTAACAGGGGAGATTCAGGACTGTGTTTTGAAGTAAAAGCACATCGTGGCATTCTCATTTTTGGGACTGCTCTTCCTATTTCTCTTGACAGCATCCTCATACAAAAGCACAGCCCCCTTTTTATCATATCAATCCATTTGTTTTGCAATAAATGGCCTAGTCACCTTTCATTTACAACTGAACGTTTCATATGTCATATGAAAGTTTAATAAGTGGCACAGTTTCATAACTGGTTAATCAACTGATGTGAAATTCTTCCATTTTCTTGTAATAGGGTCTTATAATAGCCTGGAATATTTTATACTGATTTGTGGATAGCACTTCTTAACACACTTGTATCACTTAATAAGCCTATATTACACCATTTACTATGAAGTACACACTGCCTCTCCAGCAGTCAAATCAGAGGGCAAAAGGAAGCAGAGCAGAGTCACTTCAGAACTGCTGCCCAAGCCCATGATCTGTAAAATGCTCATCGACTTTTCTGATCAGGAGTGAGCAAGCTTTTGTAACAGCTGCATGACTTCACCTTTGCAAATACCACCGCAGCCAGCAGCCTGGATTTTGCGTATGGATGAAGTGCCCTGTCAGCCACTGGCACGGAAAGCGATGTGATGGGTAGGAGCAGACAGATTGTCTCTATGGCATTTTCACTGGGGAGCACAGTCCCAATGGCACGTTGACTGCCGGAACAGAATGCCAACGCAATTACTTCTTTTTTCCCCGTTACTTTTTAAAGCAGAAACCTTCACATTGAACTCAAAGCTACACAACTCATTGCACATTGTTGCAGGGTTGTTAAGCCAAGGAATCCCGGTCAGCTTAGCCAGCCATGTCTTCATCAAAGCCTGGCTGTTCCATACCATATCTTTTACAACATTTGGTTTAGACTCCTATTACTTGGAACATTTAAAACCACATTATCAGCTTAGCTAAGACATGGGAAGAGGCTCTGCACTGTAAGTAAGCAGCTACTTTCATCTCTGCTGCCACAAATTAATGTGTATTGAAACAAGAAGTTGGGTTTTATTCTGTCCTTCACAGGGTGATAAATCATCTACTCAAAACTTAGAGCAATGATGCTTTGGGGCAGGTAAAGCTGTGGCCATGACTTAGGTGCCGTGGTGGTTCCCAGTAAGGAGGAATCCCATTACTTTCTGTAGAATTGTATTCCCTGATTTTCTCTTTTTCCACAGTCAGTAAAGGTCAATTTCGTAAATCACTCCTAAGAGCTATGAGAGTTTATTTAATAAAATAGTCCCAAATAAAGGCTTGTTAACATCGATTCTGGAGCTTAACTCCACTGTTAAATCTTTCGGTGTCAGAAAGATCAGTGCAGCATCTACAGACAATTAAAATTACAGTCAAGCAGCGCCAGCAGTTGTGGTGGCTGATAGAGAGTGAAGATAAATCTCTTCTGATGCAATGAAAAGAGAGTGACAGGAGCACTGTACAGCAGTAGATGAGTTTTTACTATTTGTATAGCAATTGTGACAAGTGTCAAGCCGAAGTGAAGTAAGTTTTGTGCTGCTGGCTACCGTTTGTGATGTGATCCTGCAGCAAAACCCTGCAGTGCCACAAATAATTGGATTCTCCTTAGCTGGCAGCCTGGTTTACAACAGAATCTCACCTCATACTTCACTCTGGTGGGGATTTTAATGATCTAATTTATTGTCTTTTGGAAGATGATAAAACAAGGGTCTGAATTGCCTATATATATATCTGGGGTTGCAGCTCAGATTTGTGAGACCAGATGTACTGCACTAAATGGCAAAAATAAAGAAATCTGACCCATTTGCCTCATGGAGAGGCTCTAAAATTCTGTCATCACTTCATTTCCCTTTGCAAACAGGTGTAAGAACAATAACCATATTGTCATTAGCCAGCATATAGAATAAATACAAGGAACAAGCCCATACTAGCTGACCCAAGTGTGATAGAAAGTGCTGCTTTATCTCCTACAACTGCAAGGACCTGAGCAATGACTTTCCCCTGACTTTGACACAAAGTCAGCATTGTCTACTGAACCCATCTCAGCCTGTAAGGTGACCTTGCAGTACTTTTCTTGGTTGTCATGCTGAGCGCAATGTTGATCTTGTTATACTATTTATACAGAGCAGACTATTTTTCCATAAGGAAAGTATCAAGTCAAGCATCTGAAAGTCCAGAGGACCATACATTTGGCCAGGCTCCCTGCTCCAGAAATGGGGTGACCGGTGGGAACACCGTGGCAGTGCTGAGCTCCCAGTACGATGGGCCTTGGACCTTCCCATGACACCAACAGCAGCAGCATCCTATTCATTCACTCATTCAGCCCCACATTAAAAAAGCAATTGCTACTGTGAGACCTGTGGTAGCTTCTCAGGTAGGGCAGTGCTTTGATTCCCGTTTAATGATAAAACACTAAGCCCCGAGAAGTGAGAACAGGGCAGCGCATGCAACTGCCATGCAGACAGCAGAGCCTGTCACCCCTCTCGTGCCCAAACAGCCTAGTTCCCAAGGTGAATGGGGTCAGGTGAGGCACCACTGGTGTGCTCCCCTGGAGCCACTCCTCTGGAGATGAGGGCAGGGGGGACACCTAAAGGACAGCTCAGGATAACCCCAAGCCCACTACACTGAACGGCTCTGTGTGGGTTTTGGATTACGTGAGCTTGCTCACCCCTCTGTCCCCCCTGCCTCCAGCATATCCCTATGTGCTCTCAATATACACACAGCTTGTTAGCAGCTCTGCAGGGTTCCTGGGAGCAGTGAATGAACAGAAACTGGGATTATATGATCATAACAACCAGCTCACTTTCTTCTGTCTCCTAAGCCCCCTCCCCAAGCACTGGAGGAGTGGCTCCAGAGGAAAGGCCATGAATTTTATATTTCCCTGACCAGAGGGTGATTTTGCCTGGTCAAAACTATATACATTGTTCCTCGTTACTAAGGCAACAGGTACCTTACAAATGCTGATAATACATAAACTAACACAACTCTGCAGTTTGCTCTTTCTTTCCAGTGCAGCTTAATAACCCGTGTGGATGCTGCGAGCTGCCTCTCTCCTGCTGGGATAAATGAGCACTTCAGGAAGTATTATCTCCCTCCAGCCCGGACTCCATGGTGCCCGCACAAAGAGGAGGCACTGAACTGGGGAGCTGGGCCACTATCAAAAGGCAGAGGGGTTTCAGAAAGCTCCAGGGAAGAGTGGGAACGGCTGTGGGAGCACCACACACAAATGTGCTGCAGCACTGCTGCCTTCCTAAAACAGCAAAAGAACCTTAGGTGCTCACCGTCCAGAGGGAACACGTCACGTAAAGGAAATCCTGGAGCAAACACTCCTCAGTTCCATGTTGTGGCCCCACCATCAGCATCAAGAGCTAACTAGATTAAGTGCTGTTTGTTGAACTCCGCCTCACTCCCCCTCTCATGTAGCAGACTCTTTGATACACATGCCCGTTGTTAAGCAAACATGCCAGGTCCCCACTGCTCTTGCGGTGAGAGCAGGGTTAAAATGCTTCACTGGTCTCCTTAATCCCTCTCACATGATTTAGTCAACACCAGTGGGGGAGAAGGACCCGCAGGTTTTGCCTCGGTGGCTCCCTGCTCTTCAGAAGTCAGGGAGAGGGGATGAATTCAGCATTGCACTTGGGCTGGATGCTGTGGGAGCTGTGGAAGTTGTGGAAGTTCCAGAACACGGAGTGCACCCAAAGGTACCGAGGGCTGCATCTGCAGCGCTCACGGGTCCAAGAGCTGCTCCTGCTCTAGTCTTGAGCCTTGCTTTTTTCACTACTCAGCACCATTTGAATCTTGAAACAGAAAAGGTAAATAGAAATTTAAAATACAGATTTCTGCTCCTGTCCAGAGCTGCTGTAGTACTTGCTCAGTGATAGAGAGATGGTCGCAGTGCAGTGACAAAGGCAAAAGCCACCAGGAAACAGGAATGATTGCACACCACTGTGCAGGAGCACTCCTCCTCAGGGGACCAATAAACCAGTGATCTACCTGCAGAATTTAATTTTCAAAGGCAATAGTTCTGTTAGAGAAATGGAATAAGTGGCCTTATTTCTGGGGACAAGAGGTAGCCTGACATGCAGTAGTCTAACACGGGCTCAAAAGGAAAAAGACAACCCATAAACCAAAGCAACTCAAAACGCACCATCTGATCCTCACTTTTTCCCCCCACCTCCTTTCCTGTTTTGGGAGTTTGTTTTGTTTAGTTTTTCAGAAAAAAGAATCATAGGGGCATATATTTCAACTATTTTATGCTTGCTACCAGTCAGCCTCTTTGTCCCCATGATCTAACAATAACACAAACAACTTAAATAATGTATGTTTAACTTCCTTCCAAAAGCAAAACACAGGATGGATAGCGCGTTCTCTCTCAAAGAGCTTTACAAGCACAGAATAAGGACAGTTTTACAGACCCTATTCTTGTCCTGGATGACTTGCTGCTGCTGCAAGACAAGGGGCTTTTCTTGAAATCCCAGCAGAGAAGTAAACATTTGAAATAAAGCTAAACAAGAGTTTAGTTGTTGAGGAAGAGACAGTCATCTGTCAGCATATGGCAAATAAGCGCTTCTTAAGAGTGGCCTTCTGTGGCTCTGGACTGGGACTCCAGTGCTTGGGTTTAACCACTGCAGTCTGAATCCCTTCCACCTAATGAGAGGGCTCCCTGCTGTATCAAATTTGCAGCACTGTTGGCTGCTGGAAGCATTATTCATTTGCCAAACAGATCTTAGAAAAACAAACCTGGGTTTCACGTCTCAGAAACACTGAAATATGCTACTGGAGAATTCCCCCAGGTAAAGCACCGAGCTCACCACCTCCCACTGAAAGCCATTAGCGAAAGGTGCCAGCCCTAGTTGTGAATTTACTACCTTCCCATTTTATCCCCCCAAAACTTGCCTGCACTGTCCTGTAACCCAAGCCAACATTTCAGGGGATGTGTGGAGATGTATGGAAAAAATGGGTGGGCTGCCAGGCTTTGAGAGTTGCGGGGAGTGACTTGACACTCAACTGGTGGCTGATCTTCAGTGGGGCTCCTCTCAATTTGGTACTGAGGGTGTCTGTGTTTGGCCACATTAACCTGTCCAATGGGATGGAGTGCACCGTCAGCAGTCTCACACAAGGGACTAAATTAGTAGGAATGGCTGATATGCCAGAGGACAGGGCTCTGTTCAGCTACATCTTGACTGGAAGGTGAAGTCAACTGACAGAAACCTCATACAATTCCACAAAGCCCAACACAAACTCCTGCACCTGAATAAGTAATCCCCGCTTGTGCTGCAGATTCTCTAAACAGAAAGCAGCTTTGCAGAGGAGTTGGGGATGAGGTGGACAGGAATGGAGTGTGAGCCAGTAGTACACCAAAGGTCAAACACCTACTGCTCTGAACTGGTGAGAACTTGGCCAGCAGTTCAGAGGAAGAGATTACTCTGTATTTCCATAGGATTGTGCCTCTGAAGTCCCTCACAGTCAAGAAGGACACGAATATGGTCTGACTAAGGCAGACAAGGGCTGGAGGACAGGACAGACTGAGAATGGCATTTTTTCAGCCTGAAAAGGAGGATAGGTACACCTAATTGCTTTCTCCAGCTACCTCATGGGTGGCTGCGATGAAAACAAAGGCAGATGGTCCCTCTTTGTTCAGGGATTGGTCTAAACGACCTGAAAATTTTCTTTCCAGCCTCAATCGTTCTGTGATTCTATGAAACCATTCCAGTAAGAATTGTTTGCAGAACACGACATTTGAAGTAATTGACTCCTGGAGAATGTGTAAAGCTCAGTTTCACCATAAACTTAAAAAAAAAAAAAAATTAAAAAAAAATCACAGAGCTGCTTCTCATCTACAAAGTCCTTCCTTTGTCTCTGGGTGACTTGCCAACCCAAACACCTGTTTCATATGGGTAGAATGCAACAAATAGCTGACCCATATCTGTAATTAATCTTGAGGGCGTTTTGATTTTTCAGAGGATTAATGCGCCCAACGTCTTTAATAAAAAACAAAAAGCCAAAACAATCCAAGCCTTCTTGAAATCAAGCAGAACCTAAAGCAGATGGGTAGACAACAGTTGCAAAGCAAACAAATATTCCGTGGTTCAGCTCAACTTCAAATAAGTTCAGCACTGAAAACCTGAGTAAGCAAAGATAGTGTGTTACCTTTGGCAATCTGCATGGCTCCAGATTTGCAATATCATTTCTGATCTGTGCAGACTGCTAATCAAAAATGACTATTCACATTCTAATCAAAATAAACCTTCAGATTACTTCAGATGTAAACCGTGGTTGAGACTGAAATGTCAAGTATTCGAAAAAGTTCTCTGTATACGCTTAGTTCAGTTCATCTCGTGCCAACAGATTATGCCTCAGTATTTGGTTACATTGAGCATGTGAAAACTGACAGGAGAGAAGTGGCCTACCAGCCCTATTTCCCACTCTGCTTTATCAGAACGATGCCATCTGACCTCAGCAAAAGCAAGGCACAATCCAACATGCCCAGGAAATAGCCAGGCCAGGACGTTTTTATAATTGCATTTTTTCTTCATGACAAGGTTGGACCAGATGGTTTTTCAAGATCCCTTCTAACCTGAGCTGTGCTATGATTCCATGAAGCATTTTTCATAAACAACAAAAAAGTCTTAGAGCAGCCAAAACTTGCAACATACAGTGCCCTACTGAGCCTCCCTCCTCCTCAACATATACTTTTGACTCACTTGTTCTAAAAATGTTTAGTTTAGAAATGACTTATAATGAAATAATTATTTTCTTCCCCTTCAGATTTTCAGGTGTTATGCACCTTTTTTCTGGCAGGCAAATGAGTGACAGCACGTCTTGTTACAAGGACAGAAGCGCTCTGGGAAATCCATTGCTGGAATATATGGAAGAAGGAGGAGGTGAGAGGAAGAGAGCATGATCACTTTATACCCTGGATGAGACTGGAATCACTGTACAGACCCTTTACACCATGAATCCTGCAAGTGTTGACAGGCACAGATGATTTTGCCTAGAGCGGAGCGTGTGGGAGGGAAGGAATAGTTATGGCCTATGTTAGTCCATCTGACCTGCTTCAGATTGAAAAACCTGCTCTCTGGTTGCCATTGAGGTGGCTCTGGTGGAAATCCCTGTTGCCAGATATTCAAATTATCCTTTCTCATGCTTTTTAAAATCTACCAGCAACATAATATCTCGCCTGTGCAGAAGTATTCTCCTCCCTGTGCCCCAGACAACATGAGGTCATCTATACGATTTCTCAAACATCTATCTTGTTAAACTTTTTTTTTTTTGAGTATTTTAGTACCAGCCTCTGGCAGACACAGCTTACGTTTCAGCACATTAATCAAACTCCTCCACACCCCATCAGCGCTGATCTTGGCACATAGCTACTTTTGTCTCGGGGACTCCCTGAACTGTGTGCCCTGAGTTTACAAAAAATTCCCTTTCTCCCAAACCTCAGAAGACAGACAGGGTTATGTCCTGGCGGGGGGATGCTGAGAGTATGTCCTCTGAGGAGGAGTGAGCAGTGAGAGCTCTTGATGGTTAGTATTACTGCACTAGAAAGTATGTTAGACCTAGAACAAAGTCTAAACCATGCAACATGAATAACACTGGAAAATGTAAGGATGAGACATGTCATAGATAAGTATGAATTTTTTTTCCTGGTTCTTGGCCATGTCTAGAAAGGAAAATGAGAAACGGGGAGAAAGTACAGCTTTCTTTTCTCTCTAGAAGTCAGGATAGCTTCACGTAACAAAACATGTCTGACAGTTTCACTACTCCTAAGTCTCTCCAGTTGTCTGAGAACTCAGTTTGGAAGAGGAACTGGAGGTATGCTGGCTGCAACAACATGTATTTTACTCCTAATAGTGGGTCAGAGTGCCCAAGGCCAGAGAAGGGAGTGCTACAGACCCATCTTTCCATCCATCCATCCCAGTCACTCCTGTTTCTTCACTGATTGTATTTGCTGCTGCAAGACGCTCTAGACCATTGCTCATAATCAGATGCATTGTACACATGAACAACAGTTCCTTTGATCTTCAAAAGGGTTTTACTTCTTTGATTATGAGTTTATCAGCAGCACATAATCAGGTTGCAGACACACACAGTTTAGTCTTATCCCATTTTGATTACAGGTACACAGCCAGCAAGTGTACCTTATGCTGTACCCAAGTATTTATTGAGATAAACTGCCTTAGCTATTCCAGGAGACAATCTTTTCCTGGCAGGTGTAACAGAGCGAGCTTCTCAAGATATCAAAAGCCATCACAGCTAACAAACTAGCTGCACTGTGACTTTTCCCTCAAGATGAACTCTCAAATACACCACATCCCATGTCGATCCCAATCACAGTGTACTAAACATACAGCACCTTTGCACGTGTGGTTTGACTCTCCAGCAATGTCTAAGCAAAGAGGTTTCAGGTAAAAAAAAAAAACAACACAACACACTAGTAACATTTAGAATTAGGGATAGGAAAGAATGTTCACTTTTCACTCACACCAGCTTGTAAACAGAAAGTCAGGGACACTAAGCTGGAAACTGCCTCACAGGCAGGTACAGCCCAAAAATGAAAATAAAGGCAATAACAGCAAAGAGAGAAAAGTACTCCAGCAGTAATTAATTACTTCATTTGGTAGCTGATTTAGTTTCTGACCCATATGAAAACACTGACAGGGCAGCCCAGAACACCTGCTCCCATTTAGGCAAAAAAAAAAAAAGCATTAAAAGAAAGGTAAAAAAAGCAGTCACTTATTTTGTGTTTGCCAGCTTACAGCTAATTCTATGAAATCTGATTGCTATTAAAATCAATCTACTCAGCTCTCCATTTTAAAAAAAGATGAAATTCTGTTTGAGGTGAATGTGATGAAGTTGTGTCACCCAAGTGTGAAGAGCAAAAGAGGGACTTGCCAAGGAAGCTCTTCTGGCTGTGCCCTACAGTCTGCTCCCCTTCCTGCTCTGTTACATCACTGATTTCTCCAGCATTCTGGAGTTGCTCTTTGCAACTCTTTCCTGTGGGTATCATTAAGCCAGATACAAGGATCCTGTCAGAAAATGGACTTCTCAAAAATATTCAGGATCAGAAAAAACAGGTCAGATTTATTTTTTTTTTTAAGAGTTAAAAACCTTTTCAAGAGAGGACTACATTTTTCAGGAAAGCTTAACATGCTGTTTAACTTATCTGAATGTCTCAAAAAAACCTGGTCTCCATTACAGCACTGAACACCTGGAACTGGACATGCTTGCATTTGGATGTCTGCTCCTAAAAGCAACAATAGCTTGTGCTGTTGTGGGTAATTCAGTTTTGGAAGCAGAAGCCTTGATTTATATGAACTCCATGCTAATGGAGAATTACTTCCAGTTTGTTACAGATTTCAGCGCTGAAATTAGGTGGTTTTCTTGCCAAATTTGGGCCCAATGTGATTCCAATCGAACGAGTTTGAAGAGCTCTAGTCCTTTTTATAGTACTGCAGCATGGCTTGCAAACCAGCTTTTACATGTTTGGGGTTACCCAGCGCTACAAATTGTTGTTTTATCGGATGCAGCTGACTGAAAAATGAAAAAAACACTCCCTCCTTCCTCCCACTCGAAAAGCATTTAAAATGCAGCATTTCCGGGAACCTGGCTGGGTGGAGAGAGTTGGCAGAGTGGTTTGTAATGTATAAAATACGGAGGGACAGATGTTCAGCTGATCACTTTAACAGATACAACAGCAACACGAGGATGACAGCTCTATTAGATTTCAGGAGGTGATGTGTCACTTGTGCAGTAGGCTACTCCACATCTTCATAAAAACCACTTTTTATGGGGTGAGACGAGAAAGATCCAGATAAAAGCGACGTAAGAATGCTAGTCAGCCATAATCATGAACTCCATTAAAGATTTGCTGGAAATCACGTTAAATAGGAGCTCAAAACTGCACATGAGCTCTGTGGCATTCCCAGTTGGCAACAGACCCTTTCTCCTTGCAGCCCACTGCTCCCTGGTGCATCCTTCAACCTGGCACTTCCACCCAGGTGAAGCTGGTACTCCTTTCAGAGTTAGAGAACTACCCACTGCCCAGAGCATCGCTACATGATTGACATTTAGAGAAGATCCAGTCGTGAACTAGTAATATCACAACAGCACGGTACCAACAGTGACAAACCCCTGAGATTAGCTCAGTTGGTTAGAGCATGGTGGTAATAACATCAAGGTTGTGGGTTTGATCCCTGTGTGGGCCCATTCACTTAAGAGTTGGACTCTTGTGAGTCCTTTCCAACTCAGAATAGTCTGTGATTCTGTGAAAACCCAGGCTGGAAACCTGTATGATCCATGAGGCAGGAACAGTCACTTCTAACAGTGTGTTTCTCTATACTACTAGCTTTAGCTACCCCAGTCATTGCTCTTTGCCTGTGACCTTCTTCTACTTCATCTTGTATTTCCTTTTTAAATGTCTTTTTCAGCTCTTGGATCCCAGGTGTTTCTCTTTCTTCAGCTGACACTCAGGCTGTGCATCAGGCAGCCATCATGACTTGGCAAAGGTTTACTGGGTCAGTGAAGGAAGACCCTCGGATCCAGATTTTTGCTATTAGAGTTGTCAATCATGCAAGTCCTTGGAGACTGTGAGAGCATGAAAATTAAATCCATGGATTGAATTATCCTGCACTTTTGTTTTTCCTCCCTTAAGTGCACATGTGGTCTTGTCAACTTGTCATTTTTATCATTTTTAGTGACAGTCCTCAATAAAATAGTGGACAAAACCATCGAATTTCTTATTCTTGCTGTAAGCTGAATACCAAATACAAACTCTCCAAATTACAGTGACTTATTCTGCTTTGTCTGTCACATTCTTATACAGAATATTTATGTAGCATTTGCAATCGAAGCAGTTTTGGGTGATTTTGTTTGTTTCCTAATCTATAGATAGGATTTTACCCCTCTGCCCCCCAGGACAAAAAAAGGAGGGTTACTGATTTCAAACTCCAGTGATACTACACTGAGATTTCTAAAAAATTAGACCAGTAACTTGGAACACACTTGGAGAATTTGCCACAGGCAAAAACTACAGACCAATGTCCTGATATCAACAAGTAGGGAAACCTGAAAACATCTGCATCCTGCCTGGCAATCAGTTAGAGGAGAAGGTAGAATTACTATGGTGATTCTGACCTGTAGATCTCAGTCCTTGGCCAATCACACTCTGTGACTGGGAATCAAAGCACAAGAGCCCCTGGAGATCCAGGGCACAGAGTATACAGTCAACAGCTATAGGGAAAGTGATACTGTTTCTTTTAAAGGTAAAAATTCATTTCTACCAGGCTTTCAGTCCAAGATGTCTAGCCAACTATGGTAAAACTCAAACCCATGAAAACTTTGGCTTCATATGCATATTCTTCATCAACTTCATTTTTGCTAACACTAACATAGTACCCTATTAAAACCAGCACAGAAACCTGTGCCATTTTTGCTTAGGAAAGAGAGAAGGCAGATGAGAACCAGCTGCACTCGAGAGCTGTGCAAACACCACAGTGTGAGGATCCAGAAGGTACACCAACAAGGGCTGTACAGGAGGACAGAGTTTGTGTCCCTCTGCTGTAGCCATGAACAGCCTGAACAGAAACAGGAAAGTGATGCAAATTCCAGCAACTAAACAACAGCCCAGAATTTCAGGTGTGGTAAGTTGCTTACATGATTTTTGGTTGTCAAGTTTAAGACTTCTTAGAAGTCCTAAGCAGCTGGAGCCCTCCACCTGAAAATCTGCTTCAAGCTGGGCAATCTTAAATAGTGTAAATGATTCACAGGTAAGCAGTTCCATAAGATGTTTTCTGTACAACCTCATCCAGTAGAAACCAACTTCTCCAATGCACAGCAGGCTTTAGGGCTCATCCCTGCACTGAAAGCACCCCTGACTGTGGATTTATCAAGGAAGATCTTGTCTGTAGCTCCTCCAGATGCATCCCTGTAACCACCCTGTGAGCTGAATCACCTCTCAGCCTCTCCCACCCTTTCCGACATTTGTAAACTGTGGTTTTCCCATCTATTCTGAAAAAATGACAACTATAACCCATAATAAAATCTGGTGATAGATAAATCCTGGCAAATAAGAGACATCCAGCTCTGCAGGCTGGTTACATCTACTGGCTGTTAAGGGCCTGGAATAAGCAGGCAGCTGACAGAGGTCTTGGTTGAGTTTCCCGGTTTTGACCCTCCATGAATAGAAATTTGTTTCCAAGCGTCTAAAGCTTGGACTAGCACACAGTATCAATGCTAACGAAGCAAGAAAGATTTCAGCATATCAACTAAGTTGTTAACCAGTTCTATTCTGTCTTCTGGCACATGCCCAACATTTATATTTATTAATTTGTGACTTTTATCCATGAGTTGTATAACTGTAAAGCTGCATCCTACTTGCAGTTTGGTACGCTGCCCCGCTGGTGCTGGTTTCCTGAAAAACCCAAGAGGATGAGTACAGGGAGGATAGGAAGTGTTGTGCATAATGTCAAGGCCATTTCAGTGGTAAGTTTCTTTTCCAGGCTGGATTGCAGGAGAAAGGTAGTCTCAAGGGAAAGAAAATGAACATATGTACTCAGTAAATTCTTGATCCTTCATGAAAAACCTTGGCCCAGATACAGCTATGGCTAATAGCCCAAAGTAGAGCGAGTGGGAAAAAATTTCTCATACACAAACTAAACAGTTTAAAAGTTGAACTTAAAGCCTTCTCCTGAATAGATGTCCAAACCACATGAATTATTTCATGCGTGAAGTAGCTAGACAAAGAGCTAAGAAACAACAGCTGAAAATCCTGAAAACAGCAAAACCCTCTGTATTGAAATGATAACATTATAAAGGTACCTCACCACTCACACTGAGATCCACAGAGCATGGGGCACCAGCAATGAGATGTGTAAAGGGATATGTACCTACTCTTCCTGCGTGCCCCTGTTTCCATAAAAACCTTCTCCAACATGCAATAAATGACACTGGAGAAGTTTGGTGGAGATGTTTTGGGAGATCATGGAAGTAGCCCCATACACAACCCTTCTCTCAAGGGCAAAATGGTTACTGAGCAAAAAAGCCCGCTGTGAACTTTTTATTAAAGTACATCAAAGCTAGAAATGTAACAAGCAAAATAGTTTCTTCCTAAAAAAAACCAACAAACCAACAAAAAAAACCTACGCAACAAATCCCAGCAACATAAAAAAACTCCAACACCCTCAAAAGACCTCCCAAGCCCCAAATCTCTGTCATTTGAAAGTAGCCAGAGGAAGAGTTTATATTCCTTCCCATAATGGATGTCAGTTCAGCCAGGGAGCCTGGCCCACAGGGAAGGTTCAGAGGATGAAGCTCTCGCACTCCCAGCAAGAAACAGTGGCACCATTTTGAATGAAAATGTTTAGGTTGCTAATGAAATATTATTGTGCCCATAGGAGACAGAAGCTTGAGCAAAACAAAAGAATAACTTTTACCAGAACAGTCCAATTTTCTTTTTTATTAAGGAAAATATTTAAATTAGGCTTTTTACCAGACACGTGAGAACATCACTTCTGCATGTATTATACTTGCAGTTTGCCCTGTCTCCACGAGGAAGAAAACCAAAAAAAGATGAACCCATCCAAAGTTGTCTTCTCACACACACAAAAAAAAATTAAAAAAAAAATCTTTCCCAAAGTTTGAGGTCTCAAGCAAAAATTTCCATAACAAAAGAAGGGAGAACAGCTATACCCATTGAGAGCAACTGAGATTTGGCCCGCAAACATTCAGAAATCAAAAACACACAGCAGATGCAATTATGTCTCACAGCAGAAATAAATATTCAGCTTACTGCAGGAATGTCCCAATGGGCAACTTTTCTAGAAATAAATTTCAACTAGAATTCATTTAGCTTTGCAGCAGATGCTTTAAATTTGAGTCTGCTTGTTCTCAAAAGCATGAGACAACAGCTGACCATAAGCCATATCTTCCTATCACCCTCATTCGCATATCAATTTATAAACTGCTGGATGAAGTTAAGAGTGGAATCAATTTCATGTTTAGGATTTACGAACCATTTGGAAAAGTTCAGCCCTCTCTGACTTTATTTGGTTCTCATCACCAAGGCACATTCATTAACTACCGTTAAGGAATCCCTGAGCAGTTTCTAGGGATTGTAACGCAGCTATTAAAAGCCTTTTGGATCCAAACAGTAGTTATCCAACGCCAATCTGTCTTTCCAGCTCCTGACAGGCACCACATAGGCAGACATCAAAAAGAGCTGGGCATTTGATGAAAATTTTACAGAATGACCTGGGAGCAGCAGAAAGGTTACAAACTCCAGTGCTCGCACAGGGTTTGGCTTGTGGGGCACAAGCTGGAAGTGCCTCTGATGTACCACCACAAGATTAATGATCAATATCTTTAATCATTCCCTACAGTATTTGAAATATGAATAAATCTAAAGCCTCTTAAATAAACATTGTTTATAATCTTGGACAGAAAACAATGTGGGAGTTACTGTGTGAGAAGAATGCAATTTTAAAACTCCCTTCCTATTTTCCTGTTTCTTTGAAAGGGTCCAAATGAAAATAGCTCTGTTCTCTGCTCTCTGAGTTATCTGTCAAAGGGAAATGTTTCTGTGAATGCCACCAGCTGTTTTATATCGTAATTAAGGGATTGGTTTGTTATTGGTACTTACAGAAAAATATATTTTACTGATAACTGCAGAATAAATATTTATGCCTATTAGCTACAACTAAATAGAAGTAGTTCAGAAATAGCTTTAATCAGTTGTTACTCTACCTGCTAGCAGTGTAACTGCTGAAAATATCATGAGTAGTAAACAGAAAAATGAATTACGAGAGCAAGGGAGTCTTCATAGTTGCTCTCTCTATGGAGACAAGGAGAGACTCTAGCCCAGCTCACATTGTGCTCTGCAATACTGTTTTTTAATCATCAATGTGTTGAAACGCAAATGCCGTCAGTCAAAACTGAATGTCTGCTGTCTGTAGTACCTTGTGTGCCTTTTTTTCTACCCTGCAAATGAGTTTGCTTCAATTTTGCTGCTCTCCAAGTATAATTTGTTTGCAAATCTTTCCGCTCAGAAATTCACACAAACGACGCTTCTAAGCAAACCTTGGAGCATACAAACAAGAGACAATATTTACATTTACAAAATACATTATTGAAACCAAAGTCCAGATGCCACAACCACATATCCAGGGTTAACTTTACATGCACTAGAGATTTCACAGACCTCAGGACCACTGTGGTGCTCAGATGAAGTGACTCACACACGACCCTTCAGAAAATAACAGCAGGATGAATTTACAGCCATTTACATCTGAGAGAAGAACTTGCTTACATCTTTAGTTTTAAGCACCTATTTAGGTCTTAGTAAAGTGTTTTTAAATTCTTAGCTGCACGAGGGTAAAATCTAATTCAGGGACCCCATGAGATTAGAAAAACGTGATGAGAAATTATTGACTCATAATTGGAAAGTTGTTTAAAATTAGAGATGCATGAAACTGCTGAGTGAAAACATGGCCTATTGATCTTACCCTATTTTTTACTAAAAAAGATAAAGCAAAGTTAAACCAAAATTTGGTGACATGTGTGGATTATTTGAAGCAGGAGTTAAAACATACACTTGGAGGATTTCTGAAATTAGAAATTGCATGTGGAAAGAAATAAGAAATTTTTAAAGCAACTGTGAAGATTTTTTGTAATTACTTTCCCACCTCCACAGATTTTTGCATACCCAGGACATGTTCATCCTAGCCCTAGTTTTTGACTGAGTAAAAATACAAAGAAATAAGAAAAATCAATGGGAACAAGTTCTTTTTAAGGGTAATAAAATGCTCTTATAGTGTTCCCCATCAACCACAGTACAGCTCTGCCTGATGAACCTGCAAACCAAAATGATCACAGAAGACAACATGCCTTTGAAACAATTCTTAAGTCAACACTTGCAGACCAAGATTACTTCAGTACCTGTGTTCTGGTAAAGCTTCTGCAATTATCTTATTCATTATATATTGGTGCCCACATAGTTCACATGCTTAAGTACCCTAGAGGATCAATACTGTTGGAAAACCAGCTAATGCTTCTCAGACTTGCATTTATGAGCATTAAAAAAAACCAAACCAATGTAAGGATGAACTGTTCCGTGCTGGAGATGATGCTGATATGATGTTCTTGAAAATATCCCTTTGCTATCCCCCAAAAAGGTGGATGTTGCTTTGAGAGCTGCAGGCTTGGCTCTAGTTTTGACAAACACCTGGAGGAAGATTTCCCATTGATGCCAATGATGGCAGTGGAAATTGGATTTGTGATGGGATTTGTGAAGGAAATAGCAAAACTAAGTAGGAAGCAAGTCTCAAAATTCCTATCTAAGAAAAGCACCTTGGAAGCCAATTAACTTTCAGTTGCACCATGTGCTTGAAGCAGGGGTAAATCTGGAGGTTAGAGCAGAGAGGTGATAGAGCTTGAGTAACTAATGAGAACAGATGGGATGTCCACAGCTGTAACCACAGGCCTGACTCAGAGAACAAAGAGAAGAACTGCTTGGAAGTCCCATACCTTCAAAACCAAACAACTCTTCTTAGCCAAAACAATTACAGTGCTATCAGGAGCTTCCTTGTATGGAGTCTGATGGTTGTGGTGACCTTATCTGGGACAAGGCCCAGTGGCACCTTGTCCCATCAGCACTTTAAGCTGATCCAGCTGTTTTGGCAGTGCTGCTGTACCCACACCACATCAGACAACTGCTGTGTGACAGAAACATCTGCATTCAGGTAGCACAGGCAGAAGCAGTGAATCTGCATGCTCAGTGAAGCCAGCTGCTGGGAACTTCTCCCAGGGAGAAGAGAAGGACAGTGGGCACACTGAAGGCTGTGCTGGCTCCCAGGGTTACCAGCTGCTGGGGTGGTGAACAGAAATCCTCTGAATGGGTTTTAATTTCCTTCCAGATAGTACAACTACATGAAATCCTACAATTCTTTTTGCCCTCTCAAATTCTACATGTCACCTAAGAGCATGACACCAGTGACTGAAGAAGTGACCACCTTGCACTGATGGAAAAAGCAACTAAGAAGCTCAAAAGAGAACAACAAAAAAAAAAGAAGGTGGGGGAAAAAAAAAAATAGTGCAGCCTCCTGAACAATAATCACCACCCAAAGCTTTTTCCAAGTATATTCCCATCCCACAAGGTGATATCAGGGCTTTCAAATAACGCCTCAGGACAAGCCCTTGTTTTTCTTGGAAGCTTTCGTTCGGAAACCTAGACTAATAGATTTGGGCCGTAAAACAGTCCAAGCTTTTGGATTCCGAGAGGAAAGGATTTCCAATGAACTTTCAGTGAGCAGATATCTACTACCTGTCATCACTTCCCTGCTCTGTGCAGCTATTGGAGAGGGTTACCCCTTTTATTCTCTCCAAGCCCTGGTTGCGTCAGGTATCAGAACACACACAACAAGGTCGTGCCAGATACCTCCAGCCCGCCGTGTTCACCATCTCACCTTTTCCTTACAGATAAGGAGCCTGCTGTGTTTGAGGTTGTGGCACAGCCTCAAGATTAATTGCCTCTCCTCCAAGCTCCTCTCCATGCCTTCCCACTCTCCCCTTCCCTGCACACCGAAAGGACAGTGCTGAGCACTAACACTGACCACCCAGCCTGGCTCCTGCAGAACCAACCCTCCAACTCAAGGTTTTCAGGTTCGGTTCCACAGAGTAATTTGGGGATGCTGAACATGTTAATTAGGGAGAGCTATGCGGTCACATAATCCTGGTATTCTGCACTGCCAGTGAGCCACCTTTCCCAAGAAGAATTATCCATCTATCTACCCTATCCACAAGAAACGCATATCCAATATTTCCTATTCTAATTTAAGTCAGTTTTCATTAAGCCCTTTGTTTCCACCATCCGAAGCAGCAAGCTTTGAACGGGGTATTATAAATGAAGATCATTTTACCTTCACTCCTCACAGAATAGACTCCAGACTTAATTTAAAAAAAAAATAAATTGAGAGAATGAAATCAGACAATGATGCTATTAAAGAGTTCCATATCATTGTAACTTGAAGTAATTTTCTAAATGGATCAAGACAGCATAACAGACAAGTGGCTGAATAATACTGCAGATGACTGTCTTAACAAGAAATATTTTTCCTATTTTCATCTGTGATGTATCCACAGACAATAATAATGATAGCATGGAAATAATTTCTTTAATTACTGTGTGATAGAGTATAATAGAATAAAATGGCTATTGTTGGCTGGGATTAGGATCAGATGGATGCCTCAGAAGGAAATCCCTGAGATGTGGCTGGACAAACACCAGGCACAAATACATGCAGAAATTCCATGAAGCACTTTATTAGTGGGGGCATTCACTGAATGGCAGCTGATAAGGTTTTCAATAACATGGACACTGCTAGTTGTATAATGCTCTGTAATCTAAACATAATTAAAAGTGTTAACAATTTTGTAGCCTTTATCTGAATGCATTTTTCCCACATGCTTTAGGTGACCGGGTCATAATCCAAAGACAAGCAACTCTCTTGTTTTACACTATTAGTTTAGCGAGTGGCAATTTTTTTCCTGCTCGCAAAGGTCATTGTACCCCAGGCAACATCTCATGTCGGTATCTTCCACAAATCCAGGATGCACCAAAACAAACACAGATGGATTACATGTTGTCTATTAACCCAGCATTCCTCTTCCTTTCCTCAGATGCCAAAAAATAATTAAAGAGCACTTGTGTGCGAGTGGTGGTAATGCATTCATATAATTTGGCAATTATCTTGTCAGCTACCTTTATTAGATTCTCAGTACTGTAAATTGCTTTAAAGTATGTGCTATATGGCTCTGCTTTGCTTACAACATCAAATTCTGCAATTGCAAGCTCAGGGATAAATTTTAATGGTAAACAAGTTTTGGTGAAGTTCAGGATGTATTTATATTAAACTTTTTTTTTTTTTTTCATTTAAAGTCAAGGAACTAAATCTTTCCTAGGAGGTTAAATGGGAGTTTCATTTGCTCTGCTTTTTCAAGAGGAACTCAGTTCTCTTCCAGTCACATATGCAAATAAACCAATTTTGAAAGATTCAGTGTGTCCCAGAAGCTCTCTTTTAGGCATCATTAGGCACGCTCTAGTGAATTTTAAAATCTAGCCACAAGAATATCACCCCAAACCTGGGGAATGAGAAAAGAGGTACCTATGTCTGACTCTGTGGGAGCCCAACTTAAGAGAAGTCTTTGCCCCAAACCAGAAGGCAGTGGTAGCAGACCTGGGCCATTGGCAGAAAAGCCAGGATCTCCCCTTGGTAAAGTGACAACATTGGAGACGCAAAAAGAGTAAAGAGAGTGAGATTTTGCGAACAACAACATTACTTCATAGATCAGAAATAACTGACAGACAACAACATAATCTTGATCTTAACGTCCCCCAAAACACCTTTTCTTTTTTCCATCCTCTGATTTGCAGTAACTGCTCACAAATTGCTTGTCTGGCTCCATTTCTCTCATGCTGGCTATGTATTTGAGGAAGGATTTATCTGTCTACAGTTTCCGATACTTATTGGCACACCAGGACAGACCGTAACGACAGCGAAGCCCAACTAGTGCTGTCGTGCCAAGAGGCACGTGGTGCATATGAGGCATTAAAGCCTATTTCTGTGCTGCTTGGAGCACTGATGGATACTTGGAGTATTATTACTGGCTCACTTTAATTTGCAACAATTTCCCACAAGCCAGGATAATTGAATGCACAATAAAACAGTCCAAATTGTCTGAATATTGTGTTCGCACTGTAGTGTGCACCTAACAAATGCAGATGCTTTTTAGGGTGTATGCTACCCTGCTCTCTTCCTAACATCTAGAAACATACAAAGTTTTTCTGCTCTACAGAGGGTTTGGGATTTATTTTTTTTATAATTATAGGTAAGATTGAACGTACTACCTCTCCCCATGGAAAGTTTCCTTCCTGAATTACATCCAGTCAGTGAGGTTGTATGTAAGAAAAATATACAGGTGTGAAGGTTAAGAAGAGATTCTTCCTGGCTTTGTGTGCATCACCCAATTCCAAATATATTGGCGAGTGCCTTTTCCATCAAAACACAAAGCATGAGTGTGAGCATATTATGCTTCATTTCACAACGAGACACAATTACAGCACTCAATTTGCAAGGCTTGATTTCACAATGCCAGCAAAATCATACACAGCAGAGACTCACATCCTCCTCACTCAGCTGTGTCTCCACCAGCTTTCTGCCTGCATGAAGCTACAGACACAGGGACCACTTCAGAGATGGACTGAGGCAACTTTGCACTTCAAATAACGCACCTGAGCACACAAACCTTGAGTTTTGGCGCTTGGGTACCCAACATCAGACAGCAACAACAAGTGGCCAGACTGGATGGAGCACAGAGGCAAATAATAAGGATCACCAAGTGTAAAGGGAAAATGCTGTATGATCCCTATCCAAAGATGAAAGTCCCTGAAGTCGGGCATATCTGATGGTGGCTGTTTGAGAAATACAGCAGCTGTGAGTGTAACTGGGCTGAATCAGATGTCAGACCTCTGCAAAATTCAGCCAGTGGATTTAAATATCATCCCTTCTCTGAACACTATGGCCATCAGAGACACTTCAGAAAATTCATGGCAGACAGACACTGAAGTTCCATAAGCCTACAGACAACTTATTTTCAAAGTTTATAACTAAATAAAGTTAAGATCAAAGTCAACAGGAGTTCATTTCAGATATGAAGAAATAACATCTTTTGAATATTTAATGGATTTTGTAACAATACCACAGAGTTTCTCAATTTACAGATTATGCGATCGAACATTTTTTTAGATGGGTCAAATTATTATCTTTATATGAATTTTACTAGTGGCTTCTATGGATTGTTTATATCTGGAAGACCTAAATAGAAAACCAAACCAACAAAAGTATTACCAAATTGGATAAATGGTTTCCTTTCTTCCTCTTCCCTCTCTCTTTGTTTTTCTTTCTTCCCTGTCCACTTTTCCATTGGGAATGAAAAACATTTTTGCAGAGGTAATATCCCAGTTGAAACATTAGCTTGAAATTTATGAACTTTTGCTTTGAATTCCTACCCTATTGCAGGATGAGTGACATGGAAGTGACTCACAAGTAGGGTCTAGGAGTCTGAAGTCTGCTTCCATAAATGCCTTAGGAACATAAACAGTAAAAGAGATTGTTATTATCTAAAAATGCCAACATACAGCTGGTGTTTCAGGTGTCCCTGATACTTTAGAAGAATCTCACTAGGACCATACCAAATTTAGACAGATAAACACCTCTTTAGATAGCTAAATGTACCAAAGTATACGGCTACCTTGCCACCACAGCAGGATCCGACAGCCTAACCTAGTTATTTCCTCCGTATTTGAACAATACCATATTATTTCTAGGGTCTGGATCCCAGTGTCTCCTCTTCCAGATAAGCATCCTAACCAACACATTTCAGGCTTCCTTTCATCCTTTTTTAAATTATTCGGTGAAATTCAGAACAATTTTAGCCAAAGAGGCCTCTGCCATGCTTGCTTCATAGCCAAGTGGTCTGGGGACATGGGAGTAGAACATGACCGTGGTGAGGACAGAGGAGGGAACTGCTCTGTGGGAATGCAGAGCCAGAAGGAGGACCTCCCCAGTCCTGGAGCTGGTGGGCTTAACAGGAACCTGGCTCACGGATGCCTTCACTGCCAATATCACAAAGAGCAATAAATTATTTTTCCTGCGGTATTTTGACTGGCTGAAAATATAGGTAGCATTGTTGTTGCATTAAGTGTTGTTAATTCCAAAGCCACTGCTTCCTCTGTTTGTAAGGGGAGGAAATATTGTAAACAAAACAGTTCAGCTTTTTCCTTGGCATTATTCTTTTGTGTAAGCCACCATCATTTATCATTACAGAGTCAACCCCTTTTATGATACTCTAACAATTGCAGATATTTCACAACTAGAACAGATCTCTGCCAGCTTGCTCCCAGACCTCAAGTTCAAACTTGAGTGATATTGTGTCTAATCCTTGAAATGTCATTAGTAGTTATGAGTCTATTAATACACCACTTAAGCCACTGTATTTTGGCTATAACCTTGTGAATCCTCTCACAATGTCACTGTCACTTAGACTAGTTAAACAAACTGACTGAAATATCCTCCCCCAGGATAAATTGCACCGCAGCATGACCGTCCTCTGCCCTGATGAGGTAGTTCAGATGGTAAACTTGGCCTTAGCAATACCACAGCTTGGCAATGGGCTTAAGGGGCAAGGAACAACAATTGTAGGCCCTCTACTAGAGGTCAGCTCACACATGCTTCCTTGGACGTGTCTGGCAGCCTCAGAGAGGCAAATCCATAACCACATCAGTACACAATCCAAATGGTAAGTTCAGACCAGATACAATTGCACCATCAGGAAGCAAATAATCATCACTCATTTGCAAAAAGCTGCATTAGGAGGGGACAGTCCTACACCTCCCCAATGATTTATAAGCTACAATTGTAATGACCTCTTTGAAACAACAGAGAGAATGGCCTCCCATCAAACTCACATACAACGCCCAGACAACTACCCTCTTCTTGGAAAAAAACAAAATGTAATTGATTATTTCATTCTAGCAAAAATGGTCTTGCACAGAGGGAAAATGATTCACTGAGTAGTTTCCAAGTGGTGAGTAGCTCTGGAGGTAACAGCCCTGCCTTTGAACACAAGGGGAAGGAAGACCTAGGATCCCGGCCAGGCAAAAGTGTCTGCCTTGGTGCCAAAGACCTCTCAAGGCAAGCATGACCAGCAGCTCTTTGTCCAGATAGACGAAGTCTTTGAAGATGAAGGCATTAGCTGAGCTCTGACCTGGAGTTGTACCACTTTCCAACTGTTTATTTCTGTTTGTACGTGAAGAATAGATGAACAGTAGCCAGGAGACTGAAGAAGAGGAGGGAGCAGAACCAATTAAAATGTGCTTGGGGAAACTGTCAAAGAGAACAAAACAAGCTCATGAAGTAGAGGGGGCAGAGGTGAAGGTTAGGGTGAGTTACATGGTGAGGTGAGGTCAGGATGAGCTACACAACGCAGAACTCAGGCAGAGGAAGCAAAGATGACTGTACACCACCTTCGTGTTACACAGCTTCCCAGGGCAGCATGTGCAGAGGATCTGTGTGGTGTGAGCTGATCCTGCCACATACATGGCATCCCTCTGAAATTCCCTTTTCCCTTGAAGGGGAGGAGGGAACTGGAGCAGAGCCAGCTGCATGGAGGCCAGCCCAGCATCTTCTGGCCGTTGTGCTCCAGGTAGCAGCTCCACCTCTCCCCAGAGCCAGAGGGCAGCTTGCCCTAGGGACAACAACTGCCTTGTCAGGGCCATTTTACTCACCAACTTATTTAAGATATTCCAGTGGAAAGTGCTTTGTTGTATAATCCCCAATGGAAACAGTGAAGTACCAACAGTTTTCAAGCCTCGGACTCAACGGCTGAGAGCACGTTGCAGGATATTCCTTGGTCATGTTGGACATTTTCACTGGATTTGTGTTGTTCACTCACGCTTAAGAGAATAGCAAGGAAGGAAATCATACCTAGGGTCTCTGCCTTAAAACAGACATTTACTGTCACTACTTCTCATATCCCTGTCTGACTTGGGACCAAACAGGCTTCCCAAAGCCACCCACACTGCGTGTTCCAGTAGTGTAACAAGAGCTTTTCTTTTAGGCAAAGAAACAGTGTGTGAGCTGGAACTACTAGAACAAAAAGTGGGGAAAGAAAGGCTCAGCTACAAGTCACTTCATATCCTCATCCTGAGGGCTAACTAGACTTCTGAATGTTTAAAGTCAGACCCACCTTCTTTAAATAAAGATAAGAAAGGATATCTCCCCTGCCTGAGGGACCAGCTTCCCTCTTCTACCCGCACCACCTCCCAGATCAGCCACTTAACAGCCAAAATCCCACATAGTCCTACATGTTACAAGAGTCACCTGCATTCTGAAATCTGCAATGTCCCCAGGATTCATATATTCTCAATCCATGAAAAAGGGTCTGCCATAAGGACCTGAATGAAGGAGATGTATTTCCAAAACACATTGAAAAGAAGAACCCCCCTCACAAATGCCAGGCTGGGACTGTCAGTCCTGAGCTTACACCAAAAGCCATAAAATTGGATATTTCTTTCCAGAACCTTTTTTCCAAGTCTAGAACCTCTCCCCCAAATCTCCACAGCAGAACTTCCCCCCCTTCCAGCCGTTTCAGCTGCTGCAGTGTGGTTTCTCTTGGCAGGCTGAGCCATACCCTGAGCAGAGGCTGCACTTTCAGTGAGCTTCACTGGAACCTGTGTTCCAACACCTCTTGCACAAGTGATGTGAAGAGACTCCTCACCCTCACTTTTGCGAACCACAAATCGGGGAGGAATACAGCATCCCCTGGTTTTAATAAAAACAAAAGTTCAGGCAAAATCCAGGATGATGTCGGGAAAGGCTCAAAGCAGCAAAGCTTGTTACTAATCCAGTTCTATTTGTTAATGTTTTCCCCAAAACAGTAAGATTTTCCCACACAGTAAGATTTTTTTTAAAAAAAAAAGAAAATTACTTCACTCATGTCATTCAGGCTCATTCAGAGTCTGTTCCCACTGTCAGTGACTTCAGCTAGTAAAGGGCTGGGGTGGACATTAATAGAAATTTCTATTCATAACTTGCCTGAAGTTAAGTAGTTTTCTACAGATGCCACCAAATCTATTCATCTTGCTCACGAGCAGATTCATAGGTGGCTGTTTGGGAATGGTCCCCAAAAAAACCGTAACTTTGACAGCTTTCTTTGACGGAACGTTGTCTCTGAATCAGAGACCTCCTCTCTGGTCACTGGCTGTTCTCTGAGCAGCAGACCCTGTGTCAGCTGTGCCATCTCTGGTCCTTGAACCTCAGATATCACCCATATGCCAAAAAATACTTTTGCCTTCAGCAGGACAAAAATGACCAATAAAAGCAGGGTGATTGCTGTAGCTCTGGGGTCCTGCCTGCCTTTCTGTCCCAAGTAGCCTGGGGGACTAGCCTGAAGTAAGAGATAAGAGTTAATAGTCCTCCACAGATATTTTGTCTTGCCTCTGTGTGTGTGCAAAGTCAAAGTTTGGAAGCCCACTGCAAGGCACTGTAAATATTACTCAGGGGTGCTATTGAATGAAGTCATATAAAAATGCACAGGGCTTACAGCTCACAGCTGGACTGCAGTGCATTTCTCCTCACCCTTGCAAATAAGAAACAAATTCTCTGCACAATCAGGGGAAGGAAAAAAAAATAATAAAAGAAAAGATTTATACTGGCACCCAGAGGCTTGTGGACATAATTCAAGAATATGAAAAATTATGTGCAATATTCACACAGGCATAAGGGACTGCAACTTAACCATAAAAAACATCCATGCAATTCCACAACTGCAATGTGTACAGGGTGAGCAGGATGAAGGGGACCTTCTGGGGCAGGGAAAAGGAAGAGGCCACCAGGATTGAGGCTGAAGGGGGCGTGGGGATTGGCTTGAGGAAACTTCTAAAATTAATGCAACTGATGAGAAAGGAATCTTAAGCACTTTCCTTTGTCTGCTTGTCCATCTCTCCTCCCCTCAGCTACACAGGGACACTTGGCAAAAATCATTCCAAGTTCACAGCTGATGAGTTATGACTGCACCAGACCTCTGGGCAGACACCTTTATCCAGAATGGAAGCTGTCTTACTGTAACTGCAAGGCAGTGCAGCCCTTTTAAATTCACACTTTAACTACCCTGGATTATGTTGCCTAGATGCCCTCATGCAGGCAAACCATTAAACTTCTAGACAGATCCACCAGAAACGAGTGTTTTCACAGTACCCATCACTCTCACAGGGCTTTGTGGCACAGGAAAGGCTTTTCTTTTTTGTTTTCCTTTTTTTTTCCACTTCACAGAATATTCTGAGTTGGAAGGGACCCACAAGAATGGTCGAGTCCAACTCCTTCAAAGTGGTCACAGGCAAAAAAAGAGGGATATCTCGTTTCCAGCATCCGAAGAGGCGAGCCTTTTATCCACTATTCTCTGCGTTGCTGGGAAGTCACAGAAAGCCCCTGAACTCGTCCCTCCTCAGTGACCTGCTTGCCAGGAAGGCTGCTCTCCCTGTCTGGGAACCACTGAATTAAGTAATCAGGTCCCAAGGCAGCTGCCAGTGCGCCTTGAGCAAGGGATAAATAAGACTAAATCAGCTCAAAGCAAGAATCCACGACCACATGACGTTTCCAGACTGACTGCTAATGTATGCATCTCTGGAAAGGTGCAAATGAGGGAATGGCCCATTCCTTGCTGCAGTTGAAGTGCTCCTGCCTTTGAAGACAAGTACTAGCTGGAGACAATGCACCATATTATCTATCGCTTCTTTAAGATCGATGTTACAAAAGACTTTTGGAAATTACCTTCTTTCAAACAATAAAAATATGTTTTTGATAAAAAACAAGCCTTCCAAACCAAAATTTTACCCTGGACAGAGCTAATTCAAGTGCTTTCCAACCATGAATTCACAGTGGGAGAGGGAAAACTGTTGAGTGTAAAACAGCAAGCAGAGTTTAGCTGGAACCTCTTTAGATAGCTAAGAAGTGAGTCATAGAGACAACACCACTAAGCTGATCATTCATCAAAACCAATCTGGCCACAGACACCACAAGTCCTGTTATCTTGCTGCCAGACACTACATTTTCCCATATCAGTCTGCCTTGCAGCCTGGTCTCCTGATGGTCTCACAGTCTTCATCATTTTGGTCTTCTATGAATTTATTTCCTTCTT
The DNA here is from genome assembly GCA_035584735.1 of Pseudotriccus pelzelni. NCBI lineage: Eukaryota > Metazoa > Chordata > Aves > Passeriformes > Tyrannidae > Pseudotriccus > Pseudotriccus pelzelni. The sequence continues at coordinate 6,621,019 of JAWMRA010000023.1, read as the reverse complement.
ACAAGCATTTTCACTTGATCCACCAGGTAACAGGGAGAGAAGAATGTTCAGACCAAATCTATGTTTTTTAAAATTCCCTTGCTGGTTCTTGGGAAAACAAAATATTTTTTTCCCCAGTACCTTCGGGGGCTAGAGAAAGAAATAATCTGCTTAAAATAATGACAATTTATTTTACTGACTTCCTCCTTATCCATTGAAAAGAAGTTCTCTCAGAGTGAACTAACACATTTTAAGCAGGTCTCTTTGCTGCAAGAGACAGAGCAACAAACAAATTTCAGGAAACAAACAAACAAATAAAAACCTCCCTAAAATCAAAACAGTAAAGGATGATTTGCCCCGGATGAGAAGCATACAGGGTCTGTATTAGCCATGTCCCTTAGTGCATGATTAGTGAGCAGTTAGATATTACAGCAACAACTGCAATAGCATGCGCAGAGCAAACAAGAAGCAAGGTTTTTCTTAACACAAACCTAAATTATACCAGTGGTTCTAGAAGGAGAGCTCTCACCACCATCTGAGATAGCTCAACATGCACATCTCTGAAGCACCCACTGATGCAATAAGTTTTTCTTTGCAAGGGGCCCTTGGTAAACAACAGACAATGGGCTTTCAAGTCTCTCACTTGGGAGGACTTCCACCCAGAGCAGCTTTCAAATATTGCTTTTGCTGACTGAAAGGGAAATAAAATAACTCCTAAAACGTTTGCACCAGTATTCCTGCTTGGTTTTTCTCGAGTACGTGAGTAACCGCTACGCAAACACATCATCTTCAGCTGGAGAAAGTGGATGTGGCTCCAGTGACCTGCCCTGTGCTTAAACCATCCTACACCCACTGATGGCTGGATCCAACGTATTTTCCATTATGTTACAGCAACTGATACAACTTCCATTCCCCTTTATAGTGCCTGTGCATATCTGATTAATTCTTCCTTCTCACAGGAAGTCCAGCAGCCATAGACTACCATTTTATTAGGTAGAGTATAGCCAGATGATTTCAATAAAGCACTTAAAAAAAAAAAGAGGCTAGTTTCCTGGTATTACACTAAAAAAACTACTTGAAGGGAATAATTTCAGATGATAAATCTGCTGCCATTCACAAGCACTTGCATTGCTGATTAAAACCAGTGCATTGTCCCAGGCATGTCCCGTCTGACTCCCCACTGGGAACACTCCCAGAAGTACAGATATGAAACGTGTTCCCCCACACACAGATACTAATATTGATGATAAATTGGTAACATTTATCAGCTCTTGTGCTGCATTTCTTGACAGATTGCACACATCCTTTTACACGTGTTTTTGTAATACTTAGGTCCAAGTACATTGGGCACTCTCCTACCATCTTGAACTTTTTATTTGAAGGCTGGAGAAATTAGAACAATCCACTGTCAACATCAAACCCATCAAAAGCCAAAAGAGTGTATTGAGGACATCGGTGGCAGCATTATGGATGCACTCAACAGAATCCTACTACATCCATCATATAGAACAACCTATCTTTGCATGGGTGTAACACTAGATTTTCCTTACCCAGCATGCTGGCATCTCATTCCAGCAGTACACAGGGAAGCACACAGGCAGTGGAGAGAAGAGCACGAGAAAAATAAAAATCACCTGTGAGCATTATTACTGCATTTGAAATGAGCTTGTTCCAGTCAGACTTTTCCACTGGTGTTTGCTGCTTCAGTGAGTGCAGTAAGAATTTTAAGCTTGTAAGCTCAAGCATTGCCCCCAGAAGTCACTCAGAGGGCAGATTGCTGCTGCTAACACAGTACAAGGTACTGCTCCCAAAGCTGCTCAGGATTCAAAAGGGAAATTAAATGAGCAACATGAAGGTGGAACATATATTTTTGTGTGATGGCTGTGCAAACACATGCAGTCATTTTGAAGCCAAGCTCTGCTGGCCCACAAAAGAATGGTGTTGGGTATTGTTGATTTCCTGGCTCTTTTTGGTGTGTTTTACTGAATATGGGCATTCACAGTTTCTCTCTCATGCAACACTGCCCTTTAAATCCAGTTTCCTACTTTCACCCCTTTATAATGCAGCTGATTGCATAACACTGCACATTCAAATCTCAGACCTGAAATATGAACGTAACTGGTGGGAACTGGTTGATTTAAACTCCCTGTCAAGACTAAGCATACGTGTAGTCAGAAGTCCGTGATTAAGTCCAAATTATCCTTTAAAATAATGTGAAAGTTTATTTGTGTGACAAGAGGCAGACATTCTCCCTGCTCTCTGATGCTCGCAGAACAGAAGCATAATAAATTGTGAAACAGGAGTATCAGTCTAGCTAATAAAACATTGGTTTAATCCATGGGCGAACAACTGACATGTGTTAACTCTTTGATTTTCCAAAAATCTGTAAGCCTTGAAAGAGCACCAAGATATCACAGGTGAGTGATACATGCAGGCAGACTGCAATAAATACATGCCTCTTTGGGCAGGTGCCTCCACACTGACCCAGAATCTTATTTTAGCATCAATCATCACAACTGAAAATCAGAGTCCTGAGTACAGCACCAATTTTCCATCGAACCTTGGAAAGCTTTGCTTTAATTAACAATGGATTTAGATTGTTGTGTTTGTGTAAGTTGCTGCTCCTGGCCATCCCTGTAGCGTTGGATGTTTGTGGTCTACTCAACTTCCTGCCATTCCGTCACTTCTCGCTTGGTGCCTGCCATGAGACATTGTCGGCTACAACATCTGTGCATGTAACATCAAAGATTCACTTCAGTTTACATTCTGGTGAGATGATGTAAAAGCAAGTTGTTTGGGTCTTTTTTAAAATTTATTTTTCCTCCTCTCCTTTTTGGTCTTTAGAAAAAGACATGCCACTGATAGGCCTCAGTTCAGTGCTGGATTAGCATAACAAAGCGTGATGGTTGTCTACGAAGGTTGTTGCACGTTCTCTCAAGGGGAGGAAGGAAAGAATATTAAAAAAATGTTCCCATCCTTGAGCATAGAGGGTCTTTCCAGAAGGATTTTAGTCTATTCAAACTCAGAAGTTAAAATTAGCCCAGCAATAACACTTTTCTTTTTCTTCCTTCCACTTTCATAATACTTTCAGATGACACCAGTTTACTTGGGGGAAAAAAATATTTGCTTCAAAAAATGTCTGCACTGAGGAAGAGGAACCTCACTGCAACACCTACAAGGTAAAACAATCGCTTATGAACTGTTTTAGAGAAAGAAATTTGGTCTGACATACAGGACACTAGTCTCCTAATTAAACTGCTGTATTTGTTGTCATACAGGTTGCCCAGAAAGCTGTGGATGCCCCATCCCTGGAAATGTTCAAAGCCAGGCTGTACGGGGCTTTGAGTGACCAGGTCTACTGGAACGTGTCCCTGTCCACTGCAAAGGAGTTGGATCTAGATGATCTTTAAAGACCCTCCCAACCCAAAACATTTTGTCGTTGTTCTGTCCTTAATTAGGCATTGAAATACGTTGATGAATCTGGATGCAACTCCCACTGCTTTAATGCCACACTGTTAAAATGAGGACAGGAGCATTTCTCTACCTTCTGTATATAAAAGAGAATAACTATATTGAAAGCACAGTTGTTCAGATATCACACTGACAGGAGACATGATGGCACCAGACAGCTCTGCATGGCACAGTACCTGTCCTTCGTTCTTACAAGCCTTAAAAAACCCTAAATATTAAAGCTGCCTGTTTCCAGTCTCTCTCCAGAAGTTATTACCAGTACCAGGCTCTTTGGAATATTAATTATCAATAGAGGGGCAAGAAGAAAAAAAATGAACAGAATTGAGCCACTTATGGCTTTAAACATATGACGCACACACCGTGGTTCAGAGGAGCAGGAAAACTCCTGCTGCACACAGAGCTGCTGCTGGTGGTCCCAGGCATCCCACACAATCAGCAGTGTGAATTCTGCCAGCAGCAACTAACAGGTACAGATGCTCCCAAATACACCATTAACTTCCACCCTCTGGAAAACGCGCTTGGATTAAGAGAGTTCTGCATTTCTCCCTTCATCCATAGCCACATACACACAGCAAAAATGCTGGTGTCAGGTCAGGGGGCACGAGGGCAACTTCTGGCTATTTTCATCTTACCAGGTACTGTAAATAAGAAATTGCAATTGCTCAGCTGTGCAAGGCCCACAACCATTTGGGCAAAGCCCTTGTATCTCTTTTGGTGTGTTTGTGTGGTTTTATTTATTTCTTTTTTAAAAATGAAACAATCCCTCTAATCCCTAATTTTCCACTTTGAGGAAAATATACATTTTTCAATGTAAATTGTGTATTTCTTCCTCATGCATATATATATGCACACACACATATACTGCATTCTTTTATTTCTATAGCCAATTATAAGCATTTTGCCTCTGAAACTCTCTTTTGAAACTTATAGCAGGAAAAAGCCACTGATTCAACAGAGAATATTGACTTTTTTCCTGCTGGCCTGGATATCTGCCCGAACAAAGAGCTGGTTAAAGACAAAACACAAAGAACCCTTTTGTGTGGGGCTAAGTTCACCTGGGAGAAGTATTAATGAAGTCCCACGGGGGTGGGGACTCAAACTTCCCTGCTTTCAGCGATAAAAGGAGACAGGCTAAGAACACCAAGTACCCTGTCTTCCTCACCCCTTTCTCTTTAAACCACAAGAAGGAGTGCCAACGTAATTGAGAGTTAGGGATCTTTCTGCCATTAATCCATAGGGTCTATGAAGAAAGCAGGTAGATTTTCAGGTGGCACGCCAGCTGCTGCATGGCAGCTGAGAATCTAAACCAAAGATTTAAGTAGGTCAATACATGAGGACTGTTAACTCTGACTAAAAGATCTTCAAAGAAATCAATAATTACATGTGACAGCAATACAAATGCCTGAACTTGAAATATGATTGTTTAGCATGTATTAAGCCATTTGATCAATTCTCTTTCTACTGCAGAAGATGAGGAGGAACAAGACCATTCCTCTACCAGGAGATTAATGTCCATTCTAGTCAAATACTGTCCCTGGCATCACTGTGTAAATTATTACACTCCTAATCAATAATTATTCACCAGCTGTGCTGGGGAACATTCTTCTCTCACCTCATATACTTGATCGTTTGTTTATAGCATAAAGTTGGAATATTCAAATATCTTTATTTGGTTTTCTGATTTTTAACTTTTCTTTGACTCCTGCTGAGCCTGATGCCTTAACTGTTACACCACAGCAAGCTCCTGACTTGGGTTGTGCATTGCAGAACCTACATTTAATTTCAGCACTTCTGACACATTGAAGAATAAGACAATAGATTGTTCCTTGTTTTCAGTCTCAGGAGATTAAAAGGATGGAAGTGTATGAGCAAGGGGCAGCTGACATGATCTAGGTGGCACCTCCAAGGCCAGCCTGCTGCCTGGGCAGAGCAGGTAGGAGCAGAACAGACCAGAGAAGAGCATCCACTCAAAGGATGGGACACACCTGTCCACCTTGCCGATGCCACCACCTCAGCGAGCCAGGGGTTCGCTGCTTGGCTATCCATAGGAGGAAACAACCACTTCTAGAGAGAAGGAAAGGGCTGACACCCCCTCCCTTCCCCCTAGCAATTGCAGGAGGGAAGAGCCCAAGGAGACTGGAGAATAATACCTTCCTTAGGACCAAGGAACTATGCAATGCCTGCAGTACTTTCACCCCTTTGTGGGACAACTGTGCTGCCCATTGCAGCACAAACACAGCCTTGCTTCCCTGTTCCCAAGGACCTTTTGTGTCCTGCGTTTTGCAGCACAAGTTCTGCTGCTTCTTTAGTGGGACCTTCAAAACATCCCCCTGCAGCGCTTTTCCTGTGCAAAGCACAAAAACATCCATACAGGGTATGAGGATTCAATTGCTTTTGCAACAGTCACAGTTTTAATGAGAAGGGCATATTTCCAGATCATTTAATTTATTTTGAAGTCCACCTCTTCCAACTGTCCTACAAAGCTCCTTCTCTACCTCCAATGCACACTCAACTTCCAGTAACACACCGTGTCAGCACAGCTTGCTCAGGAGGGCTGTGAAAAAGCCCTAGGTTTGTGAATCACAGCTACTATAGAAGTTATACACATGGACATCTCTGCTGAGCACGGGCTACTGACAAAACTGCACACCTCTCTCTTGTGAGGTCTAAAAAAATCACAACTGAATATTATTAAGAGAACATATTTTGAATTAATAGCTCAAAGCTAGGAAAAATTAAGACAGGCCGCCAAAGCAGAAAGATTTATGGCCTTCAGGAAACTACTATTTTGAAGGACTCATTCTTCAGACTTGCATTAAAAAATAAAGCAAAATGGTTTTGATGAGCAAATTTCCTTTTCCCCTTTCATACTTCCCCAACATACACATACTGCCTAGGTTTTCTATTACTTTATTTCCAAGAAAAAATTAGAAATGTTAAGAGCATACCAGCACTTGACATTGATACACTGTCATTTCAAATAATATTCATCATTCAAAAGAAATACTGCAATAACCCTGTAATGTGCTTTCAAGGAGGGGTCTCATAGAACAAATGCAATAAAGGCATTTTAGGTTTGACTTTAAAAAGTAAAAATCTCATCACTGGTCAAACGCTTTTGCTCTGTATAGCTCAGTTCTTTCTGATCATAGAACTCAATCAAAATGAATCTGGTTAGTGTTCTTAGATAAATTATTCTGTCATCTGAAAAACAAGTCTCTGTAGACATAATTGAAAGTTACTACTTTATGAAACTTGATAGAGGGTGTAATGACTCCATTCTAACTGCATTTAACAGGCAGTCTGTTATGGTAAGTCAATATAACATTAAACAGGATATATTATACTGCCTTTGTTATGAAAAGCCAATAGCAAAAAAACAGAAACACACTTTTTTCAGGAAGTACAACCCAAAACTTTCTGCAAAGTCTCCTTACAAGAGCAAAACAGGGCTGAGTATTGTAACTCCATCAACACTTTAGGTTAAAAGACACACAGAGATTCATTACCTGGGATGAGCACGCCTCTGCAGACCTTCTGTCTTTGTGCAAGAAAGGTCACAAGGTAGCCTAGGTGCTGAACTTTCTCCTGGGAACATAAAAGTACCTCTTCGACCCCAGCCTCCCATGACACAGGTCACCCTCCAACCAAAAGGAGCTACCACAACCATCAGATGGTTTCATTAACCTCTCCTCTCAGAGGAAACAGCTGGACTCCTGTTAATCACAAAGTGAAAGCACCTTTATCTTCTTTTCAGTCTGAAAAGGTCCCACTTGCTTCTTAGAGGTGGTTTGCAAAGAGCACTGAGTGGCTACAGGTGGGCAGCATTGCCTGCTGGCCAGGCTGCCCCCTCTCCATCTCACCTGCAAGCACGACCTAAAGAGGCAACACTTCTTTTATATGAGCAGGGGCAGTGCCAATTTGACTTGTAGGTTTATTGGGTCAGCCTATACACATATGAAAAAATACATGAAAAAGGTCTGACTCTGGAGCGACTGTAAACAACTGCTTCAGCCAGTGCAAGGTACAAAAGCACAGCAGTGAACTCAAACACAACTTGGAGTCACTTTGGCTGATATGTGTAAGTGAATAATAATCCCCTTACCCCTCAGACATAAAGCTACTTTATGATTCTGACAAATCACACCTGTGTACATATACAGAGAAAGGCAAAACATGTAAACTCTGTGGCCAGGCTGAAGACATGTAGGTAAGAAGCTCTGCGCATCCCAAGCTAAATAGGAATCCTGCTTATAGTGTGTAACAAGATTTGTCTCATGACCACTTTATTAAAACTTCAGTACATAACTGTTAAAATGATAAAGTATCAGCACAAGCTTGGCTTTTTTGGTTTAACCTGAAGACTGACGGATATGCTCCCAACACTTGCTGAAAGATTTTATTTTATTAGGTCACATTACAGAACTGTCTCCCCGAAGAATGAAATAAATTCATCTCCCTGGTGATAGCATGCTTGACTGACACAATGCACTCACCAACATCTTGTAGACAGCTGTGAACATTTGCAGTGGTGCCAATTAATCCACGATAGCATCAATGGAGACAGAGAAACAAAGAAACCAACACAAAAAGCTCTATTGAATAACATAATAAATGAGTGATGCAGGTGTTCTGTGACAGGGTTTAATTTTTTCAGCCTTGCAGAAAGGTAACACTTCAGTCAGCCTTGGTCTAGGTGTATCGCAGTCATTGCCTCTTGGCTGCCTCCTCTCAAATGGCAGTGAACAGGCTACAATGGGAGTTTCACTCACAAGTATAAAGCTTGTACATACAAATACTGTAAATAAATTTTCATGGTACAGCTGGGTGTACTTCTGTTTTTAAAATAGCCTTCGACTCTCTGACTTTGATGATATTTTAAGGATTTTTTTTCTGGCATGAGAAAAGCTTTCCTTTCAAATAACCCCTAGAAATAGTTGTGATGTCCAATGAACAGAATGGCAAAAGTCAAAATGATGAGCCTAAAACTCACTGAATTTAATGGTATGTGGGCACGTTCTAGTTGCTTTGCTGAACGGGGGCCTTGCAGTCTTAGCTTAATGAGTTGCTTTGTAAGCTCTGAGCTAAATGGAGCTTGGAATCTTTAATGACCAATCTGTGTAAACAGCAGCTACTAAATAACACTTTAATGCCCTGATGATCTTTTAATTCAATAGACAAATGATGAAGCAATTTTAACTAGCATCATAGCCTTAATGCACCAGGGAATGCACACTAAAAAGAGCAAACAGAATAAGTAAGCAAGGATACAAAGGATGAATAATATCTGGTACAACTCAGATGCTCAGATCTGCTTCCCAGAAGTGAGATCTCCAGCACTGGTCCCAGTTCAGAATGTACTTATTTTAGCAGAATAGTGGTAAGGTGGTCTTTTAATCATGATGTATAATAGGCCAGAGTTTTAGAGCCGTGCTTCCACTCATGCTAAAGTAGGCAACATGATTAAAGCACAGTATTGAAAAACCATCTTGGCTCACTCACAGTGAAAATTGAGATTGTGAAGTCCCAGCCTGGTAATATCACAGCTGTGGCAGAAAGGGTTGTGCAAATGAGGGGTAATGGAGCAAGGTCATTATGGTTGGTACAGTCATTTACAACCTGTACCCCTTCTGTCATAAGGACTGGGTTAGATGTCAGTCAAGTAGCAAAATAATCCCTTTATGAAAAAGATGTGGTTGAAGGCATGATGAAAGCAAGGCTGAATACTTATAACACATTGCAATGTCTTTAAAGAAGTGCCGACCATTTGCCTGGATGTGCATGAGCCAAGGGTACACCTTAAGGTCTGCATTTAATCTGCTGATGTGCTTACAGGGGCGGCGTGTGTAATATAGCAGGCTGCAGGTGCAAGTGCTCTGTGAGCCCACGCTTTTGAAACTTGGCCACTGCTCCTTTCTCTTCAAACAACATTACCATTGGATCCTACCAGAGATGCCAGCTGCCTTATGGGGTCACTCAGTCTGGAGCAGGCATACAAAAACACTTCCAATATGTGTTCAGCTCTCCTCAGAGCTCTCCTGTTACCTGCTATGCACTGAAGACTCTCAGTTTAATCTGCTCCTTTCCTTCCTACCAGACCTGTATATTCATTACTTGCCTACTTTTCTCCCTCACCAAACTCTTTGTTCCCTGTCAGACTCCCTGGTGCCTGTCAGTGCTGTTCCATGGGGTTATGCCACACTCGGCAGTCTCCATAGGTCTGGTCCCTTTTCTACTGGGGCTTGACCAAGTGTTCCTCCCAGCCTCACAATTTCTAGGACTTCTCTGGCCTGCCTTGAAGCATTGATAGTGGTGAAAAGCTTTGGCTAAGTGGTTCCTCCACTTAGATAAGCTGCTCTTTACTTTTGCTAGAGGTTTTTCTTTCCTTTATGTGGCTGCTGATCCAGTCTGTGTTGGCTTTTATGGGTGCACTAATGACTCTGCTTTGAAAGTTTGCCAGTTCATTATTTAATGGCTCCATCAAGACTAAACAAAATTCTCCCTCAATCCATCCATCTCTGCAGAATAAGGCCTGACAAAGCCTTGTGCCCCAGATAAGGTGCAGAGGGACGCTATCCTGTGCTCCAGCTGCTCGTACCATGGTGTTGTGTTGCAGCCACGTCCATGCCTCCTCCTGCGCTGCTGGAGCTGACACTGCCCTGTGCCAGCAGCTCTCACATAGTCCAAATGGTGACATACAGCCCGAATCTCCTGCTCTGGAGGTTTCTTATCACCACGCTGAATTTCCTCATCGCCCTCAGAATGGTTTTTTTATATTTTTGCATCCTAATTTTTTTCTGCTCAGATGACAGTCCAGCTGGCAGGGAAGAGGTTGTTCATTCAATAACGTACATGCAAATGCAGACAAATGGTTGGCAATCGTCTCCTGTCCCATGGATTTATTGAGTCTGGATCTGAACAAATTCACACTGCGAGCCTCTTCCTTTTCACTTCTTTTCCTTTTTTCTTCTTTTTTTTTTAGTCACTGAAGATTTGGAATGAGGTAAAGCGTCTCTCCCCACCCTTTGCCCAGTAGCTCAGATATGGACCATTTTTCTATGGCCTCTCCACAGCACATATGGCAACCCAACATGCTCATGCTCCCGGACAGCTTCTGTTTGCCTTTTGCTTCCTCTGTTTAACTCATGTTGTTCCTTTCTTGGGACCTCCCTCTGCTTATCTCCCAGGCTGCTGGCTCTCAGGAGGCATTTCTCTAGAATTAGAGCTGCTTGTCTCACCACTGGCTCCTGCAAGATGGAGCCCCACACTTCATAAATAACCTGATCTGTAATTTGCAAGATTTTCCGTCTCCAGACTTGCAGTTCTAGTCCTGCATACTGCAGTGAATCCCTGCTGGTTTCTTCTTCACCGAAGCTGAAAACACCACTCACCTCCTCTTTCAGCCTGACGTGCTCATGTGACCCCTGGGCAGATGGGGAGATCCAAAAAAATGGGGCTCTCCTCCTGAAAATAGCAGCTTGCTCACCTTGTCCTCATCCCCTCACTGTGAGATAGAAAGAAACGTTTCATCTTTATCTTCCCACTACCCCATTGCCAGTTCTGAACACAGACTTACCTCTTACTACAAAGTTTGTTTAAGGCTTTTTATCCAGTTGTCTTGGGAGGCTGCTCCTCTTTCCTTCCCATCCTGCCTTTTCCCCTTTCCAGCCCTGCAGATGCTGTTCTGTGTTTTCCACCATGTGCTATGCGTGGAGGGTGTCAGGTCTGTTAACTTAAACCAGCCCTTCACCAAGCAAACATCCACAGACTTGGTTCAATCACCCTTCAGCCCCCAGCCAGGGTGAATCCTGCAGCCACGGTCTCCTCACCACCTTCTCTACGGATTTCTTGACCCCTCATATTTTGTAAGCACAAGGTGAATGATACTGTAGTTGTGCAAAGGCTTTGGAGAGCTGAGCTGTTTGAAGCACTGGGCAAAATTGCATGGAAGGAGCATCAGTTCACCCAGAGTCTCCAGCTTTGATGAGCAATGTCAACAGCTTTTTCTGCCTTTTTTTTTTTTTTTTATCTGCCATATTGATCCACATGTGTATAAATGTGTTATTACTTATATTCTTGCCTCTGGGAAGATTTGCTTCCTAAAGCTATTCAGTCTGCCAAAACTCGTTTGCAAATTTAAGTGCTGCAGCTTAAATTGTTTTGTTATTCTTCAAAGGCTATTTATGAAAGCATATGATAGAAGAAAATTATGTCCTATGTTCAAAATTCTTTTATAAAACCCTCAGTAAAACATCACTTGGATGTTTTTAAAACTGCTGACAGATTCCGCAAGAACAGCTGTTTATAGACAAATTCCCCACCAGAAAAGCAATGGCTGGGGGCTACCACATCACATGTCCTTTGTGAACCCTGGTACTGTTGGAAAAGGTGACTTCAAACCTGAAATTTTAGCTGAAAACAGCACAGAAAGATTAGAAACATTCAAAATCCAAACTAAAACTGGATGAAGATTTTGCAGCCTCCAGAGATGAATGAGGCATCTATGGGTTTAGACAAATGTTTTCATCTGACCTCTCCAGCCTATCTCAGAAGTCCATGACACCAGAATAGCACCCCTGCAAGGGTGCCCCCAGGTCCACAATATGTGTCTGTACAAAATCCAGCAAAGCAGAAGAAGAACTTTACCAGCCCATGGCAGAGTTATAAATACATTTATAAATATATTAAAAAAACATGCTAAGAGGACTTCAGTGACTTTTACCTGGCCATAGGTACATAAAACCAGTATGCACAGGCAGAAACAACTCCTGGCAGTGGTGATAGGCCAATGCCACAGTTCTATTTTGTCACAGGCTGTCTAGTCTTCTCATTGCAAGACAGAGAGCTGGGTGCTTTCCAGGACTTTGCATGTAACAGAATTCTCAAAAAGCAGACAAGTACTGGATGTGAAATACTCAAGGAGACTGGCCAAACCAAAGGCAGAATTAGCAGCCTTCTCTTTTGCTGCCATCAGTAGCTGAACTGAAGATTTAATTAGGGGATGTTTTAAATATTTTCAAACAAATGCAGCAGTACTTCATACATCTTTATTTCACAGATGTATAGAAGATTTATAAAGTATGGCAATATTTTTATGGCTCCATAAATCATCTTTAGTAAGAAATCTTAGGGTATAACCAAAAACGAGTATATGAGGTCAAACTGCACCAATAAGGATGGTAGAAAAGGGCAGATTCTTATAAAGGACTATAGATTTTTCATGCAAAACCCTGAGGTCTTTCCATTCCTACTGAAACCTGTGGCAAGTAGGGATGCAGAACCTGACCTTACGTACATATCATAGGGATATTGAGCACCACAGCTCCCACTGCAGCATCTCACATGGTCCAAGGGTCTCCTGGGAAGAGAAGCAGTAGCCTTCTCCACTCCTCACTCCACCAAAGTGGGTTAATCTCTGGTGTTACAGTAGCTAGTTAGAGAAAAAGCATACTTTTATTTTTAATGGCTGTACATGGCCAGGGATTTTTTAGTTTGGAAATTGGCTCTCATTTTCCAGAAAGATATATGGGCTCTTTTTTTTTTTCTTCTTTTTTTTTTTTTTTTTTTGCAATCTAAGCAGCTTTATTTAATATGGAAAGTAGAATATCTTCTAAAACAGAAACCAGCTGTGTAGTTTATGGGTATCATCATATGGCTCTGCTTTTTGTTTCCTTACTTAACCGGAGTTTGGGGTTTCCAAGCTGCCAAGCTGCTAACACTAGTAAATGGAGTTTATTAGAGACAGTGTTTGTTAAACAATAACATTTTATATAGTCTGTCACTGTCTAGTACCTTAGATGAGTTACACATTTCTGTTCTCTATTCTTGCCCTGATTTTTTTTGGCACTTTAGATCCCATTTTCAGCTGTGGACACCAGAGACTGAAACTGAAGACATGATCTTGTGCTTGCTTATGCCTAAAATCTACAAAGCCATTCCTGACCATAGTCATGGATTCAGACCTCCAAGGGTTAACCCCACAGTGCCTTTTGACCGAGCTTAGCCAGCAGGAAGGGATTGGATGGCAGATGAAATACCTCCCCAGGAGATCCCTTCCAGGAGAGGGGCCCCTTTGCCCAGTTGTAAAAGATAACGTGTCCATTCAAAGGCTGTCCCACAGCAGGAACACAGACTGGGGTGGGTGTGAGGACTGGGAGAGGCATGGACCCTCCTGCAGTGATGTTCTCCCCTCCCAAAGGGTCAGCTTCTTCTTGGAGTTTTGGAGGACGGTAGCATTAGGAACAAACAACATTTGCAGTCTAAGATGTCTCTGGAAGTTGCTCTCAGAGGGCTGTTTGCATTTGGCTCCTACAGGCATCAAATTCAAACCCAGCAGGATGGGCAGAAGCGAGCACAGCTTTTGCTTGGCCCTTTAGTGGTTAAACTGCACGTGTGAAGCAGGGGCATCACTCAGTTGAAATGCTGGAGGGCAGATGAAATGAGGGCAGTTCACAGCAGCATAGTTCCCCACTTCTTCTCTGTGCTCTGCAAATATTGTGACCCAGTAGATATCTTTATTTTGTTATCTGTTGCGCTTCCTCTAATCAGAAAAGATTCATGCCCTGCCAGCTTTAAACTGCAGGCTTGCTTTTAATAGCAGTAACTTCAGATGTCATTAGAGCTCCCTTTCACCAGGATTCCCCTGGGTATTGGAGGAACTGAGCTTTTAAACCAGCGCTCTGTGGGTGCAGCTCATGGCTGGCACGGAGAACAGGGGTTACACAGAGTTCCTTCCCTGCTCAGGAATTATGGCTTCTTTCACTACTGCTAACTCAGCTCTGAAAAAGGTGATTTATCTTCATGGTTCATAAAAATACTTCTTGAGAAATTTCCCTTTTCCTGTCCCCCTTTGGAATAACCAGATTGCAGCATGTCTCAGATTTAAAAACAAATATGGCCTGGAAAATAATATCGTTGGATTTCCCCCACTCATACCTTCTGCTATACACAATGGCTTCACTCCCAGCTTTAAATTAGATGAGTGCTATGTTAGCAATATACTTCACATATGGACTGAGAGAAAGGCATAAAGAGTTCCAGCAAATGGGCTTAGCAGACATTTGTTTGCCAAGTATTAGCTGCTGCTAGAAGGTAATTTTGATTCCTAGAGTTGAGAGGCCCTTGCCAACAGAAAAGGTTTTGGTGCTTTGTTTTCTTTGAATTACACTGAAAAATTAAAAAAAAAAAATTACTTGCACCATGGAGAACTTCTGAAATTTATTAATGTTTATCAAATTTTCCAGTGTATTCGTTTCAGTGTAACAGTGATGCAAGACTCTGGTGCACTGAGTAGTGTCACCTCTCTAAAGGAGCTTTTAATTTGCTTCTTTGTGCACGAGGGTAGAGTGTGTCCCTGGGTGCTCCACTGCCTTGGCATACATCTATTTTGTAGTTTTTCCTTAAATATTTGCAGTACACAGATACAGGATTCTTGGCTGAGGAATCTGCAACTAGGCACTGCAGGGACATGGAACAGCAGAATTTATCTGTCCCAAGGTTAACAGCTAACTTTCTTTTTTTAAAAGAAAGGTCAAAATAAGATTCTGATCCTTCCAAAAAAACCTGTATGTCCAATACAATATTGTGAACAGTCCAATGAAGTCAATAACAACAGTAACCAAGCAAAAATTGGAACATATGAATGTGCTTCTGCAAGTCTAAGGAATGAGGAAAAGCAAATGCATTCCCCTGGGTTTTAGCAATCAGATAGCATATGCATTAGTAATGTGCAATACCCAGTGCAGTGCATGGAAAACCATAAAAAGGTGAGCCATTGGAGACGGGCTCCTACATACAGAATTGCCTTCCTCTCAGAGGTACAGCCATTGATATCTACACACAAATCAACCGTAACAATAAGAATTGGTTTGGCACAAGCTTCCAGCCACTAATGGATAACACAGACCAAAAATGCTTCTCTTGCCTTTTGTTAGCTCTGGAATGCCGTTCCTCACTGGAGACATCCACAGCAGAAACCTACCCTGGGGCTGAACTGGGAGGGTAGCAAGAACTAACCCATCTTTGTCTACAGAAACCTTCTAGCCACATAAATGTGTTTTACAGATGTCCACTGGTAATTTACTCAGCCCAGAAGGATACGCTTAATAGCACAAAGAGGGGCGCTGGGTTTAATGCACAGCCAGGGAGCTGCTTGTCACCACCACCTGCAGATAGAGCAGACACTGGAGAGCATTTTGCAGCCAAGCAGTCTGATCCACTCCTGCTGGCATGAAGCGGTGCCAGGCCCATCTCTCCTGTGGAGTCAATCACTGGCCAGCACTAAGGGCTGATCCTGCCTTTGGTCCTGGGGTGTAAGTGCTGCTGGCAGAGCTACAGCCCCCTGTGTTCCACTTTTGGAGCAAATGAAGACTGGACTATTGTGCTCTAAACAGAGAAAAGGCCAAATTTTAGATATAACTGCACCAGGGAAACAGAAATGTCCTGCCCTGTATGGCTCTCTCACAGCGCTGCTCTAGATGACAGACAAGTTTGAGCCTTGCTCTTCTTCCAGCATAGGCATTTGTGTCCTGTCAGAATCTGGCACTCAGCTTGGAAAGGGAAATTACTAGTCCTTTCCTGAAAGTCAATTACTGCTGTTTCAATCCCAGATAAACTGGAGAAGGGCTGCCAAGAGGCCACGAACACATTCAAGGCCAAGTTTCTACAGGTGTCCATGCAGTTACAGTCAACGCTGAGTTGACACACCATATATAGAGTCGAGGAACACATGCACCAGCGAGAGGGAGTAAAAAAAAGTAGTATTAAGGAAGCTATTAAATTCATGTCCATTTCCTAAAAACATGGAATGCAATTTGTGAAAACATCCTTGATACCGGTTGGAGCAAAAGAGGTATTTCAGATACATGCTGAGCAGTTGGATGAGTGTTTTCACTTCCTTCCCCCCCCAGCTTCTGGAGTGATTTACAACACCCTTCTAGTAAAAGACCCAGAGTCATTTGGAGGGGGGAAAAAAGACACACTGGAAGATTAAAGAAATTTAAACTTGCCAAAGCTAACAAATGGACTCAAACCTCAGCTGCTCCTCGCTGGAAGGAGAGAGCAGACTTTGGTTAGCAGGAGTGCTGGTACCAGTTTGTACAGGACTTTATGACAGCAGCAGCAAAGAGGCCCTCAGGTTCTGCTCAGTAAAGGAATTGGCTTACAGACCCACCCTTTGCCAGTTGAGCCAAAGTCCAGGGGCCTCTGCAGGAAGGAGATACTAATGAACAATAATTTAGAAAGGAGAAAGGCAAAACTTGCCCTGCCAGGGCATGTCTGCACTCTCGCCCAGAGAGATCTGCCATTGTCTCCAGTGGGGCAGGTCCCTTGCTCAAGGTCCCAGGGTGACACAACGATGATGTGTGTCCCTTTAATGGTTCCTAAGAGTATTCCAGCATTGGCAATTCCTGTTTCCTTTGCCCATGCCTATTCAAAGCATTGCTGAGTGAGGTTTTCCATCCTTAGGTTCTCTTACATTGTCCCTGAAAAATATGCTCAAAATTATTAACTGCTTTTTGTCTGAAGATTTTTTTTTTCTTCCCATCTAATGCTCTGCACTGTCTTATATCTCTGTGTTTATCATTCTATTATCAATCTGTGCAGCAATTCAGTGGGAGATTTCTAATGTCAGGGATTTCTCCTGCTGAACTGTATTTGCAATAATGCTTCCCATTCTATTTTCCATGGTAATAACATAAAGTTTCATTTTAGACACTATGGCTTTTAATGTAGTACATGTTTCTTTTTGACAAAAAGGTGATACAAACAATGCAACCTTGGTCACTATTAGTCTTTCACAACAGCCAAGCATTTAGGATCGACTGTTTTTCCTTAAGAAAAAAAATAAATCGAGAATGAACACAATGTATCAGGGATTTTTTCTATTTTGCTTTTTGGATATAGAGCCTTGAAGGTCATGTTTAAACCCAGGAGGAATCCAACCATGAAGATTAAAAACTGTGTATTGAAAAAGAAATGCAGAGGTTTTTAGGCAAGCGTGCACGCTTTAAGAAGCTTGAAGTTATGGGCAGAACAGCAATAAGGTGGCATGTTAACAACACTGTTCCAATAACACTTCAGGAATCATTAGTTTATGATACAGTTTATTCCAAACTTATTTTAAAAGGTTCAGTGGCAGAGCACATATAGCTATGCATTTCTGAAGGAGCTGCAGGAGCTTCTCAAAGAAACTTATCTGCCAGCAAGTTTCCCCTGAATAGCTGTTATCAGGCTAAATAAATGTATCTGATAAACTGTGCATGGAACAGGGTTGTGAGGCCAAGGTGAATAAGGGTGTTTGAGCAATCAGGGGGGTTCTCTCCAAATGCATCTCTTAATTAACTACAAAACTCAATGCTCCAGAGGGTAGCTGTTGGAAACATCGAGCAGTCTAACAGGACACTGTTGTATTGTCTTACACATGATGTCACGAAAGTACCATTAAAGTCTGAGAGACAACAGTAGAGTATTTGCTTGAACATCATTCAAAGTTGGTGTTTATACTGCTGCTAAGCCTCTTGGAGTGTTGTATTTAGGAAAGGCTGGGACTCTGCCAGTGAAATATCTACACTGAAAGATGTCAGCTCACCAAAGACTTTGTGAGAATGTATGGATGCTGATGAGACTTTCTTCAAGAAAGGTTTCTCAGTTCCTGGACAGTATTCCTCAGCAAAAGCTGAGAGACACTCACAGTGGAATAAGGAATTGCCTACTCCTTGGGCAGCTCCTCAGGAATGTGGGAGAATCAAATTCAAGAGCCTGCATAGTGACTCAGAGCAAGCAGCACCTCCCAAAGCCCACGCAACTGGCCTTTCCCTCAGGCTCACTATTATTCCTGAATAGGCTCTTTCAATCTTTTTTCTACAGGAACTTTTGGGAGGCCTTGAGTTTCTGTTGATGCAGAACAGAAAAATCTCTTAAATATAGCAAAATCTTTGGGAACAGGAAGCCTGTTTCTCTCCCAGCTCTCCATATTGGTTTCTTTTTCCTGAAGCCATTGAGCCAACGAGAGTTGGAGATTTTGGAGGGAAAGGCTGCAAAGAACATCATTGCTGAATCCTCTCCTTCACAATTCACTTGAGAACATCAATAAATGCCAAAATTCCAACTAAATCAAAGCACCAGAGCTGTTCTCAGATGCATGGTTATCCACCATCAACATCAGGTTATTCTGTCTTCTACTTTAGTCTGTCTAAAGAGTGATTCAAAGTTGCTCAGAAAATGCTGTTTGTTCCTACCAGCCCTCTCACTAGCAAGGGACCCATCAGCCTGCATATTTGCAGCCCCTCACTCTGTGTGCTCTCAGTAGCTCATAGCTTGGCACAGGGACTTATGAGCCTCCTCCTGTATCTTGGCAACAACAGCTATAAACATTTCTGACATGCCTGGCTGCTTCTCTGTGGAGCGGGGCATGACCAGACCTTGCAGCCATAGAGAGAGACAGGCGTGGGGGAGGCAGGAGAGGGCTTGTTGCACGTCAGGGGAGGGGAAAAGAAACTGCAATCCATTAAAAGTCTCTTTGGAAGGCTATGTTCAGATTAAGATGATTTCCCTTGGCACAAAACCAGCATCAGACCTTGTCACTTCTCACCAGCTGAAGAGATCATGGAAGGATAAAGTGTAACCCAGAAATGGAATCAGATGGTTGCAGCATTGCTGTCTTTGACTTGATTTTTCCACTTGAAGCTCAACAAAGCAATAGTAGCGTTCACAAGAAATATACTTTTCCATCTGCGGTATTGCAGGTATGTGATGTCTAGAACTGTAGAGACATCTTGGGCTTGTGTGCTGCAATGGGAGCTGAAGGTACAGATCGTCCATGGCTTTGCCTTGGCTTAAAAAAAAGGCCATGGCTGTTTTAGGATGTGCAACACTAGGACAAAGAATACACTCACTTTGTTGATTGTTTTTCCCTAGGCAGGATGCTCTCAAGTGGATTCTGATCTCTAGAAGGGTTTATCTATTTTCAGAGGGTGTTTCAGCTCCAGTCCTTGGCTACACTCCTGCTTCATCAGCACGTGCAATCGCAGCACTTGCAGACATGATTGATTGAGCTTTCCACTAGCTGACTCCCACATGGGGACCACATATCTATATCAGAGCAGGATTTCACTCAGACACTCAAATCTTGTCCTCACCACCCAAATCTGGTGTTTTGTTACCATTTGAGCACTATTCTGGATGATATTTTGGCTTCATGCTGCCATACCTGGTCCAGCTCAGCTCCTGCCCCCAACTTTTAGATCTACTGAGATTTACTCCAGCCTGGATCTCAGGCCAGAGGGTCAGCAGCATCAGACCAGCCCTGGTGGTACACAGCCTCCTTCTGCTTCTCTCACCCCATGCCTGCTCCCAGCTCACTGTCCATTCCACTTCCACATGTTGGGGAGGGAATCATGTTTCGTGTCTTCTGCCAGGAATGATTTATGCAGATGGATAAAAACCAGCCACAGCTGAGACCAGGGCTGCCAGAGGTCTGACCAGAGCACCCATGGCTACATCCATCCATGGAGAATTTCACAGCAAAGGCCAATCCCAGCAACTTGTGGCCGTTGTGCTGATGGATATGACCCTGCTTTGCACAGCTCACTTTACACACAGTCATGAAACCTCCCTTATTCTGCAAGTTTTTGTTTCTGGAAACACCACAGCAGTTTTTTTTCCCCTCAAAATGCAAAGCCCAATGCTTCTCCTCCAGAAACCACAAAAACTTCCTTGGTAACTCCCTGTGTCCCTACATCAGTTTTATTGCATTCCTCCTGGCATGGGGAAGGAACGAAAATGGGTGATGGTAAGATATCTGCATGTTTTCTCCTCACTGCTTTTGCTGACTCAGAAATTTGAGAAGAAGAACAACAAGCAGCAGCAGACAGCATAACCTAACCTTATCACGCTGGAATCCAATTGTATGGCTTGCACAGAGCACTTTCAAGGCAGGCTATCACTCTTACTGTTTATGTTGCATCACAGAAAACAGCTGGAAAAACTGTAAACTCCTTAATTTTCCTAACTGTATAGAAAGTTAGTTATTCCACTCACAAACATTACACAGAGGCACACAGACTTCCTTTTTTTTTAAGGTTCCAAAAAAAGAAAGGGGAAAGAAACCCCTCCTTTTTTTTTAGGCTGCCGCAAACGTTCACACTTTTTTAAAAAAAAAAAAAAAAAAAAAAGAAATGCTGATGACTGCTAACTTTAATTGCCAAAAATGTGCTTTCTGTTATTAAAGTCCTAATGAGGGAAGTAGGGGAAAGAACAGTTTCTTATTTCTTGCTCATGAAAGGAGAGAGAGGAAGAAAAGTAACAAAGAGCATAGCTGGTTCTATGGGGTGCAGATAAAGGAATGACCTACTGGTCAAAGCTTTAGAGCCACCAGTACTACAGCACAAAACTTCCCATTTTTTACTAAGGAAATAAATTTACTTGCTAATAATGATAGTGAGGTATGACCCATTCTCCAGAGAGAGCACAGCACATACACAAATGGTTTCCCAAGGCTGCCCAATGCCTCCTGATGTGTTAGGAGAGACTGGAGTGCGGAGGGAGGAAAGCAATGAAAATGCAGGTGAGGGACAGGCACGTTTTCTCATTTCCTGGCCACAGTCTATTCCCAGCAGCTCCAATGAAATATGTTACCTTCTCTCCTGCGTGAATAATGCAGCCACCATCGAAATCAAAAGGCACCTGGACTAGACAGCAAGTGCTAAATCTTTATACAGCCAAGGAATTCCCACAGACAAGTAGGATGGAGCCTTCCACTTAGCATTTACAGAACTTGTGTCACATCCCAGGACCAGGAGTGAGAAGCTCTGATGAAGGTTTTTGTAGGTAAATAGCTTTGAAGGTCCTGTTAATTATTAGGAGTCCAAAAAGGGCAAGGGGTTTTGAAGATGTGGGAGCAGAAGTAGCTTAAGGCAAGTGGAGATAAGAGAGCAGAAAATAGTAGGGCTACTTTGGTTTTGTTAGAAGTTATGCTAGGTGGAAAATGCAGCAAGAAACATCACATTGTGCCTTGATTCCAACAGCACAGAGACTGCTCTGCAATCAGCCATTGCAGATTTGTACACTGCAAGTATGACTTTCTGTTTGCAGTGGTCATTTTTGCCCCTGCTTGTCCCAACTCACACCTGCTGTGCCAGGGGGCAAGGAGAGCCCTCACCGCAGACCAACCCTGCTTTCATCAGCACTTGAGCACTTCAAACAGCTTTTTAAGTGGCATATTGTCTCCGGATATGACTGGAGATAAAAAGAGCAGCTTCTAGTCCTTTCAGCCCATCCAGTCTAACCATCCATGTCTCTTCCTCACTAAGCTCCCCTCTCTTTGTCTGTGCCCAATAAATGGCAACTTAGTATTTTGTTTCAAGGCCATTCCTAGAATTGGGAACTGAAACTAGTCCAGACTATTTAAACATCTTTTTACAATTACTCAAATAAATGCTTTTAAACCAGAATTTACTAGGGTGGATTCAGATTTCGTTACTTATTCCTACTTGTGTTTTAGCATTCACTAGCATTTGTGGGAGTACGCCTAAGCTCGCATGCTGATCTCTGCTTGGGGATTTTTCCCCATAAAGCAGGGCAGAAGGGCTGATTTGCCATATGTTTTTGTAACAGGCAAGGTGAGGAATTGCTGAAAACAGGGCAGACAACCTTTGGAGTCTGAGCTTGGCAGCTCCCGGAGGCAGACCCATAACGGGAGGAAAAGGAGACGGGTGGCAGGTTTGCCCCTGGAGCAGCCGTCCTGTGCTACTGCCCGCAGGGAATACAGCGGAAAGGCAGAGGAAATGCTGACAAGAGAATAAGCAGCTAGGTATAAATTAATCCTGGAACCTTCTCAAGTCCCATACTGTTCATAATTACCTATCATTTTTCTGGGCCAAACTTTCGCTCCTCTAAAAGACCCTAATCCATTACCTGCCACGTACTGCCCTGCTGTAATTTCCTCATCTGTGCTGAAACGTTCCGCCAAGCTTTGATGTTCTGGCAAGGCCGAGGAGGCTCTGAAATTTGGGATTAGCAAACATCCGCAGGCACGATGTAGGCTCTCCAGCATCAGCACATGTTTCAGCATCTGAATCTAATAACGGCATGCCAAAATTTGGGGAAGACGGGGAGGTGATTCCTTGCTCTTTTGGGTGGCAATGCCTGGGTCAGAAGAGCTGTTTGAAGCCAGGGCAGGCTGGAAACACTTGTCATGC
The DNA here is from genome assembly GCA_035584735.1 of Pseudotriccus pelzelni. Taxonomy (NCBI): domain Eukaryota; kingdom Metazoa; phylum Chordata; class Aves; order Passeriformes; family Tyrannidae; genus Pseudotriccus; species Pseudotriccus pelzelni. The sequence continues at coordinate 6,598,373 of JAWMRA010000023.1, read as the reverse complement.
CAGCTACAGCTGCTCTGCCAAAGGGAGGTCACACATCTTGGTGTCCAGGCACCCCTGTCCTAAGGACAGGCATCTGCCCTAATGCAGAACACCACTCTGGGGAGAAAGGTGTTCACCCTGAGCAATGCTGCCCCAAAGAGGCATCATTCTGGGCGTGTCTGCATGCCTTTTGGGCTTTGGGATTTTTTAAAACACTGTACATGAAATAGACAATGAAGTACATACAGTTTCCAAACCATGGTTTAGGTGCCCCAGTCAGGGGCTGATAAGCAGTGCTTGCAGCATAATGGTCTTTAAAACTCAGCTGCTCCGCCTGATGTGTCTGCAATCCTGTCTGTCGATGCCCAGGTGTACAAGCAGTAATTACAACAGGAGCAGCATCCTGTTTGCATAAATTTGGTTTTAACTACAATATCCAAGGATCTGGTTTTAACAACACTATCCAAGACATGAAAAAAGACAAATCACACAAATCCTTTACCCAGAGAGTTCAGCATCCCTTGCATTAAAAGAAAATCCTTGAGATACAGTGTATTATTCATAAGTGTGGGTATTTCTCTCTGAGCAGAGAAGGTGCCTGTGCTGAACTTTGAGCTGACACTGAATATGTGTTGCCTCAGACCAGGGTAATGTCTGTTTATAAGATTCAGATGGAGGGGAGGTAAGCAGCTCTCCCATTTTGGGATAAACAGCTGCAATCAAAACACAAGAAAAACCACTTTTGTTTTGCCTTTCACTAATTTGTATTTGCTGAGAGCATGGGGTTTGTTCCTGTTGTTGCAGCTGGAAATTTCAAGGCAGCTGCAAGGTAAAAACTAAAATTGTACAAGCAATTAGCCCATGGTAATATCTAATCACTGCTGGCATCTAAAAAAAAAAGTGAAACAGCGGGGATGTTTAACTTTAAAAACCAACTACTGCACAGATGCAGGAACTATGTTTGTTGAGGAAGTTTTCCTTGGCATATCAACGTGAATTTTAAAAATTGGCTCCAAACATGCCAATATAAAGACCACAGAACTATGGAAAGTGTTATTGTTCATCACATCAACATTTGCGTGTAATTCACACAAATCCAACAGTTTTTAAGAGCTAGCCTCCACCAGATCAGTTAGAAATTAATTATTTTCAGCTGTCCTTAGTATGCCTCAAGTTCACGCTCTTTTTATCCATGAAGAGTGCAGGTGTGATCCTGCATCCTTTGCACAGGCTCTGTGTGTGAGCAGGGGCCACCCCACAAAAGAGGTCACAGTCCAGCAATCTGCGCTGGACTGAGCAGCATGGAAGAGTCTCGAAGAGATACGTGTGCCAAAACCTACAGCAAGAAGATTAAATACAGTAAAAATAGCCCTAAATGTCACATCTGCAGTTGGGGTTCAGCTTGCTGTGAGGGCCCCAGCCAGGGGGCTGGAGGCTGTCCTGGCTGCCCTGCCCTGACCTGCTGGGTAGGGCAAAACACCCATTTATTTCCACACATTTGGTGCTTCATAACTGAGGTGTCATCTCTGATCAAGCAGTGGGGTTGGTGCCAACCTCACCACATGAAAGAACTCTCCCTGATGCCAGAGTAGGGTGCTACTGTCATTCTTTGCAAAGTTATGGCTGTGATATGTTGCTGTCTCCAGAAGCACATCTCTTGGAGACGCGTATGCTGGGATTCAGAGGTGCAGCAGTTGAGTCCTCATTTCTCAAAATTAGCTGCTAGCTTGACTGATGGAAAACGTCAAAAGAAGTCAGGAATTTTTAACTGCAGACACAGAAAACCATGCAGTAGTATTCAGGGGGTGCATAACACATAAGCAGGGGACAGGGGACATCTGTATCCCCATGGTGGTAGCACATAAACCAGCTTTAAGAAGAAGGGCCTGACAGTCCTTTCTAATCCTGATGTGTTTTACAGCATCTTACTTTCCACAGCTTGCTAAATCCATTCTGGCTTTTTTTTTTTTTTCCCCCTAAAGCCTCTCCTGTATTGATTTAAATCAGTACAGAGTAATGAATTGATGGGGGTATAACAACATGTGTCTGCACCAACCTCCAGCCCTATATTTTCAGATGAAGCAAGAAAAGAATGGCATAGAGCCAGCTAAAATTGTAATAAGAAATAGAGGAGCAGCTAAAGACACTCTGCAAACCTCCTACCTGTTCGTTCTTTGCAGTGAGTGCAGCCACCCTTGGTCTGAGAGGGTGAAAAACCATCCACATCAGCACAGGCTTACATTGACAGTGGGGAAACAATCAGGACAGCTCAAAGTTTATGTCCCCACCTACCTTCTGGACTTCCTGAGGAACATCTACAAAGGGAAGATGAGAGAACAGGATCTCTGCAGTCCATAATACCTCCAAGGAGTCTCCCTGGCCAACAAACAGCAAGGGCTGAAACATCGGTGCTTTTAAGGAGCTGCATGTGGTCAGCTGATACTCCTAATGCTCCACCCCAGGTAGGTGAGCTGTGGGTTGCTCCCCTGCAATAATTTACATCATTTGGGCAGGTGAAGCACCTCAGTAATTGGGTTCAGCTTGGATGGAAATCTGTAGGGAGCAGTCTAGACCCAGCTGGTATTTTCCAGTGAATGAACAAGGTACCATCTCAGTGTCACTCTATGATCCTGAGGAGGAGGTGTTTCCAAATGTGCCTTTGGAGCCTTTCCAGCTCCATCAGGTGCAAGAGATGCGCAGGGTCAAGGAACTGCCCCAGGGGAGCAGGGTTAGCCACACACACACTTCCCAAGGTCTGCAGCAGATGCAGGTGGATATTGGTTTGCAAATCCACTAATTACACTCAGTGCACACCCCAAGGGAGAAGGATGGACATGTGCAAAATATTCCCATGTGGGAACTGGCCAGAGGCTGGAACATGAGCCAAGAGCAGTCAAGCAAGCGGATGGGTGAGATCCATCCACAGTCAGTAGCAGTCTGGGGAAAAAAAGAAGTGCTTGGGTTGTCACAGATTGCTTCCTCATAGTCAAAATGGGTCTTTTCTTGGGGTTATTGAAAAATTTAATTAAAATAGTTTTGAACCCTTTCCTTTTTTTTTTTTTTTTTTTTTTTTTTCCATTTTACAGCTCTCCTTTCTGCCTTCTGGGATTTTATTGGCTCAGCTCTTTTTTTTATTATTTTCATTACATATTTCTGTTCTTCTTCATCAACTATCATATTTTTTTATGACACAGTAAAGCTGAAAGTGGGCTTTGACCCATGTATGTCATGCCTTTGTTAGCAAAATAAAACTGGAAAAGCATCTTTCAAAAATTTTATAAAGGGCCACTATGTATATATTATTAACTTTATTTAATCCACAGCTGGGCACTTTTTCAAAGCTGAGAAAAGGAGATGCAGACTTCAATACTTTTAATATAATCCTCCAACATCACATAATTCACAGAAGAAAACTCCAGCTCCTGCAAACAGCAACCTGAAAATGAACAGAGGCAAATCTGATGGTTCGACAAATCTGACAGGGTTTTGCTGAGCAAGTCAAATATGCAGGTTCAAGGCTGGCTGAGCACCAGTATTATGTTCCAGTCTACCTCTACTGTCATATATTTAATCTCCAGTAATTAAACTTTTAAATGAATCCATTTCACAAAAGCTACAGTGCATAGAGTGAATTGGTGAGTAAATTTTCATAACCTCGGAACCAGCTCTGGATTGGGGTGGGCTCCTCCTTGTGCAGCAGCCTATGGAGCAGATAGAGATGTAACTGTCAAAATAAGGACAAATTCAAGAGAAAAAATATAAAGAATTTCCTTGGCCCAAGGGTTTCAAGTTCTTTCCTGTTACTGAAAAAAAGTATTTTTAGAACACACACTCACAACAGTGTATTTTTTTGCTGCAGCCGCTGGTTAAAAAAAATATGAAATTGTAAGGGAGATGAAACTTCTGATTAGGGGTAAAAAGTATCACTGATAACATCTGGGTACAAAGAAAGAATTTACACCATGGTAGGCATGGAACATTTGGCATGTGGATTGTTTTTTTTTTGGTAAGATAAAATGACTTTTGCCATGGGCATACCCAACACAGATAATGACAGGAACTGGATGTCATGCACCTCCAGAAGGATGCTACAGCAAAAAGGGGCTGGCACGGTCCCAGGATGAACTGCCAGGAGGGCAGAGCCTGTCCTGGGTATGCAGGAGCAGGAAGGACAGTGGTGCAACACCCTGGAGAATGCTGGTGTCTGTAGAAAGCCTGGAGGTGTTTTACTGGAGAGGATGTGCAGTGACCCGAGCCCCAGGGAAATGCTTCCTTGGCACATATTCACGTAGCTTGCTCTTTAGAAGATTTAGATTTTCTAAATTAGAAGATTTAGAAATGCTTGGGCTTTAGAGAAGAAGAAATTTTGGGGGCGAAAATACCAGGCATTTAAAAACTATTTAATAATGACAAAAGACAGCAAAAAGGTCTGTGTAAGGACTTTTAAGCCAGACAGATTCAGATGAGAAATGAGGCATTGCATTTTTAGAGGGAGGAGGCTTAAGTTTAGAAATAAACTACCCAATGAAATGATGGATCATTTGTCTTCTGGTGTCTTTAAATCCCGACTGGATGCCTTCATGGAAGACACGTGCAAGCCAAACACGGGTTTCTTGCTTCATGCAGGGATGGATGGGTGAGGTTAAATAGCCTGAGGTATGAGAGGGCTGGTAGGGATAATCTAATGTTTCCCTCTAGTCTTTAAATTCTAAATGTGTGGCTCAATGAAACACAATATAACATGGAAATGCCCCCTGGTCTCTGGATTACTGCTTGTATGGGTTGTTTTGAATCATCCCACGCCCAAGAGGCACTCCCACTGACATCCGTGGCCTGCAGAAGAAGCTGCTGTGCCTCATGGACAACCACAGCTCTGTCTGGGCATAAATTATCATAAAATGACTCAATTTGCTTCTCTGCAGAACAATAAGAGCTAATGCATCACACTGATCATCGCAGCTAGGAGCATGGGTCCTCACCTTCCAATGCCAGCAGGCTCAGAAATACACAGAGCAGAACATTAATATACTTCTCAGTGTTTGAAATGCACCACTTTCTGTATCCTTTATAGAGCATGTCCTGAACCCACCAGACATCTGTGTCCCCCTGCAGACATCCCTCCCTCCTACAGAGGTGCCCAGTCCCTTTAGCCCTCCCTATTAAGAAGACCAAAACTGGTAAGAACTGCCACTAAATTCAAGCAAAATTTAAATATCACTATAAAAATAATAGGAGAGACTAGGAAAAAGAAATCCTAAAATTCCCACCAACTGAATGGCTCCATTCATTCTCCAAAGAGTGGCCCATCTCCAGTGAGGCTGGCAGTGTGCCCAAAGAGTCAGAGCTCTAGGCTGGCTCTGGAGAAGAAAGTGTAGTGCTTCTGCCAGTGATGCAGAATGGCAAACTTGAAAACTTTCCCCCAAATGTCCAGAAAATCAGCAACATGTGACAATCAAGGCCACGCAGTGCTGACCCCTTACGCTTCACTTCAATTTTTATCCATTCCATATGTTGCTTTCTTGCCACTTAGAAACTTAGTTCTCATTTATCAGCATTTTCATATTTCACTTCTGCACATGGCCATCCATGCATTATCCATCCTTTTTATCTTGCTGTTTGAACTGTGTTCTGAAGCTCTGGTTCAGGTTTGCCATTCGTTCATCAGCATGAAGTTAAATAATTACTAAGCAACTTGGGTAGCTGGCAAGCAGTAAGAAAGCAAGATCCATTTCTGCCTGGAGGGAAGAAAGACTCCATACAATAGCATGGCCTTTGTTTTGCATCTCATGGGTGATGCTATTGATGTGAAGGTTTTATCACATTGTGTGCCAAAACCACTTGAGCTAGTTTCAGGTTGCAGTTCCCCTCGGGGTATTTCCACTCAGTATATAAGATAACCAGATCTGCTCTCTGTCCACTCCCAGCCTGGACAGTGCTTAGTCAGCTCCCCAAATCTTGGCAAGCCAAAGCGAGAAAGCAGAGCTGCTCTCCCCCCCTTAGTTTTTATCATTTTATCAATGATCACTCCTCTTAATGCTATGGAGCACATGGCAAAACAATGAGCAAATTGCGTGTTTTCCTGTGGTAAGCAGAAAGCGGAGAAGTGACTGGAAAGCCCAGAGCCCCGGACGTGTTGATACATCGTGCTTACATCTGCAGAATGGTGGGGCTTTAATTCATGACCACAAAACTGCTGAGTACCTTGCTGCAAGGAATAGGACTCTGGGTGCATGACAGATGCTGTTCTGTTTCCCACACATCAGGAACATCAGAATTCAGGGATCTGACCTGGGTCATGTTTTATTATTTTGGTTTTAGATTTATCTCAACATTTCCCACTACTGGAAAATACAGTACAAATAACAGCGATCTTAGCTTTGCTTTTTAGACCTTTATGCTGCCCCCACCCCTTGCCTGGCTGACCTGTATTTTACATTGGAATTGTTATTTTGCACTATAATTTGTATTTCTGGCTTCCCAGCTTTCTTGCACTGTGCTAACATCAAATATCAGAGAGGGCTGGGGTTTTTTTTTGCAGAGATTCATACCTAATGGAAAGAGTAGGTACAAAGCATGAAGAGTTATGCTTGAACTCAATGGTCTTAGAGGTCTTTTCCAACCTTAATGATTCTCTGACTCTGTCCTGTGACTACTGGTGGATGACTTGGACTGAGCCATAACACCAGAAACTGAGTGTGAAAGGGGCCAGTCTGCTAAAGGCCACTCCACAGGCACATCTGAGGAGCCACGGACCAGAAAGCAGGATGTGTGATCTGGCGTGGGGATGCTGTCCAAACCTTGTGCTTCCAAGAAGATGGGAACGGGGTCTGCTGGGAAGAGTCTAGGATTTTGTTGATTTAACCCTCTCAAGCTGTTTAAAAATAACATTTCCTGTGCTTAAAACATATCTCTGCTATTCCTGTATCCCTTGGGTTTTTTATCACTTCTTTTTTTTTGGGGGGGGTGGGGGGTTTGGTTAATGATCTCTCACAAAATGCCTGGAGTCATATAACTGCTCCAGCTTGAAGTTTTAGGTTCAAGGAATTGGACTTTGGGCCCATTCTGCCCAGGAAAAATATCAGATACTGGATTTTGCCTTAAAGGGTACCCAGGGGATCCAGAGGTGGTTAGAGCATCAATAATCAGACTGGGTTTCTCCAGCACAAGCTGCTGAAGAAGCTGAGCACTGCTGGAGACAGCCAGCTTGTCAGATGGGAAACTGCTCTCATGGTATTCACGTCAAACAAGTGTCACATACGCTAGGGCAACAGATCCTGCTAAGATTTTATTCTAGCACCCTGAGTCTGGAAATTTAAGAGGTCATAAGGAAAATACCCTAAATTTCCAGGCCATTACTAAAGTGCTGTATGAAAATTCTCTGTAAAGAGCCTGAAAGCACCAAGAAATCCATCACCTGAACTCTTCAGGCTGGGTTTATTAGTGATCAAAATCAAAACAGTCTTTTTAATTTGAAAAGTACACATGAGAGTACTCAGTGCAAGAGGCTCAGGTTCAAGTCCTTTTTCTACTCATTACAGGCTTTTTGATTTTTTTTTTGTTTCCTCCTGCTGGAATTGCTTAATTTGTATAAGAAGTGGAGCATTCACCAGATTAGATACCCTGACAGTGTAATCTAGTTGCTGGGATGGCAGCCAGGAGATGGAACCCCCTGTGCAGGTCTCCAAACTGGGCTCACTTTGGGGAAGTGTCAGAGCTCTGGGTGTTCATGTCCTGCATCACCCCCCCCTGCCACTCATGGCCTTTCTGAGCCAAAACTCTGTCCCCTCTTCCCGTCACAGTGCTGCTGAGCCTGGCACGTTCCTGCGGGTCAGTGTTGCACAATGAAGTGCCGATGTTTCTCACCAGTTCTAATCTAAATCAGCAGAAAAGGGATGGTAATTTCATCCCATTTTATGTGCAAGCGCAAAGGCATCTTGAACTTAGGGCTAAAAGTAGATGTGTCCAATATTTATTAGCAGTTAGACTGTATTGCTTATCAGAAAATGCAACAAAATAGGCTTATTGTGTTTTCTTGCCTGACCTAATATGTTTTTGTTGTTTATTTTGATTTTAGAAAAGAAACGATAGAGGAAAGTTCACCAAATTAAATGTTTGCCACTGTTTCCACAGAAATATTTGCCACTGGAGGTCAGCTCTACATTTCCAACAGTAATTTAATAACCCAAATCTATTATATCGAAAATCCCCCTGGACTCCCTACAGACTAGAGAAACATTCATAGGTCATTTTAAAAACATCAACATGTACTTTGAAGACGATTCCAGAATTTCCTCCAAGCTATAAATCCTTGTTAGACAAATTGTCTCTGAATTTATTTATTTATACGTAATTTTTTGCAGCATTAAGGGAAAACATTGGTTTATCTAGCTACAAATGTCTCACTGTAGTCACACAACTGCACTGATGTTTGGCCGAGCATAGCAATACTGACTGAGAAAACAATGGAATAAATTGGAAGTTACCTAGGAAAGATTTCTATATTCAAAATCATTTAGTGAAACTCTATGATTTAAAACTACTTAAATATCAAAATAGATGCTATAAATGATTTCACTCCATTACACTGCTCAGCCTGCCTGAAATTATGAGATCTGTGCATTTCTGGACTGTCTTTTGCATCTCTGAATGCACATATTTTTCTTTTCTTTCAAATGGAAAAAGGAAAATTCACACGAATATTCTCAAAAAAATGGACATAAACTTCAGACAAAACACCTGTTCAAATCAACATAGGCTGGGTTTACTAACCTTCAGGTTATGCTGGTCAGCAGGCAGGCAGCAACTGAATGGGCACATAAAATCCTCCCTGGAAACACTCAAAGCCAAGCAGTGTTTTGGCCAGTCCAGGTTCTCCTGGCTCCTGGCGAAGTGAGGCCAATGCTGGGTCTGGGCACAGCGTGGTCCCATTGCTGGTGCCAACGCCTGCACGGCTGCCACGGAGCAGCTCTGCTCCACTGCCACTCAGGGCAACTTCACCCTACCATCTGCTACAGCAAACCCATACTCAATTCGCCCAGCAACGGAGACTGGAGGTTTCAGGCCAGGCTGGAAGCTTGGCATCATTTGAGTGCCAGGCAGAAGTCAGCATGCTGCACCTGGAGCAAACCAGGGCTTTGGGCAGTCAGAGGTGCACCCTTTTTTCCAGGCATGCACTCAGACACATTTGTCTGAGACAATGGAGAGAATAAATTTAAGCAAGCAGATGAATCATCTCTTTTTAAACAGGATTGGGGTTTGCCTCATGGTGAGGTTTTCAGCAAGCAGCCCTAAGCCATGGGATGTTTCCTGTCCTGGTGGCCAGGCAGACTATCCCCACCTTGCTGAGCCTCACATTGCAGCAAAGCCTCCACCTCCATCCTTGATGTTGCAGTGGAGAGAGCAGGGCTGCAGGCCAGCTCTGACCAAGTGACCCAAAAAGAGTGCGAGTGAGGAAAACCCTGACCTTACCCACTTTGTTCAGTCACAGCATCCAGGCAGGAGCCAGCTGCTCTCCATCCTCCCTCATACCTGCAACATGAGTTAAGAGTCACAGTTCATATTCTTGCCTGATCCTACAGCAACACATATGCTCATGCACATCTAATAAATATTTCTCCTAGCCCAGAGAAGACTAACATTTATTCTTGCTTTAAGAAAAGAGTATAACCTCTAAAAGAGCTCCTTGCATTACCCTGGCTGTATGCAGATAATTGGGGATGAGATGCCTGCAGATTCTGGCTGGAATAACACTAATAAAACATGAATCCAGGACTCTTTCAGTTGCATCAGGAAGCGTATCCTGCAGCCAGAGGAAAACCCAGCACCTCAGATGCTCCCTGACGGGTACAGAGGGGCTTGTTCCTCCCACACCAGTACTGCTGGGTGAGCTTTACCATGTCTACCCCATCATGTGGGCAGAGCTGTCTTGCTTCTGAGGTTGAACTTCTTGGCAGGGCGAGGACAAGTTTCTCTGGGGGAAAGCTGGAAAGCGTTTGTGTCCCTGGATAGTCTGTGGAAGTGCGTGGGTGTTACTGCATGCTTTGAGGGCCCGGCTCCACAGAATACTTGGGCATGTGTAACCAGAAGTGATGTCCAACAGAGCCCTGTAGAGACAGACACTTCCAGCCTCCCAGTTTCAGTGGGATCCAAACAGTTTTCCACGAAATCTCAATTATTTTTCTTTTGTTCAAGCCACCAATATAGCATTCACTCTGGCAAGTCTCTGCCCATGTAGCAGATGAATTAAACTCACTTTAAAGTTTAGCAGGTCCTCGCCCTCAAAACAAAAAATATCCATAGTACAAGGTAAGGGATCTTGCACTGCTCAATATCACTTGGTTATTAATGCAAAAACCAGAATTAATTCAGTGCCAAAAAGTTGTGAGAAAATTTGCACAAAAGCAACATCAATTATAGGGACCATCTCATACCGCAGCTATTTTGCAGCAATTCCACTTTACATTCCTTGGCCAGCACAGCTTATTGAATAATTAAATGGCCAGATGACACACAATCAGATTAAAAAGCTCTGAATGTGAATGAATATCAGTTTCCCAATTCTGAAAGGAATTTTATCATGGAAACTTCCGCCTACTGTCCAGTTTACCATATTCTGGAGAGAGCTGAAAAGCTGTGATATGCATGAGATCAGCTTCATGGTGTTTTTTCCAGAAGAGAAGGAAACCTGACCTATTGCCTCACAGAGGAACTTGGTCAGAGGGCATAGCTTCTGAAGATTTGGGAGGAAAAACCCCCTCTTCTCATCTCCATGTAAAGAAGACTTTTTCTGACTGGGATTCACGTGTCATTAAAACAGACACATCATTAAACCAGGCACTTCACTAAAATTGGAAACACATTTAAAACTGAGAGTGTGGAATAACTTCCTAGAACTACACAGAAACTAATTACAATTGTAACAAAAGACACATTTTTTCACCTAATATTATTCAATACGCATTGAATGTATAGTATTCAATATGCATTGTCAACAGTGCTTTGTGTGATACAAAGGCATTGTGTTTCTCAGCATTAAGCATCTAATTGCAATTATGACTCACATTTGAGCTGCAAAGCTAGACATGTATGTTTTCTGAATGTGCCAAATAGGCAAGACACCAACTAGCCTTGGTGTGTTTAGAAGAATGTGTTTAAACCACATGCCAAAGTAAACAGGAAAGCTGAACTATTGGTTGAGGGGTGGTTTTGTTTGTTTGGGGGGGTTGTTGGGTTTTTTTTAAGCATCCTAATGTTGTATTGGACCCCCAATACACATTAAAATGAAAATATATGAAAAAGTGTTAATGATTTATCTACAGAATAAACTCACACATCCATCTGAAAAGACGCTGGAAGTTTTGAAGGGTGACAAAGTGTCACTTTGCTCACATATATTTTCCTCCTCCTGTTTATAAATCCAGAATGTGTCCAAATAAGTGACAGATTTAGTTAGACAAGTTTTAAAGTGAAACTGCAGAAGAGCCCCCATTTTGCACTGAAAGCCATCATATAGAGGAACTGGGCTGAGGCAGCTTGAGATCTGCAGGAACTCAAACTTTGTGTCAAGTGGGCTCCCTTGAAATGAACAGTCAGCACAAAATATAAAGGAACCCTGTTCTCAGCCAAGGCAGCAATCTGTATCTGCAAAACTGTTGAACCAGGTAAACTGAAACTGTTCTTGATAAATTTGCATTTTCTACGAAAGGCGGACCTTTCACGTTATTGACTCAGCTATATCATGTCTGATAAACATACTTTTCCATACCCTCTGGGACTTCTTTAAAGTGACTACAGATTTAAAGCCCCGACCATTTGAATTGTAGAGCCAGTGTGAGGGAGATGGTGGGAAAAGGATCACCCCCTTACAGCAGCCCAGGCTTGTGCCAGATTAGTGACTGCATTACCATGGCCTGATGTAAACAGAAAAGAAATTTCCTGTCTTGGATTACATGGCAGGGGATGGGGGATTTGACGTGTAAATGAGGGGAGGATAAAAGAGTAAAGCCCCTAAGTACACACAACAGCAAGTCTGTGAGTAATGAGCCCCAGTTTGAAATGCTCCTGGAGCCTCACGCTTCCAATGAATTGCTTTATAAAAACTGATTTGCACATTTGTCGTAAGTACACCCTGGGATTGCCCTGTGAAACAGAAATATCTTGTCTTCCAGCCATTCCAAGGAATAAACAGACTGGGCTTTAATTCAGGCGGGTGTTAGCTGGTGATGGATCTCCGTCCACCTACCAGCTGTGTCTGTTTACAGGGGATCTGCTCTGGTTAAACACGGCAGGGTGATGCTGCAGTTCCGTGCTGTGGGCCAGCAAGGCTGGTGGGAGGCTTTCCTGCCTGCCCATCGTCCATCCCTGGAAGAGAAATCTGCATTAGAAGATCAGTTAGCCCAGTTGGTGCCTATTAATCTACTCCCTCAAATGCAGAGGCAGGATAATCCTGGCGAGGAATCCTAACACACTCTGGGTAAGGCTGTTATGATTAGCACCATCCAGAACACCTGGCAGGAGATAACACCCAGACTTTTGGCTGAGAGGTGGACTCAGAGCAAAGGACCAAGGAAGAGAAGGGTGGTCAGGACCTCTCCACCAGCATTCCAGCACAAGGAAGCAGGAGCGCAAGACAACTTTTTCACATTAGGATAACGTTAGCTGCTTTGGGATACCTGGGAATTGTTGCTACAGAGAAAACCAACATTCACTCATCTGAACTGTGCAATACTGTGAGGATCTCCATTGTTGGGAGTGTCTGAAGCCTGCTCTTAGGCTTCTGGCTGTCAAATTCCACTTGACAACTGAGCTTCTTTCTCACTTTGTAGATGCAGCACCTATCTCGTTTGTAATATTGGGGTAGGGAGATGCATAATTAAGTGCAAATAGTGTTCTCATGATGCAATACAGACTCATATACTTCACAGGTACCACCATCTCAAACAACTTGGCAGGAATTTCCCAGTTGTGAAGCTGAGATTTAGGAACAGCAGTAAACTTGTGTGGTCCTGCAGAAGTGCTCCTGACATACAGTGCTCCGATCCTGCCCTTGGGAACAGCTGTGCAAGTCCACATTTATGGCTGGGCTGGTATTTTGAAAGGAAGTTTGGTTTAGTTTTTGTGTTTTTCCTCCTCTTCCCTTAAGACAGCCTTCACTTTAAAAGCAAGAACTCCACATTTATCACAGGGTGATAGTGCTGTCAAACCACTGCAAGCGGCTGGTTTGTGTTGCGTTCAAGAGACTCAGCGCAGGGCTAAAAAAAAACAACCTTAAGTAATCCTTACAAAAAGTGTGGAGGAGTACAGTAAATGATGTTAAAATACAGGATGGCCATTTATGAGCAGCTGGTTTGCCAGCTGCAGTTGTGCTGGAATGAACAGAGAATGAACTGTCACCAGAGCCATGAGATGAGAGATGTGGCCCCTGACTATGCAAAGAGATCAAGAATGGGCAATGCTGCAATTTCCATCTCTCCCAGCCCTGACATTTCTCCTCTTCCATGACCACATTGGATCGGCTCTTTTTTCTAGCAAATGCTCAGTTGATGAATTTCAGGTGCTTATCACAATTTTCTTCTGCCTTTTGGCTGGACCACCAGAGCATTTTTGGCTCTTGGCAAAAGGAATTGGGATAGGTACTCTTCTATTTATTTATTTATTTATTTAAATAAGTAAAAGTGTAAGCCAGAAATTTCCCTCCAAAATGATTGCTCATTCCAGACTAAGTTCTTGCTACTGTTGCTCCTGGCTTAGTCTTAGCAGGTGGCTCAATAAATTGATAATATGCTTCAGAATCCAACAAGGAGCTTTATCAATCAAAACAAGCCCTACTGTTCAGCTCAACAGGAATGTTCAATCACTCTTCTCTAGTGGAATCAGCCTATATGTAATGCTTTCATCCAAGATAATGTTAGACGGCAGATTTGGATCTGTTCTCACTGCTCCAGGGCTATTTATATCTTCATACCTTGAGGGTTTACTAATTAGCAGCCTTCTTCCACACCCTTTGATATCACTAAAGTAATCTCAGTGTAAGCGACTACTTTCTGATGATATCTCTGAGGCAGTGGAGAACAGCTGGAATCATTCAAAATATGAGGCTTTGAGCAGTTCTCCAAGAGCAGTAATTGAAAGATGGCAATAGGATTGCCTACGCAAGCAAAGCGCCCTGACTGCTTCAGGATGGCTGTGGCTGACAGGATATGAAAGATATTTACTCTCAGCTCAGTCCATAATCAGTAGATAGCAGAGTGATAGTCCAGGCTTTTCTGAACCATTGCCAACATCACATTATCAGGCAAGCACCTCTCAGTCATTTTTTGCTCCCCCCTTGTCCATCTCCTCATTTGCCTCGTCTTGTTCAGCATGTGGGGTCTTGCATAGGCAAAAGACTCTCAGCATATCGGGGGCAAAATAACAACAAAGCCAGGACTTGAATACGAAGGTTTCATGAGGACTCTGGGAAAGCAGCTGAGAGCTTGGTACTGTCTGCCTGGAATTACTCAGTGATTCCCACACTTCACAAACCCTCTGGTTCACTGTTTCTCACATAGAAGAGCTGGGATAACTTGTTTGAAAGGTGGATTTTACACTGCTGAATTCTCTTTTCAGGTAGTTTCTAATAACACGGTGGGTGTTTATTTAAAACATAATTGCTTGCATCTTTTTTCCACATTACTCGCTTCACTGCTCCACAACGAGCTAATTTAGAGGCCTGTCATTAACTTAGCAACTCATTCTGCAAAGTTCAAAACTGGAGATGGGAAAAAGTTTTCTCCATGTTAAAAATGCACTTCAGACCAGAGTGACTCTGATGTGATCTGATGGCAGCTCCTACTCAAAAGATGAGGGAAACAGCCACTTTCTAACAGACCTTTTGATACCTGCCATTAATTGCCTGCTCTCGCTTGCCTGGTCTCATGGCAGCCTCCTGCTCTTTGCTCCTTTGTGTTCCTTTCCTGCTTGAGCACTTCCTTTTGTTGCCAGTCTTTTGCTCCCCTTCAGGATCACTTCAGAGAGGTAATAAAACCCTTGTGCTGATAGAAAGAACCAGATACAAATATCTGTGTGAGTCTATTTATGTTTATAACGTGAAGCCAGAGAACAGGCTGTCCTGGGTTCTGGTTTCCAACTGCAGCATAAATCCATCAGCAAGTGTGTTACAAGCCCAGGGACGAAAGCAGAAAGGTACCAGCAGACACTGCAGGACATCCACCAGAGCCACATCTCAGAGGATCCCTATCACTTAATTCTCCAGGAGTGTGAAAGATGGAGGCTTTCCCCACAAACTAAACGAGCTGTCATTTCGTTTTGTTGGGGGGGAGTGCAAAATAGGAAGCAGGGAGACAATATCAGACAAGGAGCATTAAATACCTGGTTACATGCTTGATGTCCTCCCCAGCTGAGGAAGCATCGGGGCACCTTGGAGCAGATCCTGGGTCACGTACTGCGCTTGCTGCCCCTCACCTGGCTGCACTACTGGCATTACTGGGACTTTGTCCTCTGGTCTTTCTTCCTTAAAGCAGTTATTAATTGAACAATATCAACCTTTACATAACACAAGACCAGGTTGGATGAGGTTTTGAGCAACCTGGTCTAGTGGAAGGTGTCTCTGCCCATGGCAAGGGTGTTGGAACAAGATGATTTTTAGGTTCCTTCCAACCCAAACTGTTCCATGATCCTCTCTCAGGCACTCAAGGAGAAGCATTTAATTAATGAACATGGAAGAGTCTTTCTTTTGCCAAGCTTAATGCACATTGCATTTACCAAACTCAACCCTATCTCAGGGTGATAGCAATTTCCTTCAGCAGGTAGGAGTCTCCAAAGGGAAAGCTGGCACAGGTGGCTTCTCAGAACAAAGGAAAGGACATAGCAAGGTAGTTTTTTTCTGTGAATGTTTTGTATGCAGGGCCACGTTAAGTACAAAGCAGATGACAAGCTAAAAGGATTGCTCTGGCTGGCGCAGGAGTCCATCTCTGTTCTGGTGGAAAGAGATGACAGAAACACGTGAAAGAAAGCCTGGCTGAACTGAAGCCTTAATGTGAGATGTTCACATCTCAACGGACTTCAAGATAAATGGCCTTTATCTTGTCTTCCATATGGTTTTGCTTTCCATGTAGTAACTGAATCATAACACTGGCTGAAGGAGAAGAGCTGACTGTGCCAAGCCGGAAGAGGAGGGAAGAGGAGAGAAAAATTTGGAGGGCAGAGAGAAACCCTCTCTGAAGAAGCCTGATGGAGGATGACAAGATGAAAATGATGCAGAATAGCTGAAGAGAGTCTGCCCAGCAGTTAAGGTGAAAGGCAGTTAATCTGGGTCAGAAGGGATCATCTCTCCGGCATTGTTCACTCTCTTTACTGCCTTTGCCCCAACTCACTGGTCAGTTGCTTCAGGCCAAGCCAGGGGAGCTGCTTCAGGTCTTGGAGGAAGGTTCAAGGGGAGGTTCCCTCATCACCACTGACATCAGTGGGAGTTTTGCTGAGGATGTCATTGGGACTGTGCACTCAGTGTTGCTCTCGAGGAGAGGCAGGAACAACATGGGAATAGGCTCTACTTCAGCATTATGGTTATTTCAGCATTACTGAGACTATACTCACAGAGCGAGTTAGGAGCTGCAAACACAGTCCTTCAACCTAGCAATATTTTATACCTTAACACACTGGTTGTCAAGGTTAAAGAGAAATGAAATACATACTAAAAGCCAAAGCAAATGAACTCAATGAGAGGGCAGATCCATGCTTCAAGAAGTCTTTGGTTTTATAAGCCAATTTAGCCCAGGTCTATTTAGAGCTCTTCCCAGTGAAAGAGTGAGAGTATTTCCTCTGCTACAATCATATCAGCCTGTATTCTGGGTTAATGGAGATGAATACTACTGCCAGATTTTGTTCTTTCCCTGCATGTAATCTAATGCCAGATGGTTCTGAATGGGTATTAAATCCCCCATGTGCATGACCTCCCTAAGGTTTTTATCATTAGAACCTTAAAATAATTCAAGGAAAGCTTTCCCAAAGCTTGATTGTAAACCTTCTAATGAGGGACTAAAGTCACAAAGAAAATCCTCTTGTTAATTCCCATTTGGCTTTTTTTTCCCCCTCCTTTATGACAAATAAGCAAGAATTCACAGTAACAGAGATGCTTTAAAACTGTTTTAGTAGAAAACACATAAAATATGAGAGTTCAGGTTAACAGTTCAGGTTCCCAGCAGGGTTCAGAGATGTAGGAACAGATCAGCCATCCTCAGCCCCTAATACAGGGCCCAGTAACATCACCATCCCTCAGGGTACGTAGAAGTTACTCAGTCAGTAACTGACTGTTTTAGTCACAGTGCAACATAACACCTTGTGTCAGAATAAATACGATTCAATGTCAGAACAGAAGTTGAAGTGGGACTTAACCTATACAAAGGTACAAGTACTCACAGGAACATCATCTTCACACTAACTGGGGCTCTGCAAGAGCAGCTAAATTCCCAAAGATTTTCCCAGGAATTTTCTGTCCCTCATTTGCACAGAGGGGAGGATACAATTTAATGATTTTGTTTGGTTTTCTACTTGCTGCTTGCTGCACTGCACCATGCCTTACTTGCTGCCTGTTACTTGAGCACATAAGAGAAAATTTTTCACATCCTCATGGGTTTTCTGTACTTCTAATCAGTGGATCATCCAAAAGCCACATAAGTATTCCTGCAGCTAAATCACATGCTGTGAGAATAGGGAGGGGTGGGAAATAATAGAAATAATTTTTAAAAAGTTTTACAAATTCTGGGATATCCAAACTGTCCAGAAAACTTGTTTCTCAGGAGCCTTTACACTGTTCATGTAAGAAACAGCTTTCATTAATATCTGTTTCAACTGGGAATATGCAACGTCTGCAAAGAAACTAATCCTTGGCCAAAACCACAGAAATAATCATCTTGAAAGAGTTTAGTTCGGGTAACTGAGGAAACTGAACCCAGTTCATCAGGAGGACATTCAAATACAGGAGACCTTAACCGTGGGACCATCTTGCCTTGCCCTGAAATCCCACACTCACTTCTCATCACCGAGGAAGAGGAATCGGAGAGATAACATTATTCTTCCAGGATCTGGCACTAGAGCAGAGCCACCCAGCATGGCAGGAGATCTACAGAAATAAAGAAAGAAAAAATATGAGTACAAAACCTGCCTCAACACCCAGCAGTACCTTTCCTTGTCACCAAGGATTTTATCACTGTAGTGCATGTGATTTCTTCTAAAACACAGTCACACTCTCACATTTCCTGTCATAGCTGCAGCCACACAGACAGCATGTGTACAGGCACATGCTCCATATTCTAGCAGAGATACAGGTGGCAACTAGAAAGAGAGAGACAGGAACCCTTTGCCAGAGCTCAGAGCTGAACCAGGAGCACTGAGCTCCAATCAGCCACTGAAGTAAACAATATCCTGATAAGTAACGGCAGTCCATTAAACTTTTGAATGTTAGTCTGCCTCTTCTTACCTGCAACCCCAAATGTCCTGCCTTCCCCTAAGACAACTTTGCCTTCTTCACCATAATTCCATTTCATATCCCCTGGTTCTTCTGGATCTCTATACCCAGTCTCCAACCATCTCTCCTGCTTACTTCTCACCCTGTTTATCTCCACACATTCCTTATCAGTCCTGTTAGCAGCTCATTAGCTCCCAGCACCTCCCTGACTCCCTTGCTCCAACCACAACCCCTTTTACCTTCTTCTGGTCCTTGTGCACCCACCCACTCCTCACTTTCCCTCGGCACACTGCCTTTCTTGGGCATTTCCACTAAGGGCAGCTTGACTATGATCTGGCCTGGAGGAGGTGTCTGGACAAGAAAATTGGTCATGTGGTGAAACACTGACAAAGAGTTAGGGCCAAAGCCCTGTCTGAAATCGGACAGCACCAGAACTGGGAATGGAGCACAGCCAAACTCAGTGACAGGTACTCAGTACTTGTCCCCATCGCCCCTTCGTGTAATTTTCCTCCCTGGGCCCCTGGCCATGCCCCAGCACCACCAGCGTGGGCTGTGCAGGAGCAGCAAGGAAAAGGCAAAACCGGGTATGGAAGAAACTAATGACACTGTGCAGAGCTCGTCATCCTGCAGCCAGTGAAACCCTGCCCAAGTGCAGTGTTTTACAGCCGCATGTGAACTATTTGTTATCCCAGGCCAAAACCCAAATGAGCGGTTGGTTTCTGTCCATTCCTTAGATGCCACATTTAGAGCGAACAAAGGAGCAATGCTGCCACCAGCCCTCGCCAGACAGGGACCTGCGGGGGCAGCAGGACAGGCTGCTTGTCCTGGGGCAACCTGACGCTGGACTGGGGCATGGGGTACGGGCTGCGGGGGCCCGGGATGCTCCCTCTGCGGGGATGAGGAGCATTCCTGGCACGTCAGTCTGGCACCTCCAGCGGGCCGAGAGCGAGGAGGGGGGCAGCGGGGCGAGCAGGCTTTGCTCCATGGCACTTTCGAGACAAAGCGATTTTACTAAAAAAGGAACTTGGAGCACTTCAGCCCGTCGAGGCCGTGCCAGCTCCGTCTGCATCCCGCCGCGGTCCCCCGTGAGCGAGGAGGAGGAGGAGGCAGCGGGAGGAAAACGGCAACAGACGCCCTGCAATGCCTTAGCGGCTCGGCAGCCCCCGAGGGCTCAGGGCCGGCCGCAAGAGACCCCGGGGTCTCCCCAGCAGGGTCGGGGGAAGCAAATTCGAAGCTGAACTGGGGTTTGGTGGCGGCGACTGCGGGGAATCTCCCCCCCCCCCCGCCCCGCTTTTTTCCCCCTCCCGCTGCCCACTGAGACTCGTGTGTTCCTCGGGGCATGGAGCGGCTCCTGCTGTGTGTCCGCGTCCCACCCGCGCCCTGGGATCTCAGCCTTGACAGGGACCCCCGTCCCCGTGGGTATTGCCGTGGGTAACAGCACTCTCCATAATAAAGTTCTGGCTACGCGGATAATATCAACATATTATAGCGTTTCCCTTTATAGCTGGGCTGCAGGCGGAGTTTCCAGATAGACGTAAAGCATACTAGCTTTTTCTTTCTATCCCTCGGTGCAGCTTGACATGTTCCGTCGTCCTTTTCCTAATATGCGGGTTTATTTTATGTCACTGAGCACTGGCAAGGACAGAGAGACTTTTAAGTCACAGTAGTCTGAATTCTAGAAATAACAAGCAGCAAAGATCTGTGATTAAATGTGGAGCGCGCGAGAGCGGCAAAAACAAGTACTCTGTGTTCTTTAAAAGATCGTTTGGATAACAGTGACATAACCTAAATACCCGGTCGTGGTCCAATTTAATCAGTAAATGTGCCTCTGGAGCAGAACCATCTAACTTGGGATAAGAAACAGAAGTACAGTCACCACCAGTAGGAGAAATTAATGCATTCCACTTAGACAAAGATTAATTATTATGAATCACGCCAAAAATACGTTTGCCCCAAGTGGGAGTACATGATCTTCTATTCATCAAGTTTCTTTTAAATAATCATTAAACATCTCAAGGCGGAAGACAATTTAGTTTGCCCAAAATAAGCACTACAAAATGAAGACCACCTTTTTCAATGTCTGGAGCATTTTGATCAAGAGGAATTGTTCCAAAGTGTGACAGGCAGAACATCTGCTAGAAGAAATGTGTGTAGGTGCACAGGACTCTGCCTCAGAACAGTGTAAGGTTTCATGCTAGAGTTTTTCTGTCAGTTTTTGATTTTTCCATATAATTTTTATCCTAAGTTCATCATTATAATTAAATTTATATTTGCTACTAATTTTGTCCTGTTAAGGGCCTCAACTGTAACCTCAATGGCATCTCAAAGGGCCACAAATCAGATTTAAAGCCAAAAGTCACCTCAGTTGCATGTTTTGGAGAAAAATAAACATGGTGGTTTTGGAAAGGGCAAGAAGTAGCTGTTTTAGTAGGATCTGCTTTTGCACAGGGGTTCTCCTTTTAAAAATACCTCAGAAGGATGATGATTTTCTTTGCTTTGGTGGGACAAGTATGTCTGAAACAGACTGGGTTATTAACAGCAGGGTTGGCTCTGTTCATCACTTTAATTTGACTTTCCATTTGTCTCTGGGCAGCCTCTGGTAGACACCTTCAGGTGATGATGGCTCTAGTAGACCATTGCTCTAGGTAAGGCAACATGCAAGAACAAGAACACAGTCAAAATAAAATTATTTTGTCATTTACAAGGGAAAAGAAAAAGTGCAAAATTAAAGGGCTATGGGAAGCATAGTTGCCAGTTGCCAGTTACCAATTGGAGAATATTAATTTTTTATTAAATTCATGTATACGAAAAGTTTGTTCTGTGAAACATTCCCCAAATCATCACTTCATAATCATGGCTCAGCATTCCCGGTGGGATAGGAATGAGAAACTTGCTTCCATTTACTTTGCAGGGCCAGGGTGAGGCACAAAGCAGGCAACTCAGATGTTGTTGAACTCACAGATGCCTTTTTCTGGGAGAATAAGAGGTGGCCTTCCAGGTACAACATTTTTAGCAGTCTTCCTTTTCTCCAGCTTTAGAGATTCTTACAGTTTAAGGCTCAGTGCTCACCCAGCCCAAGCAGTGCTGATAGGCAGCGCTTCCACTGACACTTTTTCCATTACAAAATAATGTTCTACAGAAACATACTTTGTTTGACACCAATAAATCAGGGCAGCTCTTTTAATCATACCCAAGACTGAACTAGGCCAATTTTAAAGCTTATAAAATGTGGTGACTTTTCAAAGAAAACTCTTTTTTTTTCTTTTTTTTTTTTTTTTAAAAATGGCACAGTCCAGCACTCCCTGTTCCTGGCAGCAGCTCAGAAGTGCTCTGAGAAATGCATCTTTTTGTGGCAGTTCTGACCCAAATGAAATCAAGAAACCTTGGGAATCTCACAGGAGATGGATTTTTGTGAGCTTTCCAATTTAAACAGGTGGAGATAAACCAAGATAACTGAGACAGATCTGCAACTTCTGGAAGGTTCGTCTATAACTAGATATGTCTGCCTTTATTTTTATGGCCTTACCCTTTTCTAGAAATATGCCTACAGGCATTTGATTAACACTGGAGTAGTTATGTAAATGAATGAATGGGACGAGAGATGTAATAGAGAGAAGCCTTCATTCTTAAGTCTGACAAACTCCCTTTCCAAAGGAGAGTTTGTTTTAATTGGCCAGCCAGTGCCTCAGGATGGGTTTGAAATGACAGAGCACCCTCAAAAGACTAACAATTCTGAGGCTTCTCCCAGGCGGCAGCAATGATAAAAACCCCATAATGTAGTTTGTTTCTGTTACTTAGATATTTCATGTATGTTGCTTCAAATCAGCCCTTAAGTTCTTCTACCCTATCCACATGGCGAGAAATAGACAACATCATTATCTTCAGAACAGCTTGCTCACATCACACCACAGTTTATTTTATGATTCAAATGCTCTCTGTATTTCTTTTCCTCCATTCCTTCGTTACCACCTCACCATTAGCAAGTGTTGCTAAGTAACATTCCGCAGGCCCCTGTAATTTCACTACATGACTGCACTACAACCACGCATTAATACTTCACAAAGGCAGTAACTATCAGCAATAACCACTATATTACTTTAAGGGAAACCACGGTACTTTCTCATTATGGCTGGGTGTGCTTCCAAATTACACCAGTCATCAGGGTAATTCATTGCTGCTGGAGGCCGGGATGAATAAATTCCCACGCTGGATTTACAGAAATCCTGATGCTTCTCCCACGTAATGGATGCGTGCAATGAGTTTTGCTGAGACTCATTTTGCTTAGAATCATAGAATATGCTATGGTGGAAGGGACCCATCAGGATCATTGAGTTCAACTCCTGACCAAACACAGGACACCCCAATAATCCCACCATGTGCCTGAGATCGTTTTCCAAACAATTCTTGAACTCAGACACTTCCCTGGGGAGCCTGTTCTAGTGCTCAGCTACCTTCTGGGTGAAAAACTTCTTCCTGATATCCAAGATATCACCACACAGAGTGGCTGGGAAGAGGATGATGTTGGGAGGCTTGGTCCCTTGGTGCTTGAACCTTGAGTGTAGGTTAAAAAAGTGGTTGGAAAGGGCAAGACGTCCTGAAAAAGGTCACGTTCAGAAACTAGGTATCCTAAAAGTTTCAACATCAGTAGGAACATGAAAAGATATACCAAGAAATATTTTACCTTAAGTTTTGCCTGAAATGATCCACTGGTTTTATGCAGCAAGGGCAGAATGAAAATCCACATCTCAAACAAGAGGCGATGGCGATGTTGAAGTGGGATAAAGCAGGACACTTAAGAGCTGGCTCCCAACGTACGCAGAGTTCAGAGGAAGTTTTCTGCCTGCATAAAATTTGAGGAGTCAGACATATAATTACCACAAAAAAAAGATTAATTTTTCATCCTTTTCATTCTGTGGTAAAAGAAATTAAAGGAAAAACAAATACCTTTAATAATTTCAAAATGTTGCA
Source organism: Pseudotriccus pelzelni (assembly GCA_035584735.1). NCBI lineage: Eukaryota > Metazoa > Chordata > Aves > Passeriformes > Tyrannidae > Pseudotriccus > Pseudotriccus pelzelni. The sequence goes on along the minus strand of JAWMRA010000023.1, from coordinate 6,574,963 downwards.
CTTTGTCATCAATCTCAATTTGCCATAATGAGCCTTACAGGAAGTTCAAAAGTTACAGTGGGACGAAAATGGGATTGAGGGATGTTGGGGATCTCAGAAACATGGCTCCAATTGCACCAGATAATGTCTGTGTCAGCCTTATGTTATTTATTATGTCTGTTCTAAAGTGGAGGTTGTATGCATGTATAAGCATGTGTATATTTATACACAGACATTTGTGTAGAGAGAATACCCATGTTTAAATGAATGTTCATACACATAAATGTATCTGATGTCAAAGGGAAGAGTCCTGTAATAGCTATATAAAGGTTTAATTTCTTATCTAGTGTTTTGCCTGTTTTGCTTGGTTGAAGGCCTACTATTTAGATGTTTCATTATCTAAGGTTTCCTCTCTCCCAGGGAACACACTGGTTTGCCATGTTCAATAAAGTAATGAAACGTAGAATAAATCCTTCTAGTGGCATAACTACATGATACTAAACCCATGTTTTATCTTATCCTCACCATGTACTTCAGTTCCTTTAAATGTATCTTTGTAGCAACCAAACTTGCCATAAATTAGTCATGATGATATTACAGCTGAATTTAATTTCAGAGTCTCTCAGCAAGTTGTTAAGGGTTTCTTGCCTAGGTCACTGCTGAGGAAATTTGAAAACTCTGATATGATTTATGAATATTGCTATATTAGTACTGTATAAAAGGCTATGGGGAATATGAGAAAACAAACCTTTGCCTAATTCCATTCCAGTAAAAATTTCATTTCTTATAGCAAAATAAACAAGTAAATCAATGTTGAATGATTCTATTGCTTTATTACGTAACTTATAATTTGGCTTTAAACATCCAAGCCAAGTAAAATCTCAGACCCTGCTTGCTTTTCTTGAAGCATAATTAGTTAACAATTAGAACTATTCTTCAGAGGTTGGTTCCTTGAATGACATTCATAATGTGATGCAAGAGAAGAAAATACAGGAATAAGAGGCCTCGCTCCTTTCCCCCAAATTCAAGTACATTAGCCCTATTATTAGTGAATTTTTCAATGTAAACCTCTTTTCTCCTGAAATTTCTTCAACTGTTTAAGGGATAATTAGTTTCCTAAAATTTCTGCAACATCAGTGTTCGCTTTCAGAGATGCTGTTACCTCAACACTTGTTGCTGTACAAGTTGCATGAACACACAGCTTCTGTTCCTCATCAGGTAGCTTATCCCAATAGCTGAGAAACAGTCCCATCACAATAAATCCCTTTCAGCTCATGGAATGGCAAGTGCCCAACAGTGAAGAGACAAGATTAAAAGAGTCAAACCTTTGGCCATTTTTGCCAAATCACAAGCTTATCACAACTCATATTAATCACCTGCTGAAGTTTCAGCTCTCCTTTAAGAAACTGAAGTCCAGGAGACTTGCACATGTAGGAACATGACACTCTTTTGCAGGATCTGGCTGTTGCTGTCTAAAGCACCACGTCCTGCTGGCTTTTGCAACATCATGCAGTGAAAATGTCTCTCAGACTGGTGAATGAATAATCTAAGGCAGCATAATTTCTAATTTATTGTAGGTGCATATACATTAGGTTCTCAGTGGAACCAGTCAGTGGGAGGCAGTAATCCCCAAGCTTAACTAGGTTTTCTCTTGGACATATACTGCTTGACCTTAGGTGGGTCACTTAATCCTTCTTTCTCCCTTTGTTTTGTTGTCCATAAAAATATGATAATATTGGCTCACATCACCTGCTGAATAAGCCAATATTCAACAGAAATAGCTGATGTGAGATTAATATTTTCAAAGTACTGTGTTGCTGAGAAATGCTGTCAGTCCAAAGTGTGCACTACTATAATTATGGTGTACAATAGGGATCAGGCACCTGGGTGGATATTCTTGTGCCAGCCTCTATCTGCTACCTGACTTCACATGTACGTGTCCAATGGAAAAGAGATTTGAAAATTCAAGTGTCCTTGAAACTAGATAAGAAACTTCCAACCAATGGGGAATGTTCATCAACACCTGTCTGGGGCTACTACTGTTTTTTTCCAGCTGGTTCTGTCTGATTTTGTTTCTTCAAGTACCCAAAACCACCATTCTGTCAGGTAAAGGAGGAAGCAGTGTTTGAAAAGACCCTTCAGGGTTTTGGTTCATGATGTCTGCCAAAGCCACACACCTGATGATGGTGGAGCAAGAGGTGACAAAAATCCTGCCATCCTCACACACCTGTCATCCCATGCCCAGCAAGGGGACCTAACAATCTGTGCTGCAGCCCACTTGTCAATTAATTGAAATACATGACCACTGCATTTGGCTGGCAATTCCCAGAGAAAGACTGAGTGTCCCATCTTTTTCCCATCCTGAGAAAAAATATTAGGTTGATTTTCAGAGGTGAGCATTACATATCTCATGTCAAAACCTTGTACAAATCTTAATGTAGCATCTTCTGCCACAGAGTAGGAGGAGCAAGGAGCTTTTCAGTATGCCTGAGAGGGCACAAAAGTTTTTTCTCTTTTAAACTAGAAAGTCATCATAAAGGAATGAAATTTTAGAGTGAATGAGATTGCACTAACACTAAACAACGTCTGCCTCGAATCTTCTCCCTCTCTCTTCTGTGTTTCTTTACCTCTAACTTTCTTCTACCTGGAAAATGCCCTGAACATTTTGGGCACTATCAGGAGCAAGAAACAGCCTGTGTACCATTCAGTCATAGATGGCCCAAGGAATTTCTGAAAAATAAGTCACTTTGCTCACACTGTTAGGCACAGAGTGGAACAGTGGGTGAAGCAGACTTCTTCTCCCCAACCCCAACTTCTCATTTCCCTAGGGAATTCCTCCAGATTTCTCAGCATCCACCCGAGCAATGTCATGGGGCAGCTGCACTGTGTTGTACCAACTGAACATGTGTCACCACTGCCCTCCAGGTTTGTACACCTTAGAGGGGAGGACAGCATTACACAGCTGCTTTGGCTAAAGCGTGGGTTGATTTGTTTCCATGCTGTTTTATTATGTCAAAGAAAAACCATGAACTGTTAGCTTCCTGTAAAATGAAGGAAAAAAAAGAAAACCCAAAAGAAAAGAACAGCCTGGAGATAAAAAGGTCCTAAGGTTCTAGAAAATGTCAACTCCAAGAAATGTGGTGGGTGTAAAAACCACAAATTAAGCTTTACATTCATATACAGTGTCTATGTTTGTTCTGAACAATGCTGAATGGTGAGAGCCGGGAGCCCCGTGAGCGCTGCCTCCCACTGAGAACATGCTTCCCATTCCTAGCCCAGGCAGCAGCCACTCCTTCCCACGGGTGCCCCTTCCCACGGACATCCACGCAAAGCCGCTGCCTGTTCTGTGCCGCAACGGGCGGGAGTTTTGCTTCCTCTTTGCAAAGCCCCTTCCAGCAGGATGGAAATGGGCTGTGCTCCAGGAGCTGGGGGTACATCCCTAGGCAGTGTGTGAACACATACCAGACCAGGTCACTGATACGGCGCTGCAGAAATTGGTGGGAAGCTGTAGAAGCCACTGCCTCACTCCAGATCCAGTCAGGGACTGGGGCTGGTTCATTAGTCGTAGCCCAAACTACACAGAATTCACCAGAGCAAGGGGAGAGATAATAATTCATCCTTGATATTCTAAAATAAGAGAGGAGAGAAAATGTCAGTATGTTGCTCATATTTGCATAATGCCATTCATTAAAAACCCACTGAAATTTAACTCAATTTCAACATTAAAAGAGAAAGTAAATTAGAGATTTTTCAACCAACCTTTCTCCAAAATTTGAATGACATAGATTTTTTGTTTGTTTGTTTTGAGCGAAAATCTTTTGGCAAACTTAAGGAACAAAATACCAAATCTATTTAGCATGAACATCCTCAGCTGTGTGAGGTCTCTGTAGCAGCTGAAGGTATTACAGTGACTATAATGCACAGAGTGCTTTAGGGAGAGAAAGTGCTTTTGAATGGATTTTAATTATTTTAAAACACTTGAAATGTGTTTTAATGCATACAGTCAAAGCATTAGAAACTATTTTAAAAGAAAAGTTTTATAAATATTGGTTTATTCAATTGGTATAAGACCTCACTCGTTCAGAGAGTGGAAATGAAAATTACTATAGAAAACTACATTTTATATATCTTATCTTGTTTTGGAAGTTAATCAGAATGCTATTACATCTTGAAGAGATTACAACTATACATTAAGACTTAAAAATCTTCAGTTCTTCCAGAAGACATTATACAACTCACCTGTACCATGGTGTTTGTGAAAACTAAATGCTTGCCCACTTTCACGACTTTCTCAGAGAGGCTGCATGGCAAGCGCACATAAATCTTTCAACCAAGATTCAAGCAGTGAGAAGGAGCTACTGAACTGCTGGCAACATGAGCTAATGTTGAACTAATATGAACTTCATGCAAATTTTTGCTTTGTCCAGGACTGCTGGTTGGGGCGAACTTGTAGTAACAGGCTTGTCGGAGACCTGTCAGGGGAGTCTCTCTGGCAGGCTGTGAGCTGCAGCTGGAGCTGCCTTTCCTTCAGTTTGCACTGAATTTAGGACATGCTTGCGCAGCTCAGCTATAAACTTTCAGCTGGAGAGGAGGCAGGGAGGAACCCAACAGCCCTGAAGCAAATGAATGTCAGAATAATCCCAGTGCAAAGTCAGACTTTCGGTGAAACTGCAGAAGTGAAAAGTTTATTGAGGCTCAGACTGGGTCTAAGGCCATCTCGTCTGGGCTGAGGAAGCTGTGGACTCAGGAGAGATGAAAGCACTTAGTTTGCTTGTTTTAATGACTGTCTGGGCTGCCTGCCTGTAGCCAGAAAGGCATCTCCACCTCTAGATGAGAAGACCCACAACCTCCATGGAGCCACACAGCTGGAGCTCAGTTCCCACCAGACAGCAATGTCAGTCCATCCCTCCATCACTGCCTACTTGATCACTGCCACAGCAGTGAGGCAGATTTCACAGGGAGAAATTGCACCTTAAACCTTTTAAAAAACAAAGAAAAATCCCAACAGGACAAGCTTCAGCAACTGCACAGCTGAGTCCAATAAAGCACATCGCTGTCCTCACAAACGTTGTCTCAGGAATGACAATATTTGGGCTTGTCTTGTTTTCGGCTCTCCCAAGTAAAGAAACTGTTGTTGTTCCCTTAAAAGAGCTCTTCCCAGTTCACGGTCAGGAAGACTTCCCTGGTATTTCGCCAGGAGTTGTATAACAAATGGCTGATGAAAAAAATAACAAGAACAGGCCAGAAAGAAGAGAGGAAATATCTAAAAGGAGGAAAAGGACAAATGAGTCTTCAGAGAATATGAGCTACAGAGGATGATCTGAGATTATGTCTGGTACATTTTGCTTCATTTCCAGTAATTCATGCCCTGTATGTTTCTAGAAACAGATAGATGAATTATTTATGAAAACCACACTAGTGGAGCCATTGCAGCCAATGAAAAAGTGGATGCAAGATGTGTTAGGAGAAAGTTGTTAAGTTTCAACAGCCAAAATGGGTTTGTCATTAGGCCAACACATAGAATTTTTCCCTTCTAACTTGGACTGAAAAAAAGCAAATAGGATCATTTTTTTGTGCCTGATCTCTCTGTCCAGAGGATTTGCTCCACCCAACACTGGATGGTCCATGGACCTCAGCCTGCACCTTTGGGTCAAGGTCTTTATTTCCTTTCAAGAGTTAGTGCATGCACAGGACTATCCAAATCTCCAAAGGCAAAGTCACCCAGTAGAAGCTCTGAAGGCAGCAAGCATTTTGGTCAGGAGTCTCCCAACAAGATGCCATCACTGCTGTCAGGCATTCTGAGAGAGACAGCAAGTGCGTTGCTGCACAGACCAGAGTTCAGACCTGACAAAGGGAAAAACTTTGGAGGAGTTCAGAAACAGAAAATTTAGGAGGAAAGAGGGGGGAAAAAACAAAAAGGAGACAAAACCAAAATGATGAAAAGAGAGAATGACAAAAAACCACTATGCTGTGTAAAATTTGCATATAAATAATAATAAAATAATGCTCATTTATAGAAACATTATGAACAAGCAGTAGCTGCTCATTAGCAGCATCTTCCTAGGACCATTTCCCATTAAGACTGATTAACAACCTCTGGAGCACACATTGTTCCATGTGCATCTACCTGTGACTGTGAACACCAAAACTGCCTGACAAATATTGGGAAATAATTCCCTAGATAAGCTGTGCATGTATTCACAAGTAAAATATGCAGCCATACCAGTCTGCACACATAAAACACTCAATTTGTGTGTGCAAAATAGGAGCTCGAGGCAGGTCAGTACTTTAGAGACCAAGCTCTGAACCGGCAACACCAATCCTTCGGGACTGCCACTGGTGTAACAACCTTCCCAGAAAAGCCACATCTTAATTTTTGTTTGAGCTGATTTCACCAACCTTCCTCAAGTCCCTCATCCACGAATCCAGAATATAACTTGGACAAGCATATTCTTATTCTGATCAACTAATGCATTGTTCAGGGGAGCTCAGGTGTTATTAAACCCTATGGCACATTTCTACCCCCTTCTGAAAAGAGTCACCTCTAATCTTTAAAGCAATATCAGTAACACAATTACTTTCCTAATACATTTTCATGTGGTGGACATTTTGGCTGCAAATTCAGTACAAGGGGAAAGACTCAAACTCACCCATACAAATGGAAACTTCAGGTGATAAATGTCAGCTGATCACTGGGGTTTGCTTCTACAGCAGAAACTGATAGTAAAGGATGGCAAAATTCCTAGTTTTTGCAAACAGATATAACTTCTTAAAACAGTTCACTGTTAACTCAGCAATTCTCTGTTTCTGTACAGTGATTTTTTCCCCTTGGATTAACAATATCCATAGTGATTTTATGGGCGTGGTTCAGATCAAGAACATGCTCTGGTAGCTGGAAAATTGCATTTGACCTCTGCTTTTCCTTATCTCTTTTCAGATTTTGTTTTCTTTTAAGTTTAAAGACACTTTCATGGAAGAAATTATTTCCTTTCTTTGGGAGGCTGAAACAAAAGACGCTAAAAATTGGTGGAAGTCTTTCCATTAATTTAGTAGGGCTTTACATTAGACTTTCAATTAGAAACAGTAAGTGTAGAAGTATAAAGAAACCAAAGATAAAGGAGCGGGGAGCAGGAGGTGGAAATGTTCCATGAACATTTACAAACCTCTAAGGTTTCATTTGGCTTTATGTTAAGTTTAGGTCAAAGGTTTGGGTCAGCTTTTGTTCTCCTCAGCCCCCATTTGCTCTGATCTTCTTTTCCAGAGCGGGATCTTGACAGATGCACTGTGAAAAGGGAAAAATCGGTTTGAAAAGCTGGACTCAAGACCTGCTAGAGGCAGAGTGATGAGGCAACTGCTTTGCAGTTTGTTTCATGTCACAGGGAACGCAATTCCCTCCGATGAAGCAGCGCAGCGTTGGAGTGAACCCTGCAGATTATTTTAGGGTAATGTAACGAGAGGGACACATCACAACTAATGTTCTTGCTTGGCATCTCTTGCAACTCACCTCAAACCACAGAGTTTTAGGGTGGTGTCATGCCCTGAGGCAGAAGCATTGGCTGCCGTTTGCTGCTTGTAAAATTATTTACTTGGGGACAGCATTTTGTTGACCAGTGGCAAAATGCCAAGACTCCCACAGGGAGATGGATTACTTGTCCTCCAAAGGTCACAAGTCTCCAGGGTGGCAAAGCCATCATCCCCACCGGCCTTTGCCTGGCATTGACAAGAGAGGGGTGAAGCAGCAAGAAGAGGATTTTGGCCCTCATGACACAGAGATATGAATAAGGTGAGAAAGTACCTTCAGGTCAATTTATTATGGTTTTTTATACTTTCTAGATAATATCGCAGGAAAATCAGAGCAGCTTCCTGATACATCTTCTGGCTAACTTTGAAGTTGAAAACAATCACTGAATTTAAGTGAATTATGTTAATCAATTGGACAATTTGAGAGGATGGGGGAGGAGAGGAAAGGGTAGCTTGTACCTGGAGTGGAAAGAAGAATGTTACAAGTGGAGGTGATAAAATCACTAGCCCTGGGGGACAGCTAGAGAAGCAGCCAGCTCTCAGCCCTGGAGCACTAAAGGTTCAGTCCAGTTCCTTCTGCTTCAACCCCAGCTTCCTTTTTCTGCCTGTGTCCCTGTTCATCCCCACCTCAGCCACACCAGCACAATTGTTTGCAAGGCCCCTCTAGCCCAGACCACTGAGAGTTGAGTTAACACCAAAACCTCCTGCACTGCTTGGATCCCGGCTCACTGGATGGGGCTGGCACCTTGCATGTGCTTTGGCTCAGGTTCATCCTGCTAAGTTTAGGTATTTAACCACAGACTAAGTCTCTAATTCCTTTAAAAATCTTTCTTCAGCAAGCAGAGAGAGATGGGCACCCTCAGGGGCAATCCCTGCTGTTGGAGGTATCATTATTCTTCCTTGCCACCAAGCCCAGAGGGAGCTGGGGCCCAGGACACCCTGCTCAGCCCACACCATGCAGGGCTGGTCTGTTCAGACTTTGCCTTCTCCTCACCAGTGTAGGGACCATGATGTGGCCACAGAGGAATAAAGACAAAAATAGGTTTCTGACCTACTTCTTGGCAGCAGAGAGAGAGCGGCTGCTGGAGCCGAGGGGGAATAGTTCATAACCACACAAACCTCACAGATGGGTTGGCGAGCTGGGAATGACATTGCCTCTCCAAGCCGGCTTTTCCAGCTTTCCTGTTGAAGCCTTTTCTCTCTTTTTTTGACCATCCTTGACACACAGACCTGAATGATTCTCCCCCCTTTCATTTCTGTTGATATCACATTTTCTTCTGTGTTTATGTGAAACACCATTATTTGCCATGGTTTTGAAATCAGCTCAGGACACAGTTGCTGTCTTGCAACATCTATTTTGGAAACAGCATTTAGGAAACATTTTCAGCCATGAATATTTGAAGATTATTAAATTCAAACCACTTCCAAATATGAGATTTTTTGCTTCTCGAGGGAATTGTACTGTAATACTGAAATCCATTATATTAATTTTTCCCTTTCTGATTTAAATTCAGACATACTGTGGATTTATATTATTACTTTTCATCAATACCATGTACTTTCCGTGCTAGCAGGCTCTCAAGTGGTGTCTGCACTGAACAACAGAAAATACCTATTCCTTACAGGAGTTTTCTCTAGATGATTTTATATTTCTACAATTTTTTAATTATCAATACTCTCCAGTGTTTCATCTTCCACAAAAACTTCAAATATTTTTTTTGGGATATCTTCTGCTCAGGCACCCAGATTGTTTCCTCATGGAGGCTAAGCTGGCTCCATGGGATGTTCAGCTTTAAATACCTGACACTTTTTACTCTTGTTTTCTCCCAGGGGATGGTTTATACCACCTTGACTGAAGCCCTGCTCTGACAGAGGGGTTGGATGCTGCACATTGCACACATCCAAGCAGTCTCACTGTAATCAATTAGTAAGACTGGATAATTTAAAAGAAAATGTTTCCTTTGTTCCATGCAAATAACATTTTCATTACTCATTTCAACTGGCTGTTTAGCAAAACCAAGTATTTTTTTCTTAATAAAAAGTGAATGGTCTTAAAGCAAACACCACTAAGAGTAAAGATGCTGGAAATTTCCTTGCTGGGAAGGCATGGAACAGAATTTTTGTCCTTGGGTCACAAATACTTAGGGCCAACTGAGGAAATCTCTTGGAAAAAATTAAAACTCCTCTAAGAAAAATAGCACATTATCCCTGCTGACAGACTCCAAAGAAGAAAAAAACTGCACTTTTACCCAACACATCCCGTTTGGTCCCTTTCATGCCTGGGAAGGTGAATTTCCCTCAGAGCGAGCCCATTGCTGCCACATCTTCCCATGAGCTGAACACAAGAGGTTTCTCTCTGTTGTGCTGCCCGGATGCTCCTTACACCCCTTCTGTAAACACACAGGACAGGTCTCAGCAAACTCAGCAAGATACTTTAAGTTCCATTTGCACAGAGGACTCTTTTTGCATTACAGGAAATCAGGGAAAGAGGAGTCAGCCCTCCCTTTGGTTGAGAATCACAATTCTTGGGCATCCTGTACACGTGGCTGTTTAGGGCACACTCAGAAGATTCCTCTTTGTATCTGCAAAACAGTTCCTGAGCTTGCTTAGCCTTAAAAAACACGGGAACATTGTCACTGTTGTTGATGCCATTTGTGCTCAGATTTATGAAAAAAGAAATTTTTATTAAATAAACTCTTACCTGTACATATACTCACACTTCAGAGGTTTGGGGGAATTAGATGAAAGCAGTTGTTGATGAAACTCAAACACCATGTGCTGGTGCTGGAATTCAGAGCCAGCTTTCCGGGATTAGGTGTCCCCAGCTAACCTCAGCTGTTAGAAATTATTTTGGAGCTTGGCCCTGGCAGGTGAGGGGTAACCAGGAGGAGGAGAACAAAAGAGTTTCTCTCTCTTCTGCCCCAGCCTCCCCCATTTGCAGAATTGGGCAAATGTGGTTTTAATTCAGAAATACAAATGTAATCTTCAAAGTCACTCTGTGAAGGAAGAGTGGAAAAAAGGAGAGCCAAAAAAAAAAAAAAAAAAAAAAGGAGAGAATTGGATTGCAATTTGTCAAGATGTTTTTAACTGTGAAATTGAATGGAAAGTCTTAACAGCTGAGTGATGAGCAAGTGGGGGAGGAAGAGGGACTGGGAGTGCTGGAACTAGTCTGCAGTGCACTTGGAATGCAACAGACTTCCTTGTTGTCCCAAACAGCATCTAATATTTTGGTTTCTTCAAGGCCAGCCCTTTTCTGATGTAAATAGTCCTGTGATCCCATACCACCAGGAGTCTAGGGAAAACAGCTCCACCTTATGTGCTGTTCTTGGAATGCTGAGAGTAAGGCAAGAGTGTCACTGAAGGCTGTTTGGGACCATTAAGTAGTCAAGAAACACTTTTTCCCCATGCTATCCCCCACCTCGTGCTTTTGGAAGTCTCCAGGCTGGAAGGTATTTTTGCTTCCTCCAGGTTAGAAGAGCAATGGCTGCGTACGTGCTACGGCTCTGACAGCAGATGTGAATAATGCAAAAGGGCTACGAACACAAGAAGCCACTCTGAGCTCCTGCTGTACTTTCTTAATGTATGTGACATTGACATAATACGCCCCAGGGCACTTTGGCTCAGATGGCGTTCGCCGGTTCCACGTGCTGGTTTTACGAACGGCAATCAAGTTGTGAAACACATGTAGGCAGCGTGTGCGGCGAGTGGCTTTCCGTCCTGTGCTTGGGTGGGAAGCAACAGCCGTGGTTTCCCAACAGAAACACCTCTCTGCCACCTGAGGGAAAGACTCCCGCTCCCTGGCAGGGCTTGTGGTGGGATGCTGGATGACGGTGGTGTTGTATCATCATTTTGTCTGACTGTATCATACACACAGCACCCAGAAACAGCTTTCATGGTGCACAGAAGCTCGACCAGATACACATCACAGGAGCTGACATGTGAGCTGGGTACTCTCCTCACCAATATAAGAAATTAAAACCTTCATTTCCCAAGCACGCAGGCGGGATAGGAGGGTCACAGCTCAGTAGAGGGTCAGTCCAAACTCCTTTTCCTCAAACTGAGGGGAAGCAGCACATCAATCAGATACACATTTCAGCAGCACTGAGAAGCATGTCTTCCCCTCCCACATCCCAGTCCTTCAGAAGGAAAAGTCGATTTCTGTAGGGACAGAAAGCAGGATTAATCCCTCTCTGATTTCCTCCTCTAACTCCTTTTCCCTGACACCCCATTCCAGCTTTCATCCTGTCCGGGCTATTTAGTCTAGAGCAGGGAAGACAGAGAGGAGACATGATAACAGTCTTCAATTATGTAAAGGGCTTATGCAAAGAGGAAGGTAATAAATTGTTATCCACATCCATGGGGAAAGCACAAAAAAAGGTAATGGGTTTAACTGTGGCAAAGGAGACCTAAGTTCAGCACTAGAATAACTTTCCTGCTGCAAGGGTCACTGGGCACTGGAGGAGATTGCCCGGGGGGCCGGGGGATCTCCACGGCTGACGGGGTTAAAGAAACACTTTAGACAAATGTGTCAGGAGTGTTTTGTGTGGGGGTGGTTGAGGTGACCTGCTCAGGTCCCTTCTGGCCCTGCTTTCTTCTGCACCATGGAGATAACTATCCCAGCCTCATTCCTTGGCAGACAACCATGACAGAACTCCCCTTCACCTGTGTTTTTTGGTATAAGATGACAATCCTGTGGCAGAAGCACACTTGGACCAAGGAATAGATGAAGCCAGAAGACAGGATGATCTCCTATCACACAGCAGGCACAGCTATCAGGTTCTGCAGGACCCAGATTATTACTGTGCCCACTCCTAAATAACTTAACTCTCTCTTAAACAGCAAAAGAAACTCAAGCATCCTACAAGTTCACTGACTGCAGAGGACAAGGGCTCACACACCCACACCGACTTCAAAGCAGTGGTATCTCAGCAGCCTCCCCACAGGCAATACAAAGAGAGTTACTTTGCCCTGTTGCAAGAATATCAGAAACTTTTGTGACTGTTACAGCCTCATCTTGCACAGCTCTTGCAAAGAAGCAGCATCCCTGGAGATGCTCTACTCTGAAATGCACTTCTCACCAAGCCACACTGAAAATAGGACTGATTATATGTTTACATCAGGATATCCTTAAGTGCTTTGCTGGACTGGGGCCTTGCCCAGCTATGTTTCAGGCTCCTGGAGGTCAGTAGGGATTGATGAGCCTCTCTGCATGACCTGAGCATTGAAAGCCTACATGTGTCAGGATGAGGATATTTTACTGAGTATATTTTTTACCTCTGAGTCTTACCTATTGACATAAAAGATGGTCAGTAACAACAAAATCAGAAAAAAGTGCCCCTCTTTCTGAAAGAGAGGTGTGAGTGAACCCTAACAGATGTAATTTGTATTATGACTGCTGATGAAATTACTAACCTGTAGCAAGGAGACGTGGATCAATAGCTACTTGAGAAAAGGCAGCTGCAGATATCCAAATGGACATGAAAAAGGAACTGAGGTGTAAAAGGCAATAGCTGAATATTTAAACCAGATGAAAGTTGTAAGGTAGGTTAGTGACCTTGAAAGAAAAAAAGTAAAATAAGTAAAAAAAAAAAAAAGTAGAAAAGGGCTACAATGATTTATATACTTGCCCTGCACAAATATTACAATGCTTATTGAAGGGTGTAGTAAATTATGAACAAAGTAGAGCTTTATTAGATTAATGACAGAGTAGTTTATACAGAAAGGTTGGCATCTTTGGAAAGGTAAGAGAAATTGGTTTTATTTTAACCCCTTTTTTTTTCAGGCTTGAACATTTCTTTTTCTGACCTGCAGTCTTACACTTGAAGAACTCAATATATGGAAAGCAAAGGAACACTAGGAAGTATAAGGAGACATTGAGAAGGAGATACTAAGTGCTAAAAGCTGGCAGTTCAGCAAGGTTCTGTTTCTGCTACTGTGGAAAGAGGTGGGAATTTTGGAATTGACGAAGAGGTTCTCAAGCGTTTATCATGATTACTGTGGTGAGATCCAGAACCCCTGGTCTTGGATCATACCATGGTGGTGTCCATAAAAAAGATGAAAGACAACCACCTCCCACATGCTTTAAATCAGCAAACTGAGGCAAAGTTTGGTAGGGCAACAAGGGGCTGCAGCACAAAATGGTTCACACATGGTTACATAGAAAGGTGGGCCAGGACCTCCAAATCCCATTTCCCATCTAAGTGCCTAATTTAGACTAAAGGGAAGGACATTTCTATCTTCAAGAACAGACATTTTAAACTAGCTTAAAGGATTTTGTTAAGGAAAAAACCCAAAAAACAAATGAACAAACAAACAAAAAGGAGAATTTAAAAAAAGTCCACCCTAAACAGTTTTCAGTATACGTAGTTTGGTTTGCAAAATACAGGTATTAATCCTAACTTGTTTATACCAGTGGAAGGGACAAGTCAGTCATCACAATACTCATAATTACACGTGGAAATACATTTGTAATCATATCAAGTCCCAGCAGCGACTCTAACAACTTCTTGGACCCTTGCCATCAACAAAAGAGCCAACTCTGCAGAGAAAACATTCGGAGGCACAATTTGCACCAGTTAATCAGGGCACGGTCAACTGCACTACTGGGACGCACCAGCCTGCTGATCATTAAGGTCTGTGACTGCCTTTTGCTGCAGAGGAGGTGAGTGGCTGTGCTCTCCCCCAGCCCTGAGACTGCACGTGGTGAGATGAGTGGCCGAATTCTTACCTTCATCAGCAGGGTAAGGCCCGAGGAACTGGCACTGTGCAGTGTGCCGCTCATTATTCACCACTTGCCATGTACAGGTGACCTGAAAACCTGACCCACAGCCCAGTGAGCCCCCTTTGGATTTCTCTGCGCTCTGGATCAGGCCTCAAGAGAACAATTAGAATGAATGAGCTCAAATAAAAATGAACTTTTGTGAGTGAGTTTCTGATCACTTTTGCAAGCTGCCCTTTGCCCCCTGCAAGAGCCCTTGCCCAGGTTTAATGTGGCCAAAGAAAGTTCTAGCTGAGAGGGGATTGCAGGTTAATAACCATACTCAAAAGAGATGCTTACAGGGGGAAAAAAATGGCTGAGAAATAAAAAATATTCAACAGCATCACCACCCCCAGCAAATGAATTTCCCAGGTAGGATAGTGCAGATACAGCTATTATGGAAACATGAATCTCCAGCTCCTTTACATTATTATGGTTTTCCTTCCTTGTAAGATTTGTTGAAAAAGTAGAATATGCTAATAAACCTCTCTGATTTGTCTCCCTTGAAGTTTTGTGTGAGCAGAGTAACACGTTCTATTTGAACTCCATAATTCATATGTAATTATTTTTAGTTATGTTCTCTTCAACCCTCCACGGGCAGCTAATGAATTTAGGAAAATGTATAGTCTCCTTGAATTACCCACTGTAATTTCTCACCAGCATTAGCTTGAGCTTCGTTGGCAGCTACACTCTAAAAAATCATCATTAAAACTTATCCCAGTCCATGTGTGACCTGGACAAAGAGTTTTCCTCCATGACCTCCTGCCTCTGTTACTCAACACCTTATCCTATGCCATTCAGGGCTCTAGTAGCTGAAGACTGGAGTATTTCAGCTTTTCCACCTGTGAGAATCAAGGGATAAATTTGTATTTCTCGGTCCACAACAGCAGCTATCCTGAGCTAACTATGCATATGAAGGTATTCCCATGGGACTTGGCATGAGCAACTTGAATTAGCCTGGAAAGGCAAAGGCTGGGATGGGGTCTGCTGCATCAGCACAGCAGTGACACCGTCTGCAAACACACTGTTTTGCCACAAGAAAGTGCTGAAAGGAGCCAGGAGAAAAAGGAGGACAACACCCTTCACCCCAGTTTCCATCCCTCCTCCACTGCACCTTCAGGAGCAGTGGAAACCAATGGCTGCCCAGCTTCACCCTCACACCTGCAAACCCTTCCATGGCCTCATTTCCTCCTCCTCCTCTGCATCCTCCCACAGAAACTGGGCTATTTGTTAAACAGAAACACTGATTTCTTCTGGTGAAATATTTTAAGATGGTCTGTGCCCGTATATGAAAGTGGAGGATTTATTTTCTCAAAAAATCTGCATTTTCCGAAGGCTTCAGGAAACTATTTTTAAAAGGAAATTCATAATTATTTGGAGATTTATTTTTTTTTTTTGCCCTTAGTCTCCTCTTCCTTGGAGGCAGGGCTCATTCAATTTCTTCATGGGACATTCAATATGTGCATTCATTTTCTGATTTAAATAAGACAAAGACCCAAACGCCATAGATGTTAACAGAAACAAAGCTTTGTGTCCTGATGGTGCAAGAAACTTTCACAACAGTGAAACACAGAGTTAAAAACCACCAATATGGAAAACATGTTGTCATTTGAATCCATCATAGTCAAATAAACTAGTCAATACCACCTTAACACAAAACATTACAAACACCAAAGTAACACCTGCCTGTGAAACGCTTGATTTTTACGAAATTGTTCCTTGAGAAAATGGTCCCATGGAACTTTTTAACTCTACTTAATCAGCACAAAACAAATCAAAGAAGATGATTCTCATTTCCTTTTCTAAATGAAAAATGTCCATTTCATGAGGGAAAGGTCAGCTGTTAGGCAGAGTGCTGGTGCACTTTAAAGAACTTAAAATCTGCACCTGGATTTCCTCACATCCGAAGTATTCCCCTCCCTCAGCCTGGCTGAGAATTGCTGATTAAAACCACTTTTTTCCTCCTGGTCCCTTCATTATTCTGATGATCGTGTCTTTCTCTCTTAGAATTTACTCTTCCTGTAACATTTTCTGGATAATATGCAATAAATTCTAGTTTATGTCATATTCCCAGCTAGACAGCTATAGAAGTGTTAAATAGCTACTGTGACATGCCTAATAAATAGCCACCTAACCACATTATAAATAACCTCAAATTCAGCCCAATAAATACTGCAGTAAATTTGGTTTTGCCAGTACATCTGTATAAATATCAGTAATAAGATGGACCAGAAAGGCTAACCTTACTAAAGAGCTTTGATTTTGGAAAAAGGCCATGTGCAATACTTCATTCCTCTTAGGAGAAAAAAAAAGAAAAAGAAAAAAAAATTTCAGCAGATGATATAGCATGGGGAAAGGGAGAGATTCTTGAACAACTTGCAGTTTGTTTAGATGAGAAAAAATGAGATGAGAAGCAGGGCATGTTTAACTGCATGTCTATGGGGGTTGCACAATTTTTGCATACCTTAAAAAGCAATAACTTTCCAGTTATTAATTAACTCCTATTGCCAATACCATTACCAGCAGCTGGAAACATCTACTGAACAAGACAGGTACCTTTTTCTTCTAGACTGCAATCCTGTGTTGTCTGCCAAAAGTTTTGAAAAATATTCCAAGTATTTGGCTGACTATTCAGTGGCCTCATCAATATCGCCCTCCTTGACAGTTTTTCACCTACCACCCACGTTTTGCCATTCTTTGGATGACAAAAGCCAGGAGCATCTCAGCTGGAAGAGGCTGGCATGGCCCTGGCAGGAAGGAGAGTTGTGTCCTCCACCTCCCATGCCTGATGCCACCCCGTTCCACTGGATCAGGAGCTAAGCTTTTCATCTGTGCTCTACCATGTAGGAAAACATTTTGCATTTCCATTGCTCAAGTTTGGACATCTTTAAGGTTCCTCCCTAGCTTTGCTTTCTCATTAACCAGAAGACCATTCACTCGTGTGAGCAGTGATGACAATACCTGCCACAGTTCTGTGTTTATTCCGGTCTGTTTAGTTTAGCTTGTTTAAGTTTTATTTCTATTTATAAACTTAGGGGGGAAAAGTTCTGTTCAGAGGAAGCTTTTAATATCACTGTCCATTCCCTATTTATATCCTTCTGGAGCTCTGTAATCAGAAGATAATACTACCAGCTTCCCCTGTGTCAGTTTGCTCACAGAAAAAAAAGACAAGTTACACAATAGCTCTACCATCACACAAAGGATGTGCATAAGCATCTGCATAATCTAATATTTTCCACAGGGTCAGACTAATGTGTCATGCACTCCACATTGGTTTCTAACTTACCAGGTCTAGCACTGCAGAGTTAAATGATGAGGAAAAGGGAATATTTCTTCAGCACTCAGTTTTAGTCATCAGTGATGGATCAGGTGCAAAAGGCTGCCCATGGAAACTTAAATTTTGAGCAAAGCACTACAGATGTGACAACAGCAATTTTCTGGGAGCCTGTGGCCCATTTCAGAGACACATAATACATGTTTACAGTGAAGTGTAGTTACCTTGTCTTCTGTTCCTTGGGACCCTACCATGCAGTAAGCTTGGAGTTCTTGCATCAGCTACATTGATTGACGTGAATTTTCCAGGAGCTGATGTACCTGCAGGAGAAGAGACCAGTGCTGTTTGCTCTCTTAAATGATACCATTGCTCTTTCCATTCTACATGATGCCATCAAAATCCACTCCATCTTCTCCATTTATGACTGCTTTTCTGCCTGAAGAGAAACATGGCAAATACACAGGTGCTGTGGTTCACATAGGGTAGTTTTCTCCAGATGGGATCTAAGCTCTTATTTTTATAAATAAATACAACACACACCATATCGACACACTGTCCTGTTCACTTGATGTGGTATTTCAAAGGTGGACAGCTTTTGGGGAAAGCCTGAGCTGCTTCTTGATGGAGCAGTGAAAGGCTCTCAGCAAAACACAGGATGGGCAGATTGAAGCAGAAAAGTGTGTGGGTACAGAAGGTCCCTTTCCCCTCAACTGCTTTAAATCACAGTCTCATTAAATGTGGAGGGTAGATGTAGGGAACCTTGAGACTCATTAATAGGTCATAGCTGCACATATCTAATTATAAATCCATTTGGCTCTAGCCTAAACATCCTAATCTTAGTCCCAAAATATACAAGTCTGCCTGGAGCAACGCAAAGCAGCGATAGCCCATGCAGGGACTTGCCAGCCTCAAACTGTCCATGTTGTTCTTTCAGTTATCACAGTTTATTTTTTGGACACTGAAACCCCGGGGGCTGCAGAGCAGTAAGGCACCACAAAGGATACAGTGATTTGTGACAAATCACTTCAAGGACGAGGGGAGCCTTCTCCGTGATATCACTGTCTGTCTGTCTCTGCATAATGTACTGCAAAGGTTAATTTGTTTTGAAGTCCCCGGTTTTAATTTGCATTACTGATCAACCTAGCAATTATAAATGTTAATCTATTATTCAGTGGCCTTAAATTCAGAGATCGAGACTGTTGAACTAAAGAAAAATTCCATCCCTTGCTGTGGTTTATTAAAACTTGAGTGATACAGAGAACCTACTGAGTCAGAGCACTGTTAGAAGCATTCTTTCAAGGCACATCCTTAATTAGTTTTAAAGCAGGATGGACCAATTTATACCACTTTGATTTGAATCAGTTTTGTTAATTGTGATTTAAATAACAACTTAAATAATTTAATTTGATTTGCAGTTGTGCTTTCTAACGGGTATTCTGGACAAAGAGTTATTCTCAGAGACTGACAACTAATATAAATGTTTAATTGCAAAGAAAAGTAGCTTTGAGGTTGTATTTAATATTTGTTTTTGTGGACTAAGAGAACACACTAAAGCCACACTTAACGTCACTATATACCTAAGCATTTATTTTGGCTTTTGATTTTTACATTTGATTTATGCGAAAACAGGACATGGTGTTTTTAGTCACCTGATTCGCTTTTTGATGCGTGCTTTGTGTCATGCTGCTTCTGAACAAAAATATCCAGAAGAACATAATTGTTTAAATGGAACGACATTGTGTCCTGCATATTTTAGGAAATATTATCAAAATATTCCTTGCATTTCGAGGCAGCTGATGTACTGAACAGTGCAAATATCATCGGCAATAAACCAGCTGAGCTATTTTTTCCTTGCTTCCATGTTCTTCAAGATCAGAATTGGCTGATCTCAAACCCCCCCCCCCCCCATTTTACTCACAAGATGGAAAAGGATAAGCAAATTTTCCTGTTCTTTCAACTCCCAGTTCCTTTCCCAACTTGGAATACTCTAGTCATTAAGTGATGTAAAGCAGATAAAATATAAAGAAGAAAATGTTCTTTTTGCACCTGCAAAAAAGGCTGCAGCTGTCAAAAGCTTGTTTATGACTCAAGAAACTCCAATTCCAGGTGTCTAGTTAGTAATTTCCCCCCTTTAGTAAGCTGACATTCTTCAGAATTTTGGCAGTGAATATATACTCAACTGTTATTTTTTGGTAAGGGTTTATTAATAAGAATATAAAATCTTATTTTAGGCATTCATAACAAATTTAGGCTGTCATCATTCCAGAAAACATGACTTACAAGTTTAATTTTAAGAGGAGAAAAATATTAATTCAAAAACTCAAAGATGCATGGATATGTGTTGTAAAAACACACATGGAGTTCTTGGCACTAAGGAACCTCAGACAAAAGGTCAAGGTTGTGAATGGATTGATTGCCATCTATTTTGGAAGGAAACACAACAAATACACTCTAGATTTTTTTTTATCCAGAGGATTTTCCTCCCACCCTCAGCTGAGAACTGAGCCTGTCCTGGTTTGAGACATCACCTCCATCACTTAAATGCTCTGCTGGTGTATGTGATACCTTCTACCACTGTCTGAATTTTGCAGGGGAAGCTATGCACTGAGCACCATTGTCTTGCCAACAGAAAGGAGAACTGGTGAAGCTCGTGTTCCTTTTGTGTTATAAAGTATGATTTTTATCCCTTGTACCTGGATAAAGACCTTTCACTTCCTCACAAGGAAAATGCCTGGCAACAAACTCTTTTCTCCATAGACCATCATTCTCAGACAGCATGACAGAAAAGGCACAGCTCTAAGCCAAAGTGTCCTTTCTTACTCCAAATACTTATTCTAAATTCCATCTAAACCTTTACCTGATTAGAAATTAGTTAACTAAGTTAATATGGCTGCTGGGTAAGTAAGAGAGCTTTTCCACTCAATTATTTGACACAAGTCTAACAGCACAGTTTCTTAGGGCAGTGACTTGTCCTGGTGGATCCAATCTAAAGGTTGGATTCTATGATCTTGGAGGTCTTTTCCAACCTTAATGATTCTATGACTCAATGATTCCCATCCCTATCAGCAGGGCATCTACACTGACTGCTCAGGAAGGGTGGCAGGAGGGCAGGACTCGAGTCTGCACACCTCCACCTCTGGACAACGGCACCACAACACCTCAAAATGCACTTTGGAGCTGGGTAATAATTCTTCCCCAGGCTGTTCTCAATATTTGGAGGGAATTCCAGTATTCTCAACATTCTCTAGGAAATTCCTGTTCTGTGAGCCAAAATTACTGTGGTGTAACAGAGGTCAGGCAAGGGAGGTCCAGACTGCAGTCTGCAATGAGGGTTCACACTATGTCCTTCATGTCCTAGTCTGTCCCCAGAGTACGAACCCTTACACTCATTCTCAATCACTTTTCTGAAAGACGAGACATTTGTTTTAACTTGCCTGCAAAGTGCTGCAGATGCCACCTGGTACTTGGTTACCAGTGTTAGCCAATACCAGTAAAATTTGTATGTTGATCCTTAGGTCCCAGAAAAGGATTAATTCCCCAGTATGGTAAGAGTTTGAAACTAAATTAAATAAGCAAGCACATTAGCTTTTCACCAGTTCTGAGTTTGCAGCACAGGAATATGCACATCCAAGAGGTGCAGGAATGCTGGGACCAGACAGACACTCACCAGGGAGGGAGCACGACAAAACACCCAGGCAACATTTCCACAAGGCCCTGCAGAAGTACTTCCCAATCAAATGAAAACTTGTATGGAAAAAAAACCAAACAGAACCTGAAGTGAAAATTTGAAAAGTAAACAAATTTTACAAAAGGTTAAAAGTGTTTCTGTGGAATGAAATTTTTGCTTACTCTAAACTTCAGAGCGGGCGTAGACTAAAGAGAGGTGCCAAAAGCAGTAACTGAAGAGCTGTCACTGTGCTGCAGCTAAGGACATACACCCACGAGTTCCCCTTAGCAACGTCTCCTTTTCTGCTGAAAACCACCTTAGTTCACAGTTCCTCCATGCAAGCGTCAGCCTACCTGGAAACGGCCACTTAAATGTGCAGAACAGACAAAAGGGATCAGTAAATACCTCAGTCCCTTATTTGGAAAGTTGCACTGTACATTCAAGACCAATTAAATACTTTAAAACCTCAGTGAGTACCTGCAAGGGTTGTGTCTGCTAAGCCCATCAAGTCTGCAGAACTTGCACAGGAGAATCACAGAAGAATTTTGCAAGGGCAGGCTCAAGACACACTGGTGTAATTTTTAATGTTTTGGAAAACATAGGAAATTCCAGCAATCATTGAATTAAGTCTGAATTTTTTTCTGAAAGATGTGCATTAGGCAGATATAAACCATTCAGTAAATACATGGAAAAAGTGATGCCCTGGAAGAAATAAACAAATGATATATAACATCAGACTAAACAAGCTAGTGCAAAGCCAAGAAATAACAGCTATCTTTAAAATCATTACGAAGTAATAAAAAATAAACATTTGAAATATTAAATAAAATAGAAGAAATAATTCTTTTCCCCTATCACTCATGTCTAAAGCAGTGCAGACATGCAGCTCAAATGTCACTGAATATGGTAGGTTTCATCCCAGCCTGATCTGAATTTCAGGTTGGCTCTCCTGACAACCACAGCTCATCAAGATGTCTGTGCTAGCCAGATACTTCACCTCCTGTGTGGGTAGGGAAAATAGAACAAGTAAAACTAGCTGACATCAGGAAAATTGAGAAGCTGTAATTCATACAGAATTGGCCCAGAAATAATCAGATTCCTAACTCCTTTATTTGTTCCTGGACCAGATCCATTCTGACCAGATAAACTCCTCCTCAGTGCACTACACAGCTCTGGTGTAATGAAGTGATGGGTCATGCTGGTGCTATCGTATCCAGGATTTATGAGGAAACATTATCGCCTCAAATCTGGAATTGGAAGGGGCAGAGGTATTTTGATTCAGCTCTGCAAACAAGTCTTTAAGGCATGTTTAAATGGGTGGGATGTAATCAATCAAATCAAGGTGCTGTGCATGGGTGTATCTCCCCTGACCTCAGAGGGAATTCCAGTGTACATTGGTACAGGATCTGGCTGGTTAGGAATTAATTAACCATGCACGTCTATTAGTAAAAGCATGCACACCTCCTACAGGTAATTCAGCATATTTCCTCTCCTTCCCTGAAAGGAAAATGCCCGGTGCAGATACCAAAGCTTCCTTCCCCGTTGATCCCCTCTTGTCTCTGTTTGGCATGTTACTCGCATTCTCCATTCAGC
Source organism: Pseudotriccus pelzelni (assembly GCA_035584735.1). Lineage (NCBI taxonomy): Eukaryota > Metazoa > Chordata > Aves > Passeriformes > Tyrannidae > Pseudotriccus > Pseudotriccus pelzelni. The sequence goes on along the minus strand of JAWMRA010000023.1, from coordinate 6,552,172 downwards.
AGCAGCTGTGCATAGTTGGTCAAACATTCCAAGTTGTTTGTCAAAGTTTTGCTAAGGCTTTTCATCTCCCTGCTTTCCCGTGGGGCGCCCAAACATAAGTCATCTCTGTTGGCTTTTGGAGCAGATTAATTCAGAGCACAGCCTCAGAACTGGCAGGTAATCAGTTAGCTGGAGGTTAAAGTGGAGCATTTTTCCCTAACAAGTGCAACAAAAAAGGTGGGGAGGTATTTCTGAATTAGCACATTTTAATTCAGGTAATACATTTCCTAGAGGCACACCTCCAATGCCAGCTCATGGGCAATTCTTTCACTAGATGCAATCTGAAGAACCACTGGAGGTGGAGGAAAGCTAATCAAAGCAGAAGGCCTGATTTATCACTTCTGAAATCCACAGTGGGGATAAACTGCAGCCTCAAGGTTTTGGGCCCTGAAGCACACTGCACCACCCTGGATCCATGATAACAACGAGAAAACCTCCTGCTAACATCACTCATGCTTATCCCCAGCCTGCTGGAGATGTTGCTGTAAGGAGTCGGCACAAGGAGGAACCAGGGTCCTCCGAAAGTGAGGGCAGGTGTGCACGGGCTCTCTGCAGCACTCAGATAACTGGCAGTGTGACAGAGGAAAAAGGATTTTGGGGGTCTGACCACACAGGTTTTGTCACACAGTGAAGAGGGAAATAGATCATATCTGCCACATCTTGGAGCCTTGATCCGTAGCCAGGTAATTGGTAACAGGAGTCTTCTGTAAAGATGAACTCCATGGCATTTTTTAACATGAATATCTCTCAAATAATTTACTTTATTTTGAGCTATCTCCTAGGAAACAGTCAATTCGTGTCAGCATTAAGGAATAGGATGCCATGCATAGTCAGGAATGTCTGTTAACTTCCAACCTCGAAATGCTCATCCCTACAAGACAGGAGGAGAGAGGATAGCATGGGACCTGATAGCATGGGTCCACTCAGTGGACCCTCAGTGGGATCCCAGCTCCTATTTGTGATTCAAGAGTTCTCACTCCAAATTTATGCTCAAGTTGTGTCATGTGGTGTCAGTCCAAGTGGAAGCACAGGTAGCTGAGTGAGGCCAGTAATTAATTTGACACATCATGGCTCCAAATCTCACAATGATTTATGGATGTGAAAAACTTCCTTACCTTAATCAACGGGAATATTCATGTGCATGAAATTAGATAGGTAAGATCAGGATCAGTCTCCAGAGAAACAAAACGATGTAAAGGCTGTTATTTATCATGACTGTTGTTTTTCTGAAAGGGAAAAAAAAAAAAAAAGGAAAGATTTGAATTATAGCTATTTGATGGGTAACATTGCAATAGACAGCTTAGTTCTTGTAATCTGCTGGCACCATCAGCAGAGGACTAAATCAAATGTGTTTTTATTCATCTTGTGTATCTATTTATGCAATCCATTGCAATGGTTATTCAATATTTATGTTGTCTGCGTGAATTACTGCATATTTCATTCTCTTTTGAAAACTAGGATAGTTGAAATAGTACAGCATTGCTTTTTATCTGACAGAGCTTTAATCTTTTGCTTATCGTGGTTTTACCTGAACTGTTGTTCAAAAAAACAAAATAAATGAGGTTTTGGCAAGATAAGAATTTCCCGTATTAGACCCTGGTACCATTGGTCATGGTATCGTGATACACCTGACATTCCTCATAAATAATAAGTGTGTGAAGATCTGTTTTTTCCCTGCCTGTATTATTTTGAAGATACAGCACTCACCACACTGAATAACGTTAAAACTGCTCATACCGCAGCCAAAATAGTCAAATTCCATCCTTTACGAAGCAAAGACAATCACTTGCAGAGGTCAGGAAAGACTTTATGCTCTACTTACAGGAATAAACATAGTCTGTGGCTCTTTTCAGCTAGTCGTATCCATCGTGGCACTGTCGGTTTGATACAAAATATCCCTGAGAAAAATAGATAAGATTTCTCTAAATCATTAGAATATGCCTGCTGCTGCACTCCAGCACCGAAACTGCAACTCAGCATCTTGTTCCACTTGCCAGTGAAGAACCAGCTAAAAGTTAGATTGGAGGAGAAAATCTACAAACATAGACTTTGAGTGAAAGTCACCTGCCATCTTCGAGGTGCTCACCATCTCCAGGGTGCAGGTGACAGAAGCTTTGCAACTTCTGTGACTAAAAAGCCTTGCTCCTTGACCCTGCTCCTGAAGAAACCTTGTCATATACTTTTTAAGACATCAGGAGGAATCAAGACGACATCAGGAAGGTTCAGGAAGACATCAGCGTGGATCCACAATTCAGATTTTGGAATCGTTTGGACATTTTTAACTGCTTATTCCATACGGGAGCATTGAAAGGAAGAGCTTAGAATGACCTCAAAAACCTGAAAACAGAAACAGGAGACAATTCTTGATGCTGCTGTACCATAATCCATGCTACCCCAAACCATTCTCCAAGGAAAGAAACTGAAAAACCCCATCAAGGAAACAGTGCCATAAAACAGAAAAATAAAGTATAAACAGAAAAATAAAACCAGACGCCACTGTGGTACCCAAAGGAACTATTACAAGCAAAATGTTTGTCAGTATAGGACGCTCCACTGCACACATCTGGTGTTCTCAGCAATACAGAACATTTCTTTAATTGCTACACCTGAGACTGAGAGCAAGAAATAAATCTAGGCACTGATCTCAATGTATTTTGAGGCAGGTGGAGATGAGTAGCAGCATGAGGATTTCATTGACAATAATCAAGCAGTTATACATTACCACGTTGAACAGACACGCTCACGATACGGCTATGCCCTTGTAATTTGATGTCTGTTTTTTAAATCCTTCTGGTGCCAGACATTGTAGAGATAACTGTGATAAGCCTCCCATTTGGTATATATCATCCAATACTTTTTTGCACAACCCAAGATGTCAGTGCAGCAATATCCAGTGGAAAAGGCAATGGACTAGATGTCAGAGCAGCTGGACTGGTTCCAGTTTGTTGCTTCTTCTCATGGTTTGTTGCTTGTCACTGAACTTCTCTGTTCCTGTTTTATTTACTCAGGCTGTAAGTACTAGCTACATGTTTAGACATCACCTTGCATAATGGATCCTCATTCTCTCTCAGGCCCTTAAAAACATGCAAGTTATTATTATCCACTCAAATTCATGACTTGGACTTTTTCATATGACAAACACAGTGAAACTGCTGCATCTGTAGAGAGAAAAGGATTTTAAGACAGGCACAACGCAAGAAAGGAGATAAATACCACTACTCTGAGAAGCTGTTTGGTATTTCTAAACTGGAAAATGAGCTACTGGTCCTCTTGCTCAGCATCTCTATTGCCTTCACCTCTCAATAGGACAGTAGGAAGTTTTTCACCATATTTGTAAATGGTGTGAGTCCATAAAAGAGTATGCTAAATACTGATCTTAAAATGTTCACATCCTTACTATAAGTAAATATGTTTTATTCTGAACTCGACCTGAATAGTCTAAAATTGATTTTAATACTTTCTTTTAAAGTAGCACTAAGGATTGTCTTTTCTTGACTCAATTTGCTATAGCTTGTCCTTTGTGAACACTGGCACGTCATTGCCAGCTGTTATTATGACTTATACATTTTTCAGCTGGATTTCATGTAGACCTGGTGACCTGATACTCCATTTACCCAGAATTTTCAGTTCTCAACCCTGTCATTTCACAAATCAAGAATGACATCTCTTGAACTACGATAACTGCCTTAGAGCTTTCTCAGCCTTCGCAAAATGAAAATTTACCCATTTATTGCCTTAGAGCACATTTGAGGTTGGAAAAAATATTAGGTTTCCAAATCTCATTCTTCAGGTTGAAACTCAGGTAGGTGCTCAAAGATAATCATGTTCTTGGGACTCACCAGTACTAAGTACAGGATACAGAGGTGTCCTTAAAAGAGTCATTAGGTTTGAGCAAATCTGAGTCTGTTCAAATAGTGTCTTTTCTACCCAATTTGCCCTGCTTTGACACAATTTATTTAAAAGAAGAAATAATTGAAGTAAGAAGCAAAATGGACAATTTTTATTTTTTTTTTTAATGACAGAAAATTTCCCAGGTATGATGGCCCACTGCTCTGATGAACAACAGTGCAGCCTGAGGAGAGGACTGTGTGAAGAGTTCAGCAATCAAAGCCATCAGTCCTGCCTGCCATGATCAGGCTGCAATTTTTGGTGAGTGTGGGCATCAAGTTTCCTGATTTCATCCTTTTATAGAGCACAAGCAGAATAGGACATCAGTAACTCCTTTCCTGAAGACCAGGGGCTCATCTTATCTGCATCTACTGGATTCTAACTTTGGAGCAACACTTGTTGCAAGACAGATTGTACCAGTTTTCTGTAGACAATGTCTAAAAATGTTACCTTAATATTGTAAAATCAGGACCAAGCCAGAGATTTGCTGATCCTTCCTCCTTTTGATGTCCAGAGGAGCTGAATGTATTTTGAATATCTGATTTTGTTTGCAAGGAATGTAATGCTTTTTTAACAAAGCTTGTATTTTCACACTGGAAAAAATAAACAACCCCAAGCACATTAAGCATCTTGAAATGATGCTTCTGGATCAGAAGAGAAAAACTTAAATCAAGACAATATCCGAGTTCAGAAAAAACCAAACCAAACCAAAATAAAAATACCCTCAACAGCAAAAATTCCAGCTGTATTGGTCCTGAAAGACTTTTTTGTGATGCAATTGTTACACAGCAATATATTTTCATAGATAAATAAAATAATAAGCATACATACACAATGGAATTAAATTAATAAGGAATGCATATACAGTGATGCTACCTATCCATATCTAAATGAAACATTTCCTCTTTTCCCTGTCTTTCAGAAACTCCTGAATCAGTGGACTTCCAGTCTACATTTCTTTTTCTCGCTAGTGAAAGATGCCACTATACAAAGGTTTGTGAGTAGTTCAATGACATGGCAATTATTTCTTTCCTGTTTAGAAATATCCTGAATAGCATGAAGCTGAATTTCAAACTGCAAGTACCTCTTCATTGTGCAACTGCCTTTTCCTCAAAATTACGTTAAACTTATTTAAGGCTTTTATTTCATTTAAAAATAGATTTCCTGAAGCTGAAAAACCTTTGGGTTTTCTTTTGGCCTTCCCCTCATTACTACTTCCCATGTAATGATGCCATAATGATTCACTATTTGATGTTCTCTGGCTTCAGACTTATACTCTAATTGCCTAATTTCTTATGAGAAAGGCAGATAAGGAAATATTTCAAGAGGCTTGTAAATAACTGACAAGGACCACAAGACTGCAGTTATTTTTAATTTATATCTGAAATGTTTTGCTGTGCTAGCTGAAATAATGTGTTTGTATAGTTTTTCAGTGCAGTCTGTATCATTTATCACTCAAAAACCAGCGTGAACTGCATCCTGCTTTAAAACCTCAAGGTATTTTTCTGGTTATTACAGCAATGTATTGTATTCTTCTAGAGAACATACAGTGGAGTAATAAATTGCATGACTTTGAGTAAAAGACTCTCCTCTTTTAACTGGACTCTACTCAGTCTTACCAACACGATAGTTTCAGTCCTGCATGGTCACAGAGCTGCTTGCCTTATGCAAGATGAACCAGAGTTCAGTCTCCTCCATAACTCAGCCTCTTAAGAGGTGTTTTCTTGGTTATTTTTTATTGTACTCCTGAAAAATAATGGAAGAAAAAACCCCAAACCCTGTCCTGAAAGCTGAACTTGCAGTATCTTTCCATCCTGGCATTTAGTTCTAAGAGGAAATAGGAGTTATCTAACATACCCAGCTCCCAGCATCATCCTGCTGCTCCCATGATGAATGTTACAGGTGGTGGTGCTTAGGATAATAAGAAAGTTAATGAGAAAAGCCAGGCTGGTTCATGTTTTGTAAGACAGAGATTGGAACCCCACATTTATCAGCTGGGAGAAGACAAACATTAGAAAGGAAAGAAAGGGTTAAGTACAAAAAAAATGTATTGAAGAAAGGAGAAATAAACTATCATAGCTGGAAACATCAAAGAGTATTGTCACAGACTGCCCTTGTGTAATGCTCCCATGTGTACAAGGTTTACACTAATATTGTCAGTTCCCTCCTGAACAATGGCTGAAGTAAGGATTTACAAGGATATTTAAAAATAGGGTGTAGAGGTGGAGAGAGGAGAGATTAGAAGTACAGAATAAAATCTATTGTGTTCAGATGGGTGTCACAGACCTCTGGCTCATTCATCAGAGAAAATTTCAGGCTTTGTAATAGGATTTACATGTCTAAAAGACCACCAAGATTTTAGTACAGCAGATAGGTAATTCTTTACTGTGAGTGTGGTGAGGTACTGGAAAAAGTTGCCAAGAAAATCCAAGAACCTGTGGATACCCCATCCCTGGAAGTGTGCAAGGCCAGGCTGGATTGAGCTTTGAACCTGGTGTCGTGGGAGGTGTCCCTGCCTGAAGAGTTGGAACTAGATGATCTTAAGGTGCCTTTCAAGCCAAACCATTCTGTGATTCTGTGATCACAGAAGTCACAAGACTTGGTATTTTAGATTCAGTTCTGTCTGTCTTTACTTCTGCATCAGCAGAGCTTTGCTTTGCAAACAATGATAACCATGTAAAAATGAAGGACATTTCATGACAGGTAAGCCCATTCTCTCCAATTACCTACATGCACACCTTTGTAGAGGTGAAATGAAGAGGTGTGTATCCTTTCCAGCTTTAGGAGAGTCTCCTTACTCCCTCCTGCCCCACAGAGAGAGGTATAATGTACACGTCGTTCAAGTGGATCTGTGGTTAAAATCCACCCAAACATCACACAGACAGGCTTTGTTCTGACACATGTGATGATGTGCTACTTTTTCCGTCTCTGACTAAAACTAATTGTTGTTAAGCACTCGACATTCCTCTCTGAGAGTACTACTGGTTTGGCAAAAGTGCGGTGAGAGTTAAAGAACCACCTCCCAGAAGCTATTCTAGCTTGAAAAGAGGATGGCCAAGCAGGTTGAAACACATGGATTAACTGATGCTTAAGTAGCTAAACTGATGCTTCAAATTAGCGTATATATAGAGAGAATAGTAGAATGAAAGCAGGGGTCTGTAAAAAAGGATCTTAGATGCATTCCTTTGTTTCCTACTTAATCATTAATTACTGCTGGTGCTTTGCAAACACAGGCATGCCTACACCATGTAATGCAGAGGTGTGCTGGACACCTCTGAGACAGACATATGAGGAAACCAGCACATCTACACAGTGTGGTGCTGTGCCACAGAAACCAGTTCAGGTCCCAGAAACAGCATCACCTCATAGAGGCATCTCACTTGGGATCCAGATCCAGACCTGCAGCACCCAGGCAGGAGTTAGATCATCTATCTTCCCACAGGAAAATAAAGTGCAGGATGGAGACTGAGAAATTGCATAAACACAACGCGTTCCTTCAAAGTACGGAAGAGATGCATCCACTACATTAGACTGCTTTGATCCAGAGCTGATTTATGAAGCAATGCTCCTGAAAATCAGATTTGCAGTATCTGAGATGGACTATTTTGTGCTGGTTCACAGTCTGGGAGCACCTCAAATCCTGCTCATGAGAGGAGGAACCCCATGGAGGAAGTGCAACTGGTCCATAGACAGACCTCAGTTTCACAGTTTTCTCATACAAAATGTGCAGTAGATGAAGTGTCACACTGCATGGTCAGAAATGGACATTAAAGCAGGCTTACAGCCTAAAAAGCTGTAGATCTCAGCAAAAGTCCAGCTCAAACCAACTGCAGTGGTGCTGCCTCCCAGTCCAAGGGCCTCACCGCTCATCACCAGGACCACAGTACCAGTCACCAGACGCAGGTGTGGACAACACAGGCTCAGCAGAGCCAGAACTTGGGGATTTTTTTTATTTAGTAACTGCTTCCACTGCTTTCTTTGGGAACACAGTGGAAGGAAGCTCAGATAACATCAGGAGACTCTGCCAAGTTGCCCAGCGGTTTGGTTCATGCGTATCCCATGAATAACCTCAGCTTCGGTGCCTGATGCTGAGTGAAGAGACCAGGAGGTGGCCCCCAAAGGAGGGTCCTCGAGGTGCTCGTAGCCACACCTCAGCCTTCAGGGATCTCTAAAGGACATGAAGTCCCTGAGAAAAAGGAACAAAGCTCATAGCCTTTTCCACTTAAAAATAAACCCGTTAAATGAGAGGAAGCGGGGCAGGTGGCTCGTTTCCGAGCGCTGTGGTGCTGATTGCAGGGTGAGTCCGAGCTCTGATTCACCAGCCAGGTCGGGGCCATTGTCCCGGTCCACCCGCGCACAGGAAGGAGAGCCCGATCCCGGGGCCACGGCCCCGGCACAGCACCGCACCCTGGCACGGAGAGAGGACCACAGACCTGCCTGCCACTTACAGATGTGTATACAAAGCTTTTATATAGCTTTTCCTCGCCTTGCTTTCCTCCCCTGACATTCGACCACCTGCACGCTGCACTAGCAGAGCACTGTGCTGCTGCTTCAAATGGACCCCAAATGCTCACAGGAAAAAAAAAAAGAAGATATCTGTATAAATAGTCACAGCTTGTGCATTTAGTACACGTATGAGAAATCATTGATATTTTCCTCTTCCTCGGTTCTGGTTAAAAGAGCAAGCATCAAATCACTTCCCATCTCAGATACTGTATTTAGGGATGTGTTCATCTAGAAAGCCATGCCAGGGACACTGTGAGCAGGAAAGCACTGACTGACAAGAAAGCCCCTCCTCCCAATTTAAGTGACATTTTATGACCTCCTGGGTGTTTCTTTAAAGGAGCCTTCCCCTTCCATTAGTCTGGCTCCCTGTTCCCTGTGGCAGCAACTGATAAATTAAGATGACAACATGGGCTGATAAGGCTCCTTAGAGCCTGGCTCTCCTTTCTCCTTGATACTGCTATGAAGCCACAGTCCCACTTCTGGCACCCCAGTATGAATCTAATTTGTCATAAATCCAGGCTTTCCCAGCAAGATCAAAAAGGAGGAGGGCTGTGAGAGGCCTCCGCAGAGACAGGGTAAGCTGTAACAAACATGTGAAAATTAACTGAATTCGTGTTCACATTTGATATACCTACACATATGGGCAGAGACAGCCATGCACCCGCTTGGGTCTCACCAGATGTGAAGTGCTTGCAGCTGGCAAGTCCCTTTTTGTTTGCGTCACCGAGCCCCAGTCACGCTGCCTCGGCGCAGAAGGCAGGGCTGCCTCACATCCAGATGGGGATGACACGCCAAATGTTTGCACCTGTTCGTGCAGACATGGATAGTCAGAGGTTGTGCTGACCACGGTGGAAACAAAGCCTCTGACACATGGATTCAATAAAAATAGGGTGGGCAGAACTCTGCCCCCACATGCTTGTAGGGCTCAGTAAGAACGAGATGTGTTCATCCTGTCGGTGTAGGATGTCACGCATCACTTTCTAGTAGCCGGTCCAAACATGGGATGAGCATTTCTTGCTCCTGACTAATAGCATTACCTCCCCTGCCTGCTGGGAGAGGCTTATCCCTTCTCTGCCCAGCACCTTACACCAGGGAAAGCACCAGGGAAAGGCTGGCTGCAAACGCACCATTGTTCCTTCTTCAGAGGGAAGGCACCAAAAGCAGTTTAACTCCTTTCTTACCACTGCCAGAAAACACAGTTTCATCAGAATGAGTCTGCCACTGAAAAAGTTACGTTTGTCAAATTAGCTTTACATTTGTCAAGTTGGTAATTAGCTCATAAACCGAGGCCAAGGATTGTGATTCCTCTGAGCTTCCTGATACTCACTGTGACTCTGCCAATTTAAGGCCCCAGCAGAACAGGGCTCTTTCCACTGCTTTTTGGCTGAGAATTGAGACTACATTAATTAAAGTGACTGCTTTAATCTCGGAGCTTTCGAGTGAAAACTGAGCATACTAAAATGTAGAAACGAGTTCTTTCGCCTTAATATTTTCCATAATATTTTCCAGTAAAATGCCTAAACTGGTGACAGCATAATATTTCTTTTTTAGTTCTGGCCTTACTTTTACTGTTGTCTGTAAATGAAAAAGGGGACAGAAGGGATCAGGTTTGATATTCTTCAAAATTAAACATGCTACCATGTAGCCAATATGCAGTAACAGTCACAAGGTTTCATCAGTTTCTCTCTTCTGGAGGATTAATAATCTGTCATATAAGAGTTACTGTCTTTTTAGCACCATCTTATTAGGAAAAAACCCAACCATTAAACTTCTGCCCTGGTTACTGATTCTTTGACAGTTTGGGCTTTTTGTCTCTTTTTAAATAGTGAATATTCACCTTACATTCAGGGAAAAAAAATCTTTACCTGGAAATCACCTTCTGTGCAATTACCTGTAAAGACTTCAAATGAAGCAAGGCTTCATTACTTCTTTGGAGAAGATTTTCATGTGGAAATAACTCTCCTCGCAGGGGATTGCCAACTTTGTTATTAATGGCTATTCCCTTACATTCTTTTCTTTTGACTATTGCACAGTTACTACTCCAGTGGAGCAGGTTTGCCCAGGGGAGAAGAGCTGGTGAATTCAAGGGGGAGGCTGGGTATCGGTGGTGAGGAGTCAGGTCATTCATTACCCACCAGGTCTACCCGAAAACAATAACTGCAGAACTCACAGAATGCCATCAAGTGCATTCTTCTCCAGGGTGATTAAACAAATATTCAATTTGATGCAACTGAGGTACAAAAGCTCTCTGTATCCTTCTTCTGCCCAGCATAGAAGAACGCCTTGTTTTAAACGGTTTACAAAATTTCCCATATGCCAAAAACGTATCATTTACATGGAAGCCAGGCAGGTTCATACAATCACCGCTTATACATAATTGTCCCAAAAGTAAGGGGAAAGGGGGAATATAAATGGAGAATATAAATGGAGTAAGTCAGCTTATCAGTGCTCAAGGTTTATTTTACTTCTCCCCAAGGGAACCTAAGGATGTTTGCTAAAAATCCTTTTTTCTCTACTAATGGGACAAATCTGAAATGAAGAATAAAATAAAAAATAAAAATTCTTAATTCTGATTTTGTAACTGCACCCAGTTTAAAATCTACAAATAATATAAAGCTGATTTAAAGTTAGTGCTAGTTAAACAATACAAAGTTGAAGTGGCAATGGGTGAAAAATTCAAGCAAACTCTAAGATTGTTTTTCTTTCCTTGTTTTTCATAGAGTTCTGCTCCTCAAAATCTCTAGCAAGGGTATGAATCCAGGTTTCTTCAAAGCATTGCTAAATGTCCAACAGGAGAAAACGACATTGTGCATTACTTAACAGCAGTTGTGCCCTAACGTATTAAAAATCAATTACGTTTCACATCATGCAGTCTCAACTTTAAGCAGTTATTTGTGGTGCTAATTTGAGTTGTCCTGGATAATTAGAGGATCTATATCTCCATCATTATAAAAAAAATTACTTTTGCTAGGATTTGCACAGAGGTACTAATGGCATTACAGTCATGATGATTTTAATAGAAGGCAGGTTGTGCCTATCTCTAATACTCCAAATCTGTAATGAATTTATGCCACAATATCCACAGAAGATAATTAAGCACCTTTATCCCCATTTTAGATCAGTGGGGAACTGAAGCTCGGTGGTAACAGGGTTTAGATGCTCAGAGACATAAGCACCCTGCTTACCTCCACTTCTAATACACACATTGGGGAAGAAACCAACGCACAACCACATGGATGGTGACAGGGAAAAGAGATCAGACTTTTCCTGGAGAGGACCTGAGCTGGTCTCTGTCTGAGTGCACTGCCATGTTTCTAGGGCCAGAGTGGGAGGATCACAGACATAAGCCCTAAGCCACAGGACATGGTGATGAGGAAAAATGAGAAAACTACTGGAGATTCCCCTGCAGCAGAGGAAGGAACTTGCCTGAGGAGGGTTATTGTTTCAGAATTGTTTGATGAAATAATAAACAAAATACTGCACTGCTAATAATTTCTCTAGACCCATGCTGCTTTGCAATGCAGAGGAGTACGTGTACTCCCCGCTCAGAGAGGGCTTCCTGCATAGTTTCAATGTGAAGAAACACACACTCATTTGTCAATGACAGAAAGCTAGAAGGCAATTTCTTAGCCTTAGTGTTTTCTCTTAAGCAGAAATAGTCCCATCAACGTTTAAGGTGCGTAAGGAGATTCAAATGGTTTTAGTACTCAGGCTTCTTTTCTAAATTGAATTAAAACTGCTCTGAACCAATATTGCAGAGGACAAAGGTCAAGGCTTTATTTATATAATACAAGGATGTAATGCAATAACCGGCTGTTTGGGACACGTAAGTAAAAGATCAGGGACAAAGCTGTAGACAGGATGTCAGCAGTGCACAGGGAATTAGCCATGCAACTCCCTCTCATTAATTACAGATACGCACATCCGAATCCCCATACATCATTATCAAAGTGGACCAAGCGATAACTGTGATTCATACTTTACCATTAACAGTGCAATAAAAGGTGAAAGAGGACTGTGCTCTTCTGGCACCAGTAGGTAACCATGGTTGTGGGTTCTTCCTATGCCCAATCTGAAATGAAATGGCAGCCATGGAAAAACATGGTGGGAAGTGGTTTTTGAAACCTCCTGAGGTGCAATTTTTAATAACGTTACTGTGCAAGGAATAAGTATTCCCACACAAATTATCAGGCACCAATATAATGTTTTTCTACAAGACTCTAATAAAAAGTAAATATTGCTACATCTTGCAAGATTCTCCAAAACCACATTCTGCATCATTGCACCTGTCAGAGACAAAAAGGGATCTGGAAGCTCAGAAGGACCTTGAAAAGTTCAATTTCTAAATATTGCCTTTGTCCTAAATAATTGACTTAACATGTGGCATACCCTGCAACTTTACTCCCAGCCAAATACATCTACAACTTATTGGAGCCCATCATTTATGTTCTGGGTACAAGAATATCTTAGTTTTGTGCTGAACATTCTCTTGCTGTGTTTTTGTCCAAAAAAATAAAGACACAGTTTCAGCAACAATAATATAGAAAGAGAAGAGTATTTCCCTACACCTACATATCAGCAAGACATACAAAAATCAAGTTACTCTACTTATCCAGGACCAACTGCACTTTTAAATGTTCTTGTGCAACAGTTACTGACATCAGCAGAGGAGGTGTGCACACAAAAGGCTGAACTTGACCACTGAAAACCTGAGAGTCTGGATTCCATCAGAGAGCAAGCAACTATTGACACCTCTTGCAGCAAAGCTCCTAGTGAGTATGAAGTCTGCATAATAGTGGTCATCAGAAGAAAAGTGAGATGTTCATGAGGTAAGAAAAAATTACTCAAAGAAAAAAAAAAAGCAGAATACCATATTTAAAATTACACACATTTAATTGAAATGCCTCTGAAAACACAGAAATTTAATTGGTATGGTTGAATCTGCTGTAGATGCTGGTGTTTTTTTCATATTTTTTTTAATATCCTATTCAAAAGATGACTTTCCGGTTTGTGCAAGAGTGCCACAAAGACAAAAATCCATCTTAAGGTAACAGAATGTACCTAAGGCTTTACTGCCTTACTCTAAGAACGTTTTGACATTTGGTTTTGTCCTCATGACATCTGTAACTAATGCAACTTTGGGGCCTTTATCAAGGGCTTTAAAATAGAGTTTACCTGCATTAACTGCTGGGTAGCCTTTTTCAGATGTTTTCCATACACTTTCTGCCCCAGATTTGGAAAATGCAGCTCTTCGTGTAGTTTCTAACTGATGGAAAAGATCCATCAAAGGCTCCTGGTAACCAGGTGCACCTTATTTCCCAGGCACTCAGCTGGCAGAGAATGACTGATGTTCTTTACCTCGAGTGAACTGGACCCTGTAGGCTGGGAGAGGGCCAAGCCAAGAATCTCCTCTTCAGCTGAGCTGTTTTACAGGTGAAATCACCAATTATGGCTCCTGTTCACCCGTGGAGTCTTGAATGAGGCTGTGCTTGGAATGGGAACCCTGACTACTCCTTGTCATCACTGATCTCCAGAAGGATACAGGTCAAATATACATTCTTTGCAGGTTTTACCCTACTTTCAGGGTAAGAGGTCCCTCTATCACACAGGAAAGCACTGGGGATCAGTGTCTGGAAGAGCTACAGTGCCTGTAGTCACCTACTTTAATCCAAAGACTCACTTTTTTTGCGTTGTTCTTTTTGTTTTTTTTTTTTTAAACACAGAACTAGTCTCTTCAGGAAAGGAAGAAAAGCTTTTACCTTTTATGATTTACCAGTTTTAGCTAAGCTGACAACACATCTCCAAATTACCAAATGAACTATAAAGTTTCCTTCCTATACTTTTCCTACTGCTTCATTATGGTCACCCCAATACAGCTGTGAGATGCAAAGGCCTTATAACATAGAAAATGATTAATAGAATACTTGCAAAATTTTTCTGTTGAGGATAGTGATTTTTTTTTTTTTTACATTATATTTTACTTCCTCAGGATAGGAACACTCTCACCATCCTGAGTTTTTGGCAGCTGAAGATTCACAGTGTGCAGTGGAGGCTGACCAGAACCCCTTCAGAGCCATCCTCTGATTTCCACGGTCTCCTATCCCATCCTGCTTAGGACAGTCTCTCAAAGACTGAAGCTACCCTTAATCTTTCACTCTCTGCTCCTGTGGACTAAGTTCTGTAATATGAAATATTTCTTATTTGAATTTCTGCTGAGCATTAAGCAGCTTTTTGTAGAGGTTAAACTCATGGCTGACTTTTCCAGACCCCCAAAGCTTCAAGCTGCCCCAAGTCTTGCAGTGCATTAACCCCCTATCAAGAAAAGTACCCCACAGCCTAGATCAACATAAAAAGCAAAACCTTTCCAAAGGAAGAGGACACACTGCTCTAAGTCTGGTTCCTCTAAACAAAATAGGGAGGTAAAGCACAGGTTTCCAATGATGTTTTGAAAGGAGTTTCAGTCAGTTTTCCATCTGGTGATGTAAATGCGAGCAATTACAGATTTTTAAACAAGTATTTTTTATTGGGCTTGGTGACTGTGCTACACACATAAATGATCCCTCAAGAGTCAAAAAAACGGTATGATGGCTGGTTTGAGCCTAATGGACTTGCTGTAAGCCTGTACTTTAACAAAAGAAAAGGAGGTGAGGAGAAAGTAAACGTACAGAAACACACAGTCTCAGAGAAGAGGACATAAAAAGAAAAAGTAAAATGAAAGGTTGTTTACGGTTGCTCAACACCAAAATAGACAAACTTTTTGCATATGACAAAGATTTAAAAACAACACGGACAGAGGAAATAATTATTTCAGCTCTATAGAGAATACCAGCCCCAAAATACAACTGCTTAAGAAGTGGGAAACTCCCAGTGACTGGGCATTCCCTAACTCAATGCCTGTCTTGTGCATTTTGATGTTTCATGGTGGAGGGCTTCTGTTTGCACGATGGCAAGCACAAAGGCCCTTGTGTTTGCTTTGGGCCTCCAGCTGCTATTGTAATACACAATAACATAAATATTGCTCACATTCTTTCAGCAGTAGACAGCAGTCCTAGAAAATGAACTGCAACAATCCGGACTGAGGGTCCAGCGTGTCATAATCAACAATGGCCCCATCATCCTTGAACAGCCATTACAAAAGAAGAAGGAACAGAAGAGGGAGCAGAAGGCAGTGACAGAAGGGAGAAGGGAACAGACAGAATGTCACACGGACCCGTCTCCTCAGGAAACCTTCTGCTACCCCCAGGCACCAAACTGCTGGAATAGAAGGTCATAAAAACCAACCAACCATCAACCCAAATTGAACTGCACCAAGAAGCACATTCTGGGAAACAAGGACGGATGCAGCACTATAGAGCAGGGAAAAAAAAAAAAAAAGTGACACCAACATCTTGCTTCAATGAGCACACCAGCTGATTTTTTTTAAAAATCCCAATAAAAGAAAATCTAATTAAATGCAATGTACAAATAATTCAAGGGTTTATTGGTAGGGTTAAGAAAAAGCTTCTACATTCTAGGAGTGCCTGCTTTTGAATTGCAAACCAGTGAGCTCAACTGTATTTAGAGCAAGACCATTTCAAGGGGCCGTTTGTGTTACTGGATGCCTTAGAAGAAGAGGGAAGACTCCTGAAACATCTCTGTGACTACATCTTTGGAAGCTGCTGCAAGCAGCTGCTTGGAAGCCATTGGAAATGGAATTATCATCTCCCTACCAAGGCACACAGAGCTCATAGCCAGGTACCCTAAAACTGCATTTGCATTCTACGACTTCTAATTAGCAAAGACACGAAAGTAAAACTTCTCCTGCAAGTACAGGGTGTGCAATTATGCTCTTCCTGAGTAACCATTTCAGAAGTGAATGCTCCTTTCTTAAAGAGTGCAAAATCTTATCCTTTCTGAAATTAGATGCATAAATCACATTGACTTTTGGACATCTCAAACTTCAGTGAGTAACACATAATCCTACAGCACAAAAATCATCCCTGTGCAGTTATGCTGCATGAAAGGAAGGGAGAAGTTCTCAGTGCTCCCATTATTCTCTGTAGGACATGCTAATATTTCTAGAACCAGAGATTTTTGAAACAATGGTAATTTACACTTTTCTGTCTCCTTCTCCCAGCTCCTCTGAGACCTATTTAGCTGTGATTTTGGTTGCAGTAATTGTAGGTACTAAAAAACTATTCTTTCTCTTGGGGATGAGAGATCACTCCAGCTTTCCTACACAAAATACAATTTTACTATTTCCCTTCCAGCTTCCCACCTTTAAACAACCCCTGTTTGCTTGCATATATATCCATCCCTCGGAGAATCCACCAAACTCCAGATTTCTAACCTGAACAAGCAAGCTGTACTGCAGCACCCACGAGCCTTTTGTGCAGGTACAACATAAAAATGAAAAAGGGATTGCTTCTTCACACTGTAGTCACATCAGAGATTACCACTTAATCTGGCTTAGACCTGTCCAAGGACTGGGTCTGTCCTTGGATCACTAAATTTTATACAACACCTGTAAAGAAACACCTCGGGATGGAGAAGCACATGGGTGCCAGCGGGGCCACCCGAAGGTCTCCGACCACCTCTCTGGACAGCAACCCTCCCACACGTGGCTTGTAGCCGTGGTGGAGGTGCAGAGCCATGGCTATGCAGCAGTGAGCCAGGTTTGCTGTGACAGAGCAGCCACCACTGACAGGCAACTCGGTGGCCTAATGAGGCGTCCGGCTCGTTCCCGCCACAGCAGACGGGTCTGACCCCGCGCAGAACCGTCACCGCAATTGGAGGTAATTGGAGGGCTTTCCGCCAGGCTCAGCAGGGAGAGCAAGGAGCCAAAGGGCACAAAAGGGTGAACAACTGCCACGGTCCCCTCTGGCCAGGGTGGCTGGTGGCAGGGTGTGGATGTTCCCTGTGCCACTGCCCGCTCCGGGCTGCCTCTGCAAGGCAGGCTGTGAGCCTGGCCACTGCCAATCAGTTGTAACTATTAAGAGCCATTAAATAAACCCCAGTAAAAGTATTGCTGACACCCTAGGTTATATAAAGGACCAGTTTCAGACAGCAGCCTTGCCTCTATGTTGTTATAGACTCCCTTCCACCCTTCTTACTCCATTTCTCACTGGTGGCGGTGGCTCAGGTCTCATAACAGAAAGTCCCATGCTTGTCCTGGTCTCCTCACCACACACAGAGCAGGAATTTGGAGCAGCATTATTGTTCAGGGTACTTCAGGACACAATGTTCTCCTGAAGTGGCTTTTGTTTCTTTTAAAAGCATTATTATTTAACAGTTTGATTAAAAATAATACTGCTGTGTGAGAAGGGGCGCTCATAACACACCAACCTGACCTACTAATTTAAATTCCCAAATGCTGTATCACAGACCCCCTGAAACAGAGGGCATTTAGTAAATGAACTTGCTAAGGACATGTGGAGGGGCATTCTTCTTGGATCAAATCCTTTCTTTTTTTTTTGATACACTGGAAGCTCTTCAGGACATCTTCTCACCCCCAGGATGCTGCATGGCTAAGGTGCAAACCTCATCAGCTCCCAAAACCCACACTGCGCTGAGTTATTGCAGACATGAGACTGGCATTCCACACAAGGCATGTCACCCAGGGCACTGGCTTGAGCATGCTGCCACTTCCCCTGCTAGCCAGGAAGGGCAGAGAGGCCTGAGCTGAGCCGGGACACTCATGCTGGTGAGGGGATGGCTGAAGCTTTTGGACTGGGATATTGTCTGCACAGGAATGATGAAATCACCATTCCATGCATTTGCCCAGGCTGAAGAACCTAGCGATCTGCAGAATCCGCAGTGCAATTGCTCTGAGCACACAGCATGTTTGCCTGCTGTGGATACCTAGCACTTCACAACATTAAAACAAATGAAGAAAGTCCTTCCTGACTCTTCTGTAACTGGATATATCTTAACAACTAATACTCTGCCAAACATTGGTGCACAGTCACTTTCTAGACTGTTTATGTATTTCACCTTTTCATTGGGGGACAGTATGACCTCATCACTGAGATTGTGGCTCAGAAATCATCACAATGAGAGGTGAAGCCACTGTCTCCCCTACTGAGATTCAGTATTTAAGTTTTCTGTGTCACTTTGCTCCCTAACTCAGAATTTTCTATTAAATGTAAGATTTTACTGTATTTTAGGATCTCTCTAGGGTGGAGGGAGCAGTTGGACAAGCACAGAAAAACAGAGACTGTGGCCTGGAAAAAAGACGTGGAACAGAAAAGCTGATTAATCTAGAGGGTAGAATGGCTGAAATTTAGTTCATGGGAAGTTTGGAATAAAATTATCATCACTCTGTTTTGGAGAGAAGACCAGAAATTAGGGCATTCTTTACAGACAGGAAATGAGAAAAAACCATCAAAACAATATTAAGTTTTTCCAAATCAGACAACAGCTGAGATTCCCATTTTTTGGTCCCTTGAGGTGCCAGGCACTCATCTTTCCTTCACAGTAACAAGAGAGGAGGGAGCCAGGTGTCCCCAAGCCCGTTCCCAGGCTGTCAGGACAGCGCAGCAGAGGTTGACAAACTGTTGGCTTCTCCAAAAGGAAACTATGGGACTGGGTACCCTCAACCCAGGCAGTTGCTGGGACATATCTGTGCTAAACCTGTGGATACCAGAGCCAGGAGCAGCCTGAATGGCTGGAGGCACTGAGCCAGCAGACCCTATAAACCCAGACTCCCCGAGAGCTAGCCAAGAAGCTTGCCAGCAACCAGGCAGAGGGCCAGTGCTTTGGCACAAGTCAGTAGGAGCCTCTTCTCTGCTTTGGTATCAGCTAGTCAGACTTCTCCTGAAAATAATGCTTAACATTCCTGCTGTGAAGCTACATGTGTGGCCACAGAGGTGGTCCTAGACCCCACTTCCTACCACCAGCCCTGGCGTCTGGACACAGCAGTGTGTGGATGTGACGCCAGCGCAGCCAACACACGTCCTTGTGTCACACTTATTCACACTTGACACTTATTTCCTCTTCCCCTCCAAAGCCAGGTTTAACACAATCCATTCTTCCTGCCCTCTGTTCTTTGTTTGAGGCTGCTTTGCCTCCATCCTTAGACAATACATAATTTTATTAAGGACATTTTATAACAGATAGCTTTCCAGTTCCTCTGTGACAATTTACTGCTGCAGAATGCAGTTGCTTCATGCCCACACTACATCCTCAGGCAAATCTTTCCAGTAAAACTAAACATTCTAGAAGGTTTCTGTAGGATCTATGATCCCAAGTGGGTCTTTAAATATGTTTTATTGATTAGTTTTGGCTATATGTGAGCAAGGAATTGAGGATCTATCCTGCAGCTTTAACTTAGGCTGTTAGCATATCACAGAAAGGAGAACTTTTGCCCCTGTCAGAATTGGGCTTTCAGTCCTAAGCCAACAACAACAACAGACTCAAATGTGACCTTTACATGACAGAGTTGTATGAAGAATGAGCTATGCTAGAACCCAACCTTGCATCTCTGCTTACAAGACGCACGCCCCCACTCACTTTCAGGAGCTCTGCTCCTACCTGCTTCCTGGAAACTCAGAAAAGAAAGGACAACATGACAGCCTTCTTTATTTTTTCATGAGATACCCCACTTGTCTTCTTTTTTCTTTTCCTGTTTTTCAAATTACAGTGAGTTTTGTTTCTCTCAGATTTCTCTAATCTTTTCCCTGTGGTGTGTTCATTTTAGCCAGTCTCCCCTCTTCCCTCTAGTACCCAACACTACTGTCTTTGTCAGGGAAGTCGCTGGGAGTTCAGGTTTTCCCCTCTCCATTTCTCTTTGGACCTGACACTGCTCCTGACCCCTGCTCAGCCTTTGCTTTGAAGTGCTTTTTCTGCTCTCTGCTTTCCCACCGGATTGTGTTAACCCTCCTCCTTTCCCCACTCCATCAGTTGGCTTCAATAAGCAAGAAGAGCTCACTGGAACCTCCTCTTTTGTGTTATCAGTGTGCTTTCACTTCTCATAAAATCCTACCCACCTTCCACATAAAACAGTTTGGCAAAAGACGACTGCAGCCAAGGCCTGGAAACACTGTGCAATTCCACCCGGGAACACCGCTGGCTGCCTCAGACAAGCCTGACAAACATGTCGTGTGTTCGACCCGAGCAACTTCAGAGCAATGTCTCAAAACAAGCAGCCACCTGCTTCCCACTCCCCAGGATGATGGCACTCAAGCGTCTTTTTTTGCCATGTGCTGTGAACAGCGTTACCCTTGCGGGGCTCTGCACCTTTGTTCCTGCTCTACTGCAATTTTAATGGAAAACACCAGCAAATTTGGCTTAAATACAGATGACTGATTTGATTCAGCCTCCTTGGTGCTACAGCTCCTAGCTGATGGATGTTCAGGTCAAAGCAAGAAATGGCATCAGCACAAAGAGAATGGCTTGGCTCTTACTTATTACAGACTCCTGAAAGCCTTCCAGATCTATAAATTTTCACGTTATTCCCACAGAGGGGCAGAAAGAGGATTATTTGTATCCTTCTAGCTTGTTCTGTTAACATATACCCTGACAAACAGGAAACCTATGCAAGAGAAAATGCATTTTAGAGCAAACTGCAGTAGTGTGTAGTTTATAAATATTTGCAATGGAATGGGGAAAATATCTCTATTGATCACATTAAGGTATGCTGAAAACAGAGATGACCAGTCTCTTTTTAATTTTTTTTTTATTTATTTTAAAAAGATATGAATAGAATTTCCACCAGGGTTTTTATACCAAAAAACCCTACAGATTTGTGTATGCTATATAAACACATAAACAAAAACACTTTAAAGAAGAAAATGCTGTTTTAATTACAATAGTAAAGCTTGATTTATTTTCTATGCCTCTTTTGCCAGAAAGTTAAACGTATCGCAAAAATCTGAGTCATGTTGCCTGAGGATCAAAGCCAGAGAAAACTCAAAGCTTGCTAAATGTTGTAACGTCTTAAGCACTCCATTAGTGAGAACTGATGATAACATTTAAATAAGAATGCACAAACGTTATTTTGCTCAAAAATTACCTTGCAAAGATAAACAATAAGAGCTTGGGAATAATACCCTGGTTAATGCAGCA
This sequence comes from Pseudotriccus pelzelni, assembly GCA_035584735.1. Lineage (NCBI taxonomy): Eukaryota > Metazoa > Chordata > Aves > Passeriformes > Tyrannidae > Pseudotriccus > Pseudotriccus pelzelni. Next base: position 6,530,695 of record JAWMRA010000023.1, on the reverse strand, counting down.
GTCTGAAGGACACATACAGATCTCTCCTTGACTCTCCTAAGTATTTTTCATTATTGCTTACTAGATTATTAATTATTTTTGAAAGGATTATCATAGTTACAAATTCCAGCTCGGGCTTCTTCACTCACCACTTGAGAATACTGCAAATGAGCACATTTCCACACGTGTACGTGATCTACATGCGCATGTGGCTTTGCAGTACACGGGAGCAGCGCGCAGGCACTGAGCCACAGCATCCCAACACACCTCCACGGCTGAGGCTGGGTTCGAGGGATCCCCTCCCTAACATCTCAGGACAGGTTAGTTCCTCTGTGCCAGACTGATGCAGCTGTACCAGCAATAACCACCTTTCCCTGCTCTCAACTTTTTAACTCTCTGGGGCGCTTTTAAGGCAAGCACTACCTGTGAGCCTACGAACACCTTTCACCAAACACAATGATGCTTCTCACAGCTGCTCATTTTCCAGCTTCCATCAGCATCGTGCAATTAAAGGATATCTGACATGGGTCATTAAAAGCCCTCCCCGTGAAGCTGTCCAAGACATAAACCAGCTGAGAAAAGACACTAAGGGGTGGCATATGTGGAGTGCACAGCCCCTCACTTCACAGCTACCGGCCTTCTTACGTGCCGTGACTTCTCACCTTTAAATTTAAAATAATAATAATACACACACTGAGCGACCATTCAGATGTTTTGCTGGGAAATAGCTCAACCACCAAATGGAAAACAGGTTGAGAATAAGCTACTTTGATGTTCCCATAGTCCCTGTGAAAATCAAGGTGGCCAAGGTCACCGGTGTGGCTTTAGATATGTTGCCAGTGCTGATGCTCTGCTTGTGGGCATCAGGAATTCTGGGTAGCCCTCAGCAGGGGCTGCTCCTTTCAGCTGTCTCAAGGATTTTAGCAAGGTGAATGCTCATGGCTATGGAGCTGGCTAACATCCATCACTCATTTTACACTGGCCATTAAACAGCCTGGAGGCAACCAGCATGGATCCAAAGCTGTTGCACATGTTTACCTTGCCTGGGGGAAAACAAGGTGGAGGAAGGAAATGGTGGCTGAACCCATGTCCTGACTCTGTACACAAATAGCATCTTCCTCCCTCCCCTTCTGGCTCCTTTTGTTCATTGAAATTGCAGCCCTGAGGTCTCAGCCATGCTGAGCTGGGCGGTGGAGAAGACATCAGCATCTCTCCCCACCAGCCTGCAGGGCAGGATCAGCCGTGTCCTTACTGGTAAGTTCAGGGCACCAGAGGAAGGCAGAAAACCTGCAGCCCCGCCAAGCCCGAAGGGCGCTGTGACAGGCCATGCTCTGAGCCCTTCCACCACAGCATGAGAGAAATGGCTTTCAAGAACAACAAAGAGTATGTACATTTTGTACCATGTTAAAGAGGGAAAATAGCAACAGGGACAAGAAAAGCTTGGGTTGTGAAGGATGTTCCAGCAGAGGTGATTAATGGTGTTGAAAGAAACCCCCACTGTTGTTTCAAATTTCTTTCCAATTAGCCACAAAGTTACTCCCTTCTTTTTCCTTATGTTTTATTTTTTTCTCCTTTCTTTCTTTTACCTGTGTTTGATTTAGAATCAATGTTTATGATTTGTGTTATGACAGCAGAAATAAAGGATCTGTGTATACTGTATGCATGGGGATTTAAAGCATTGCCTTTGATGGCTCATTAGCTGCATGTGGCTACATGCAACACTGCTCGACTGAGATATATTGCCTAGGATTTAATTCCAGAATAATTTCAAAGGCATTAAATTGAATGCTTGCCCTTTTCACCATGGTATTTAAATGGTACTTTGTATGCCAAGCTTAAAAAAAGAGCAGAGGAAATACAGATGCAGTGCTGCTGGAGCGTGTACTGAACTTTGTTAAAGTGTTAAACATTTATTAGAAATTTTTTTTAAGCAAGATAGTGTTAAACTAGTTGTTACTTCAATTAACTTTCTTTGCTACAAGAGAGAACGGAGTGGGTTTTTTTAACTAACAAACAGCTCTCAGATCTAGTGAACAATATCTCATTTGTTCAGCAAGACTTCAAGACGAGAACGGTCTCAGGCTGGAAAAAGAGATGTGCACATTTCTTTGCTGACTGAGTAAAACAAACCACACAAAGCTTCTCCCACAGTAGAGAGGAGATCAAACCCCAGAGCTGAGCTGAAGGTCATGAGCCTCACAACTCTCCAGGCACAGCCCCAACACAGCCACTCCTACTGGAAGGCTGCTCTGGTACCCACAGGAGAAGCAGTTATGAGCTCTCAGCTTACACCCAGGGATGGGAGCTTGCCTCTGGTGAACAAAAGCAACCCTCCAAAACAGGCTGCACTTATTTACTGCTGATCAAACTCTGTTAAGATAGAGCCCTGTATATTCTCATTTCTTCCCCATTTGTCTTGTCCCTGCAGATTCAGGGATGCCTACAGGTAAAACACTTTATCCAGTTTACAATCAAACTTTCGTTTTGAAAAAAACAAACCCCAAAGCATAGCTTCCTTGAACTCACAGTGGGGATATCCCTCTGCCCAGCTACCCTTGCCTACAATGGGTCACATTTCAGGTCAGTCAGTCATGCTGCTCAACACTGTGCCCACCTGCTTCCTCCCTTTTCCTTCCTACCAACCTGTATGGGCATCCTTGCATCACAGGCACACCCAGCTTTCAATATTTCATAAAAGACTTGACAAATAGCCCACTATTTTCACCATTTTATACGTGGCCACAATTAGCTGGAGCTGCTAGTGGCATTAGAGCCTGAAAGACAGTTGGCACTACCAGAATTTGCATCTGGATTTGAAATTTAACACCATTTGGGAAATGCGTGCGATTACCTAGAACTGTTCCTGTTCAGCACCACCCAGGAGTCTGCAGTAGAAATACACCACAACTCAGCTTCAGCTGGAAGCCAGGTTTTACTGCCTCAAACAAGGGACTTCTGAGCAACCACTATCAGAAAAACATGCAAGAGGCAGAAGAATTTGCTTGAGTTTTTGAGCCTATTTCAGAGCTCATCATCTAAAGTCCTCTAATAAAGCAGCCTTAAGAGAAGCACCAAAGTCCTTCACATGCCTGAAAATACACATGTGCATACACAGAGATCCTTCTCCACTTCTGCCCTGCCTACCAAAGGAAGTGCAAAGGAGCAAATCTGTCCAAACACATGGGCTGCATCTGGCCTGGGCTCCTGGGGGGCTGTGCAGTGGGGACAGCACAGGGAGTCAGAGGAAAGGTTGCCCAAAGTGCTCTTTCTGGCTCACTTCCAGTATATATATAATTTAATTGGGAATGCTGCATTACCCATAGCCACTGTATAGCAATAGTTATCTTGGTTATTTAGTAACTAATGGGAGCTTTTTACAATTAAACCATTTTATCATGTATGGGGGTTTGGAAAGAGACCTTACATTGCACAAAAAGGTCCCAGCTTGCCACAAAGGTACAGAACTCAGACTGGTCTCCAGATAAATGAGCTTGGAGTGATTTTCTGTGGAGATTCAAGATAACATGCCCAACTTTCTGTGTACCCAAATACCATAAGCATAGGGTTTTTTTTTCCTGCTTTCACCTTAACCATGGAATGTTTTGACTGGACCACCACATTCAGGTACACCATGTGGTACACAATAGCCCAGCTAGAGTTTTCCCCAAATCTGCTATTTTCTGCACTTAAGTAAGGCTTCGGCTTCAAATATGCAGGGTGTGAAGTCCTGCTTTTACACAATTTCATGGCATGTTGAGGAATGAGGTACTAGTGTTTGAGGCAAGTGATTTACTGACATGGGGTTATCCAGAGGTTTAATTTGTCATGCATCTCACCCACATGCTTTGTTTCCCCCTTCCCTCTTTCTCAGAGGCAGCAGGCTGCACACCCCTGGCAGCCAAAGGGCCTCCCTTCACACAGCAGCAATTAATTTTTCACAGCTTCTCTCCAGCTAGATATCAATGACTCCTCAGGATATGCAAAGCCTCTTTAAGACCCTGTTAGAAACATGGAAGCCTCCCTTTTCCTACTGCTCAGTTAAACACAGCCTCTGCATTTGGATTATCCAGACTGATCATCCTCATTCTCTCCCTCTTGATAAAATATTGGGTGTCAGAGTGTTTTAATCCAACAGTCTGCCAGCCACAGTCCCATTCATCTGCTAGGATGGAGGCCATTCCCAGTGAGCAGGCTTAAAGTGATGTCTGATCCATCAGTTCCTTCACTTTTGGAAGTTAAATTATTCCAACGTTTAAAGACTAAGCCCTGACCTGCACCCCACACCAGATATCACAGCTGGGTGTGGAAGAGGAGACACCCAATAGATTTGCAGTTGAAGCAAGACCTCCAAAGGGTTTTGTTTTTACAGCAAACGGATCAACTTTAAAGCACTTTGTCCAGCCCTGGATTCTTCTAGGGCTGTGCAAACTGTTGACTGCAAGCAGTTGGATTTTATTATAGCAACATCCCGTCAGTTCTGACATTTCTGTGTTCACTCTCACTTGCATCATGATGTCTCCATCCATGGTAAGAGCCATCACACGTCCTCTGCCCCAGTATGTGTACAAAGCTTTCACTGACTCTCTCACAAACACTGGACATAAGAAAAGGCATGATTTTAAACAGTTACAATTCCCAAACCCAAGTCTTTTGCTCAGCAATACTATTGTGTCACATCCTTCAAATAGCCAGCAGCTTCAGTTATTGCTCTTAAAAGTTATTTCCAATCATGCAGAGGTTCCCATCTCTCACTACAGCTACTCTGCATTTCAAGGAAGTCATTGAAAGGTTGGAAATCCACAGAGAACAACTGCAGGCAGAAAGGACTGCTTATTTATTTTACAAGGATATGCTAGCAGTTAAGACAAGCTATCACATTGGAAATATGCAGTTACATGCAGTAATGTGAACCATAAAAGAGATTAATTAGTGATGCAAACCTAAAATAGATTAATTAAAGTACACTAAAACAGGCATCATTTCCCCCACAGCCTGCTTGATTTTAATCTGACTTGCTCTATAAAAGTGGTTTTTTTATGGTTTACCCTTTTGTGTCCTCCTCCAAAAGATACCTTCACACAACTGCCCAAGAAGCACTGTCTGTACCAGTACTTTGTGGCAATATTTATTTAAAAGGAGAAAATAACTTTGTACTTATTGATTTTGAGATGAGCTTTCAAAACACACAGAGGGGATTATCACTCAGCTCATCCCAACACCTGAACTCATGTAGCTTCTTCAATTAACCTGCCGAAGTAATTTAATGATGTGTTTGCTGAATCCCAAAAGTAAACGGTGGGCACTCGCGATGTGCTCAGGCGAGATTATGGCAACAGAACACGTGCAGGCAGACACCAGTGGCCAGACCCCAGAGAAAACATCTACTGAGCCCAGAATCCTTTGCCTATTTGCCTGTAATGATTATGATAATATCACAGTAACACCTCAAATTTCCAGCTGAGACGCAGAGCCGTACCATTCAGGTACAGAAAAACCAAGCCTGCCAGGCTGCCAGAGTGCCTGCTGCATTCTAGGGAGAGGGGACTCGTGGGAAACACCCACCCTTTCCTTTCAACCCCAGGGGCCAATGGCTGGGGAAGTAAAGGACAAAACCTGCCCTGTGGCCTTCAGCCAGGACTTTGCTCTCGACTTCAGCATAAGTTGGAACAGCGTCCAAGGTGAAAGAGGGAGTCTGAACATGAGGCAGAAATAAAAACTGCTGTCTGGAGTTGTGGCCTGCTAATCTGGGGATGTGCTGTGTCTCTCAGATGTGGGGCATCTCTCACTTTGGGTGCTCTTTTCACCTCTGTCAATTATCTTGGGATGTCCTTTGTTGTCTTGTATGGCCACCGGCCATTCTACGGACAAAGAGGCAGTGAAATTGGTTCCATACTTTTTATTAGAGAGACTTTCACTGAATTCATCTGCACTTTATAACCTATGGCTCTCTACCACAGATTTGTGATAAGCATAGAAGCAGCTCTTCCTTACAGTTTGGCTTCTTTAACGTGAAATAGGGATACAACAGTCCACTTCAGTTCAAAATCCAGCCAGAACATTTTTCTTTCAAAAGCAATAAAGCAATTTTAAGCTATTTCCTTGGGGCAGTGGAAATATGAAATACAGCAGAGTCTCCAACTTTAAAGCAGACTTTAGGTTTCTTTGTTTTGTTTTGGTTTTTTTAAAACTGTGAGTGGTGTGACATACACCAGTCACTGTTACAGACTAATAAAAGGGAAACTCAATTTTCTGTCACAATGAAGATGACCAATAAAATTTTAAACATGGACAACACCCATACAACTCTATAAAACCTGAGTAGATTCATAAAGCTTCCTTTAAAAGCATGCAGACTCTTTCAGAGGAGGTTCTGTAGGGGTATAAATTATCCATCTTTACCACAGAAGGGCTATGCTGCACATCATGACACACTCTTCAACATTGCTTGAACTACCCCTCTGAAAAGCTTAGGGACTGCTCTTCTGTACCACTGGGTTGTTTGGCGATAGCAACCTGCCTAACAACACCAAATCTTCAGAGCAGAAGGCAACACACCAAAAGAATACTAATAGTTACCTAAATTAGAGTAAATATTACTCCATATTACACAGAAGCCTGTATGGCTCACCCAAAACCATGACCATCTTTGAAAAGAGAGAGAGGATTTCTGCCTCACAGGCTCAGTAGAGAAGACAGAGATAGAGGTGGGGGAAACATTGCTTAGTGCCACAGTAATAAAAAAGGAGGTGTTGCAGAAGAGGGGTTGCTATTTGCTGGTACAGTCATGGGAGGATGGTGGGAACCAAACTTTGGGGTGGCAAAACAGCAAACCAAGTTTCTGAATATCTTTGAAGTGGCACGAAAACTAGAGCCAATACCCAGAAAGAATCCAAGTCCTTTCCCTTGGATGAAGATGAAAGGTAGTTGCATGACCACATGCAAGGTGCTGCCAGTTCATAGCAGGCAGGAGGACATGGAGAGCGCTGGGGAGCACCCCAGCAGTGAGGGTGGGCAGTGGGACACGGTGGCATTTCCAGTGATCACCCTGGAGCCTTCTCAGCAGTGTGAGCAGCAGCCCCTGAACCCTATGGAAAGGTCTGTTCTGACTGTGCCTACATGTCAGACCAGCTTTTAGCCAGCATACTTAGAGAAAAAGAGCCAAAATGCTTTCAAGCACTGATAAGTGGGTTTTGTGTGTCACACCAAGGAGGCAACAATTTTACCATGTTTTGCTTCTGTCTGGAAATGTGGAAACATGGTCCCAAACAGGCAAGAAAGGCCTCTGGGAACATTTGAATTAGAACCCAAGGATCTGATTAAGGAAAACCATTTAACGTGCTCAAAAAGCTTTGCTGCATTAAGACCAAAATCAAGCAAGGTACAGATGTAAAGTAATTAGAGAAAGAGGATTAAAGGTTCAGATTCTTTTATCATTTAGGATGAAGGATGCAGAGTTTACCATTTGTAGGGCATGCAAAGACAGAGGTCATTAGCGTAGACAAACCAAAGATTTCTCTTCCCAGTTTTCCACCTCCCTGAGTGTGGGGTTATAGGGGCTCTCCTATGCTGGATACTTGGAAGTCCACTCCAGAGTCTGAGACACATTTGCCTCACAGCAACAGTACCATTTACTCCAGGGCAAATTTTAGAGTATTATGCCATGATTATACTGTAATGATAAAGTGCCTTTTAAAAAAATTTTAAAATTTTTTTTTATTTTTTAACCCACAAGCCAATGCATCTGGAATTATGGGAAATAAAACTGCAACAAGCAGCCAAATTACTTCAGGTAACAAAAGGAAGACCAGAATTTTGCATAGCCCATTCTCAGACTTGTAGTCTTTCCAAGAGGTAACACAATTCTGGTGGCGACAAAAATCTGATAGAAATCAGTATTTTGGTCATTTTTTGGAGCCCTCCTTAGGTTTTTTTGTTTAGCTGGTTTGTTTATATTTTTTTAGCATTGGGTGTATCAAACAAATGTCTTTCTAAAAGCCTATAAGACTACAGGGCGTAAACACCGTTCCCCTCCAACACCAGGGTTCAGGCTGCCTGCTGTGCTTCTGCCCATGTCCTCCAAACTCAGAGTCCTGTGGCCACAGGGACGAGCAAGGGGAGAGCAATGCCACCCCAAAGCTTCATGCAGCAGCATGGCTGGCACTGGAGAGCTGTCTGAAATGAGCATTTTCTTTTTATTACAGAACAAGACTGGCATTAGCAGTGCTTCCAGGACCCACAAAAAGGACTGATCTGGTTCTCAGGACAGCAAGAGACAGGAACAGGCAGCACTGAACAGGTTTTCAGCCAAGCCTTGGACTGACAGGGGCAGTATTTGCTCTTTTCCTCTGCTGACCTGACTGAAGTGATGCTATATGCACAGCACCATTCTTTAGCTCCATTGACTCATGCTATTCCTGCAATAATTAAGCAAAACTGCATTACTGACAGGATGCTGATTCATTTAAAATGACAAATGATAGACTGGAGAATAATGAAATCTGGGAAGATCTGAAATTCTTATCTTCCACGCATCAAGCAATCCAGAACCGTAACTCCTTAATTCTAGTCCTACCTACTCTTCTCCTTTAATGCCATCTTTTCTTGTCAGGGAAGACAAAACAAATGTGAATTCAAGGATTCATGCTTTAAGTCACTGTTAAAGCCTTCCTGTTCACTTATTTTACATCTCTAGGCATTGAATTTTCAGCAATGGTATTTATACTGAAAATTAATGATGGAAAAATATTCAAGAACACATATAACAGGGTAACACTTTCATCATAAATAGGTTTTCAAGAGGAAGACTTAATCAGAGAAGCAGAGTAGAATACAACAAACATATCCAGAAACTCCTTCCCCAGATATGCAAGGATGAAGTCGACGTGGTTTGCTGCACCTGGCTCCCCCTTGGCACTGCTGCAAGTGTTCACAGACGTGAGGTGACAGGAAGATATGAAAGTTGCCCAATTTAAGGAGTCCCCAGGAACTAATATGTGTTATTACTGAGACAGATTGTGGTTACAGCTCCAGCTTTGTCAGTACCAGAGGGATGCCAGCATCCAGGTCATTCAATCTAATACCCTGGTACAAAACAGTGTCACGTACAGGATGAAACAAGTGGTCAAAAGCTGTAGCAACCATTGTTGAAAGACTATGAAAAGAGAAAAATCAGGAGAAGCTGTTTCTGTAGTTATTTGTACATAACTAGGACAAAGGGGAAAATAAGGTACCAAAGATTGCTGATAACTTCAAAACTGGAGATTAAACATTTACTTTATCTGTGGCTGTAACATAGAGTACCATAAAGAAAATCCTGCTGAGAATTCAAAATATGCCTTCTAAGCAGAACAAAAAACCAAAAACGCAAGACTGATGTAAAGTATTTTCAAGCAAAAAAGCAACATGCAAACCTCCCAAATCGAAAACAATACAGAACTCCCCCCACACACACGCCCCCGGAATCTCCTCCTGAGAAGCTTGATTGGTTATAGCTCTCATGAAGTCCTTACAATTTCCCACTGTATGTATGAATGCAAATAGGTCCAGAGGGTGCATTCACAAAGGACATCATCCCAGCCCGAGTGATGCCATTGCCTTCCAGAGCACAGATGACGTGTGTGTGCCATTCCAACTGCCTTCCTTAGGAAGGCTGTTATTGTATGAAGACAAGGATTCTCAGCATGGGCTTCACCAGCCAGCATCGAGGAGCTGCGCCTCTCCTTTACTGCTCAGGACAAAGTGCTCTTGGTAAAGCGCAGCTGAAACGGGAGGAAGTTTCAATCAAAGCATGGGAAAGAAGAGCTTTGCTGTGCTGGGAGGGTGGGATGCTTTGAATGGAAAAGGCAGGGGGAATAACGGACAGCTAAACCAGCAGAAAGAAGAGGATGAATTCGGCTCCTGCCGACAGTGTTTCAGTAGGGTGATAATGCAAAATGACTGGGGTTTATTTTAACTTGTTTGGTCTCCAACCAGAGAACTGTAACTCTAAAGCCTGGGCCAACATGAAATAAGTTGGTGTTTCTAAGTTTACTGAGCCTCTCACTGAAAAAAAAACCAAAAACCACACCAGGAGAGATTCAGGCACTTGAGCAGAACTACTCATGATAATGAGTCCAGCATTCAGCACAGAGGGTTAAGTTGCCAAAGGAGGTTATCAAAACCAATGGATGCAGACAATTTTAAAGACACATCTGGACGCTGTTATGACAAGAGCAGTTTGCAGCACACAAGATAAAGTTTTAATGAAATATTCTTAACAAGAGAAATTGCTATGCCTAGTCAGTAAAGGTCACAATTCCTTATCTTTGCAAGTAATACCTCACTGAAGCCAAAACCTCCCCTCTAGGAAACCCTGGACTAAGGAGGTGCTGGCAGAGGATCAGGCAGGGACAGCCTGCTGCTGTTGCAAGAACAGCTCTTTGGCATTAGGGAGAGTAACATATTTTTCCCCTTTATTAAAGAGGTATTTATTCACCCCGAGGGATCTGTTTCTCTCAGACAAGGCATTAGCACCAACTGAGCGGACAGGAAGGAGACAGAATAAAGGGCACCTATAGGTTTTTATTCTGACACCAACTCACACACCAAGGGAAGGGGATTTAGCAAAAAGAGAAAGAGATCTTATCAAAACGAAAGATGAAGGGAACTACTGAGCAACACCAACAAGACATCACTGTGCAACAGTTCTTTCCAGCCTCTAGCAGTGTCCAGAAGCCCCAAACCATTTAATCTGGCAGTCAGAAGCAAAGCTATGCCAAGGCCACTAAAGGAACTAAGAAAATATATGGCTTTATCCAAATGAAGGAGAAGACACATTCTGAAGTCACAGTACATAATGCATTCAGAGTGCTCAAGTGTTATGGCCCAGCTCCTCCACTGTTTTTGTCTGACCTGAACAAGAGCTGCAGCAACCACAGGCAGATGCTGGATCAAACCCAGTGCTCAGAGCACAGTTGCTGTGATCCAGGTCTGAATTTCACAGGAACTCCCCACAGTTAGGGAGGGCAAGGTTGGGAGAAGCCCAACAGCCTGCTCTGTGCTTTCAGGAGGGTGGATAAAGGGTTGCAGCTTTTCCCAGGGCTACTTGGACTGCCTATGGGGTGCCTCTGTCAAATTTTGCAGAAAAAAAATCCCATCTCTCTTCCACATCTTCCCACCAGTACCCACAGTTTATTATTTTGGACATAGGGTAGACAGTTTCAGACCTATCAGGCAGTTTTAGCATCCCTCTGCACTTCTAAGGTTTGGGTTTTTTTAGCTCAAATGAGCACTTGGAAAATCATTGTTGTGTGCCGAATACAATACATGTATAAATCATGTATTACCATTTCTCACAGAGAACGACTATGAATCACAAACCCCTCTTCCAGAGGCAAAGAGCAGAGCAGCAATCCAAACCACACAAAATGACCACAGATCCCAAACATACCTAAGAACTTCGGAAAAAAAATTATGTTTGCTCAGGGCAGTGAGAAACCCATATGCCCTGTCCGTGGGTGTCCCATGTGAATACAGCAGCTGGACTACTCCTTGAGGGAAATTCTAAAGGACATTTCTCATTACAGAGACATTCTTGTAAATAAAGCAGACTACTGTATAGCATCTCCATCCAAGGCAGATGCTTTAATGCAAGCCCGAGAGCAGGACTGCTCAGGATCAGAATGTGAGTTAAGTCCTGGGAAGGGATCTGGAAAATGCCACCTCTGACAGCAGAGAGGAAGGAGGGGAGGTGAAGGAAGCTGATTTTAAATCACAGAAACAGCAGACTACATGTAGACTACATCATGCTGTGACAGAAGAAAGTGAGGGGCACTAGTGTTCAATCTTCATCATTGTTAAATCCTGGTTTAGCGCTCAAATGTGTGCCTGCCCTGAGCAGACCCGAGCTCAGCTTCTACTGTCTGCTGCACACATGAAAGTCTGTAGTCAGTTGCAAGGCACTCGTAGCCCTACTTGTTGTACATTTATTGAAGGTAACAATCTTTTCCCTCTGCTTCAGGGCACTATTCCCCTTCCACAGACAAATCTTCTAGCTGGAAGGTGACCTCACTTCTGCTCAGCTGAAGTCAGCCGCTCTTAAAAGGGGAACATTACCTTATTAAAATCACCAGAAGTTTATCTCTGTGGCTCTAAATAATCGTTCCAGAAGATGCTTTAGGCCCTAACGCTACCCTTCTTAATCCTGTTGAACAGCATTCTTCTTTTGCTACTGAAATCCTTCTTCCAAGCAGGAACAGCAGAGACAAAGAGGAATTCTCCCCCTCTCCAGCCACCGAAATGCAAGTCATCTAGTGTAAAACATCAGTATGTGCCTCTGCTACAGTCAGGCACTGCAGAGAGAGAGAAAATTTCAGCACATTGGGTTTATAAAAGACAATGAATCCCACTGTGAAAACACCTCTTTCTTGCACTGCTTACAGAAGATGTGAGCACAGCTTCCCATTGCAGTACTGTGACACACAGTAAAACATACAAAAACTATTTCCACATGTACCAAAGTTCAGCACATACTCAGTTGCTTTGTTAATCTGAATCCCTACAAACAAAAATGCAAATCATTTTCCCAGCATAAATCCCCAAAGGCCAAGTGACTCCAGTTTATTCCAGAAGAACAGTTTGTACAAATCTAATTAGATAATTTACAAGTTTTACAGCAAAGCCCTGAGTCATCTGTAAAGCAAATTCAGAGCAGTGTCATCAAGAAAGTTGCAAAAGCTTTTGAATAACGAGAACCTAATCACAGCATCAGGGAACAAATTCTTTGCTTGACTTACAACAGAGACTCTTTTTCATCAGCTCCTGTAAAGTGACCAGTAGAATTGGTTTGACCTCAAAAATGGAATTTTGCCATGCAGATGTAACTTAATAAAAATAAAAAAAAAAGTCATCAAAAGAAGCAATGAGAACAGTCATCCACAAAGCATTAGCAGCAGTATAAAAACCACATGGTGCCAAGCAAAAATATGATGTACGAGTGACACAAAAGCAGCGCACACAAAAAGAGAAAGCCTGGGGAATCCTGACACTATATTTCAAGCTGATACTACTCCAAGCATGTCAGGAGGTCTTTGCAGTGAGAGGTGACCATTTTAAAGCAAATGGTACTCTCCACTTTCCCAATACTTCCCCTAGTAAATCCACAGACAGGATTACTCAACCCTTTGCGTGATTTCAGTCACTCACAGGAGCCTAGAAAATACTATTCCCCTTTCTGTCTGCAGCTGGGACAGGACAAAGGAAACTTCACTCTTAAATACTTCAGCTGCCCAAAGATTTAATAGCTTCCATTTTCAACATGTTGATTGCTTAAATTAAAATGAAAGAAAAAAAAAATTGAGCGCTATCCGAGGCTTCAGATTGGGAATTAGAATACATGGTTACTGTGGGTGTTCCCTTTCCTAAGAGGAGATTTACATAGCTAAGCTTGGCATATTTCTAAAGCGTTTGCTTCTCTAAGAACACAGGATTACTAGAACAGCCTGTGGTGTGCCCCTACAGCAGTTAAGCATTCCTCTGGAGCAGGGAATTAGGCTCAGCCTAGCTTCTGCTTGGACAACCTAGGTCCAAAATATGCTTTAAAGTTGTGCCCTACAAACCCTGTTCTAGGTAAGCTGATGGGCTTTGCCTCCCTACTTGGCCCCAGAGTGTTTCACCTACACTGCATTCAACATCTGAACCAGCAACTCTTTTTCTCCTGTTGCTTTCTATTTATTTTTTCATACTTATGTAATTCCTCTGAAATTAAACATGCACTATTTATTTTCTGCAGTACCTACCACATTACTTAGGAGTTATTATTAGCAGCAAGGAAAAAAAATTATGCCCAAGATAACCTATGTAGAAAGATTGGATATGGCCTTCTATTTATTCACTCTCACTAGGAACTAACTAAAAATAAAACTGCAGTGAAGCTGCAATAAAGCAAATTTAAAATGCACAACGCAAGAGTAAATTTAGGTAACGCTCTGCCATCAAGTATTTTTGGAAGGCTGTGTTTTTAAGTTTAAGGCAACATCCAGCATGGATTAATATTAAAGTATTTCCAGAATAATAGTATGAAATAAAGTTTAACTGAAATGTGTTAGGAATAAATACTAAATTTTTATTTAATTGCTCAACAGAACAGCGTCTTGTGTAGCTGTCTGTAGGCACTCCCTATCAGCACCTGTCCATAATCCCAAATACTGGGGTATCAAGACTCATTCAGGCTCAGTTCCTCCCCCAGTTTGGATCCCATTTGTGGGCTCCAGATGTCTGCACTGCTCCCTTTCCAAGACATGTGTACCCCCACATGCCATCAGCCCCACTGGGCTGGAAACTCCTTTCCCTCAAGTGGGCATGGCATCCACACTGCTCTACAGGACAAATTCCAACTTTTGCTTCTGCTTAATGCTATGTTTACGTCAATATTTCTTTTCTACTGCTATTGATTAACAGTTGGTCTTTCCCCCTTTATAGTCAGGAATCAGAGTTTTTAGATGAAAGTTCAATTATTAGGATTTCTGTGGGTGGATTTGCAGTTAACCTGTGGTGTTGTATTCAAGGTATTCAGCTGTTAAGGTGATACTACATTGGAGTAGCCCCAGTCTATTCATAATCCAACCACTCTTCCACAATTAGAAGTTTTTAATGAATGAAAAGGGAGAAAAGACTATGTCTCCTCTCTTTAAAAGTGCACAGGCATTGAAATAACTATATAACGCAGCAATTTCCAGCAGAAATAGTTCTCTTTCAGTAGTAGCAGATGAATAGCCAACAGCAAAGAAATCATATTCTCAAAACTGCTAATTAATTGCATTTTTTCCCCTGTAACTGTGTGATTACCAGCTTTTACTGACCTTACAGCACCCACCCAGTTACGCTGAAACACAAGCACACATGACTGCTACAGAACAATAAGGAGTGTAGGCTGGGTACAATTACAGGGTATTTCCTATAAGCACAGTTCACCTCAGGATAGAGTGGTTCAACCCAGCCTACTTTGTGCTTAAGCCTTTTGAGACAGACAAGGGAAAAATTTAATCTCAGAAGAGCAGAGACTCTGCAGTCTTAATAAAAGGTGACACAGAGATAAGCACGTACTGCAGATATCCCTCAGTGACTTGGTGCAGTACCATGACAAGGATCCCCAGCCCATCCCAACTGTGAATATTTTTGAGTTTTGTGCCATCAGACAGATCACAAATACCTGCCCTGAAGTTTTTTTTTTCAGATCAGTGGAAAAGGCTAGACTTGTTTTCAGCTGCTTTCCCTACCCTGCCACAGCACTCTGCCTGTGTTCCTTGTCCTTGGTGTATTTAGCAGTAACAAAGCCATTGAGACGCCCTTCTGTTCAGCAGATAAAATGAGTTTTCCATCTGACTTCAGTGATTATTACCTTGCCTTCCAGGGATGTCATGTCATCTGCATTCCCCAAGGAACAGAGGGCGCATTAGGTACCTAATCCACACTTGCAGAAAGAAGAATTGCAAATACCTTTCACTCAGTGCAAAAACTTAGCGTGTAGCAGCTAATTTAACACACAGCATAGTAACTGCTTAGGAACAGCTCCCCAGACCCACTTCTTCTGCTGGCAGGAGCACTCCAAATAAACAGGAGCCCAACTCCTGACAGAGCTGGAACAGGAGTCAAGGGTCAATAAACCTCAGTCAGGGATTTCATAGAAGATAATTGACATAGAACATAGAATTGACATATCAGCTTTGGCTGATAAGACCTTGCTACACAGGCACACAGCAGAAAAAGTGTGATAGATTTGAATCACAGTAGAGCAGATAGGTTTTTTTTCTGTGGGACATTGTGACATGTGGTCATGAACAAAGCATATCAGCCTGGCCATGTTTTCAAATAGCATCCACCACACAGTAATGGAGATTTTACTTTAAAATCACTGTTTTAAAGCAAATGTGTCAAAAAGTCCCCACTTTTGAGTGAGAAACAAATGAATGAGAAGTAAAATATTTGTGTTGAAAGCCTGGGTACAATATTCCAAAATAAACAAAACATTTAAATGAAACAGAAACAAAATATTTAAATTCTATATTGCAAAAATACTAATTCTGGGGACAAAAGGAAGACAAGCTAATTTTTAAAGAACACCACAACTAATGACTGAAGCCTCCATTGCAAATAGTCATAAAGCTCCAACATGCACTTGGCCACAAGTGCCCAGCCATGTTCATTTCCATTTGTCAAATATAATCTGGATTTTACTGTGATTCTCAAGTTTCTGCCAAGTTTTATACAAAATCCAAATCTCAAATGTAATGAAAGAAGGCTGAAAGAAGAGATCTGGCAACAACCTTTCAGGTTTTGTTCGAGTAGGACTTTAATTATGCAGGAAAGTGGACCTGGACATCTGTCAGCACTTTAATATAGTGTCTTCAAGTGTGACCATATTGTTTAACTCCTTCAAATCAAACTGAAATGTTTATTTTGTAATATCACTCAAAATATTTAAATAGAAATGTTTTTTTTCTGGGCATCATGGAACAAATTAATCAGAAATAAAATCTAACACAAAACAATTCAAGATCAATTCCCTCTTGAAATAAACAGAGAAATTGAGATCTTTAACAACTCTTCTCTCTTCTTAAATGCCTTTCTCCCTTCTGTCCCTACAGACCTTTCCCAGGTCCAGCTAATTAGAAATTTGCCCTTTTAAGCACTTTGAAGTTAGTCCCTTACAGATATTTAGAACCAATAATAGTGGAATGTTTCTACTTTAGCTGGAGTCATTGGATTAATGTTGAAAAGCCTGAAGTGCCTTACATAAGGCAAGCTCTTAAATTATACAGAGAGGCCCAAAGACTCTATGGACATTAGGAGAGAGCATTCCGTAGCCTTCCCTCTCTGAATCCAGCAGAAAATGTGTGCATGGAAGCCGGGCAGGGGAGAAAATAGAGCCTGTAACCAATACCATTGTTTTTCCCATATTCAAAGGCAAAAATGATTAGCTACTATGGCCTGGAAAAGAAGCAGCTGTAACTAAATTTCACTGAGTTTGTTGCTTAGAGAAGAGCTTGGGTGAACAGCCCAACTCTTCCTCTTGGCTACAGATTTAATACCACAGTGGTGGCACCTTGAGCTACCTCAGTAGTGCCTGCCCTTGGTGTCTTGTCCAAAATCTGAATGGTCCTCTAACGAGTGTGATCTAGGCTTTCTTTTTCTGAGTTATTTACCTTCCTGAAGACATTTTCATGCACCTTTGGTGTCCACCATTCAAAGTATCCTCCTGTTCTTCAGCCCTCCCAGTGGCTTCATGACTGGAATGTCTTCATTCTTATATATGTTCTTCCCATCTACCATGGAATTGGAGATATCCTCCAATATCTGAGAGGAGTTTTACCTTAATTATTTAATTTCTGATTGTTTCTTTTCTATAAAACTACTACCTTGTTCTCCAGCCCATTCTCCTTCAGAGGAAAGATGAAAATTTGAAGGTGAATCCCCAGCGAAACTAATTTTCAACCCCCTTGGCACTTCTATAATTGATTGCAGCTCTCACTCTGTTGCTCTAATGAGATGAATGAGAGCTCTTTTGCCAGTGAATGGGTTAGGAGATGCTCAGGTTTCCTGGTAATACACTTTATTAAGAGGACCATGCAAATGAGCAATAAACTCCCTTCTTACTCACTTAATAATGGCCCAGGACATTCAAATTGGTTTCTTTTCCCCTCTATGGCTTACATCCTCACAGGTTGGATAGCAGTGAGCATCCCTGAGCTGTGCAATCACACATCCTCTCCCTGCTGCTGGAAAAATGGCCATGATCCTCAGGGCATGGCCCAGACCACGGCCTGGATGGAGAAGGAACAGCAGTGCCATGGGGCGCTTCCTTTGCTTCACAAAATTGAGCTTCTTCACACCCCACATTTGTCCTGCTGCCTGGTCCCCCAATTTCTACCCACCACATAGGAACTGTGATAATGGAAAATGGGGGAAAAGGGCCCGCTTTCATCCTCTGACAGGCTGAAATGATACAGTTTCCATGGTTATTTGTCACCATAGTTTTCTGTATGAAATATGTTGTGCTGTCTCTTATTCACACCTCAGGGGGACGCTCCAGCCAGTGATGTTCCCTCCAATATCCAATTATCCAAGGCAGTCACACAAAGACCTGATTTTTATTTGTAAAACAATCCTTATGCTTGCTTAGATCAACAAATGCAAGGGATGCTGCAGCTCCTCACTCAGCTAAGATTCAGCCCGTTATTATGAACCAACAGGCAAAGTTGAAGAGACATTTGTGGCATTGCATTGTTGGTGTCATCGGGCTCTGAACTAGGCCTTCAGATGAGACAAACTAGACCCACCATTTATTTTATTTTATTGTCATTCTGTGCTAAATTTTCCAAACTATCAGCATTTCTTTCATTGAAAGTGCTCCAACATAGGCAACCAATGCACAAAGAGGTTGTTCAGCTGTTGGAGAACCAGCCTGGGACAGGGGTCATTTCAGAGGAGCCGATTAGGATTACGGGCACCTTGTATTTAATGGGAAGATGCAACTGCCCGAAGGGTTTCCTCATCCCAAACTCCAGACAATAGCTCCTGGGCACAACGTCCAGCTAGAGCACATCAACACGGGGCAGCTGCTGCTTTGAAGCAGAGCAGGAGAGCACACCCTGAGAGAATCCACAGCTGATTCTTCTCAAAAACGAAATCAGAGCAATTGAGTACAAACTTCTCTTTTTTTATGCTGTCATTTCTAACCATGACCATGTTTCTTGTCACATGCTTTACTTTAAGCAGATTGTATTTGTAACCTGGTCAGGTCAGTGCTTTCCTGGAGCAATGCAGACTGACCTCCAAGTGTCATTCTGGGGGACGTGCGAAGCTGTGTGATTGATGACACTTCAGTACAGTTTATTGTCTGAGGAGTCCTATCCGGTGCATGTGTTTCAAATATACAAAATATAAATACTTGTACCTGACTCCTGTCTTCTGTAGAACCTTTGTTCCTTAATTAACTCTACAGACTACCACTAAGTGGTCTTTACAACACTAGTGTCAGGGAAGAAAGTAACCCCTGGAGTCAATAACACAATGGAAAATTCAAAAGATTTATTCCAAGCAAAAAGAAAATAAGCTCCCATCCTGGGATTAAAAAACCTGAGGCTCCTGCCCTCTAATGGATGTTATGCATCTGCATATGGTTTACTGGAAATATTAAATAAGTTATTATAGAATGTCATGTTACTTTCAGATGTATGCATTTCAATTACTCATGCTTCAGTCTGACAAATAGTTTTAGTTTCCATTGCACAAAGTCTACAAATATGGGAGTTGTTACAAACAGAAAAATATGCCCTTTTCTACATGCTTGCTTCTTTGCTACTTCTTTAAAGAAAAAAATTAGTTCTGCTGTTTAGCACTATCTCCAGCCTGATCTGCATTGTAACCATCAAACCTGCAAACTGACTGTGGCACTACATTGCACTGCTCAGTACTTTATTTTTAATGTACCAATATGTCACACTTGAAACATTTTTTCAAGCAGTTCAAGAGATTACTTTTAATGGAGATGTTAATCACAGGCAGCATTTTACACTGATTGATGAAATAGCAAGACAATTTTGTGTTCTTCACTTAATTATCTGAAAGTCTCCAAAAGCATATCCTGCATCATGAAACACACTTGGAATCACTACCTTATCTGTACAAATCACCAAGAAAAATATTACTGCATCTACTCTCGGAGGAAGAAAAAAACCCAGACTTAAAATTCACTCTGCTCTAAATAATGAAGTGTAACCAGCAGAACTGAGAGACTGGCAGGGCAGATGTTTCTCAACACTGTTAGTGCAGCCAGTGGGCTGCAGATTTCCCAGCTATCCTGGTCCTTCAGCTGCTTTCAGCAGCTTCACATTCCATTAACAGGGGACAGTTAATTCTGTGAACTGCTTTGCTCCGAATATCACGAAAAACAAAAAAAAAAGAAAACAAAAAACACAAACAGTTTCTAACTGAATGCCTTTCTCTGCATGAATATAACAACTTCTACTAGTGACAGAAATTCTGCAGTGAGTAATGGCAAGCCTTGCTCTGCTGAAACCTCCTGCAAAACCACGCAGCAAAGCCAAAGCTGATGTTTGTCATATCTCTGCAGAAATCACCAGAGCCGAACAGGAGTATAAAACAAGGTGAAATTTTATTAGATACACGCACATTTTCTTTTTGCACAGACAAATCCTGCTTAAATTTATATCAGCACAACCCAGCAACTGCAGTCACTGAAGTGTACGGCTCTGCTGGCACATGTACTGAGATTTATGCATAAAGCTACCCATAACTGAGCAGGCTTGTCACCAGAGGCACAAACCCAACGTACTCAAATTCTACAGTATATGTAACATTATACCTCGATTTGTTTTCTAAGCAGAGACATATTCTCTATGGGATAATCCAGTCCTGCAATTTAATTCTCTTAAAAACATATGCAAGGCACGTTTAGGAGGACCTCAAGTCCCTGTGCAATAATAAGGATCATATCGCTCTCTCAGCCAGAGTATTGCATGCACACACGCCACTAAAATTTTACCATTAAATTACTTGCACCACATCTAATGACTCCACCTAAAAGCCATTCCTAGAGGCTACAAAAAAAAAAAAATCTCCATAGTACTCACAGGCCAGAAAGTACCCCAGATGAATGGTTATTCTGCTGCAGCAGTGTTACAGCTGTTGACTACCGTGCACCACGCTCTCCTGGGAAGAATCCTGCCTAGGAAAGGCATGCCCTTGTCACCAGTCCTGTTGGCTTTACTTCATTACTCTGAAAAACAGGTTCTCTGGTAGCACACAGTCCTTATCTGTGCACACTGTTAAGGGTAAAGTGCCATTCACTCCTTGCAACATGGCTGGATATATCGGTCTAGAAGTGTAAACCAACATCAGGGACCCAGTAAGAGCTTGTAGGAGGACCCAGAGTCTCTCAGAGCTTGCTGGAGTGACAGCAGATTTCCTTCTTCCCCAGTGGCTGGCTGCTCTGAGTCTACTTCTATTGCAACACACTGGAAAGCACTAGAGCAGACCCCAGCTTCAGACCCCTCACTGCAGCCAAGAATTCTACAATTTCTTTTAAACTGAAGAACTCCTCTAACCCTTCAATCCCATGGACACAAAAAGCCACAGATGTGTTTTTTTTTTTTTTTTTAATTTTAGAAGTGAGGTCTTCTAAAGCTCCTGCTTAAATAAAAGAGGATAAGAACAAAGATACCAACACATTACGGTATATAAACATTGAATTCCTTGATCATATCCCATTAAGTAGAGCCCTGGGTGGAGTTACATACATTGTGCTTATGAAATTACCATGGCACGATTAAAAGTAGCCATTTCAATTTCATTGCCATTTGTCAACCCAAAGGCAGAATGGTAGACAGAACTACTGCACCAGCAAATCTGGGGCAGCCAGGCCCTCAGCCTGGTTGGGAAGACTGTAATTTTTTTTGCTCTGGCTGAAGAGGCTTTATTTGGCATATCTGCCCTGCCTTGAAGAACAGTCCTTCAACAATCTAAAACAAACTTTAGAAAGATAGAAGGGACACAGTGTGTGGAACAATCACAACAAGATGCTCTTCTCTCACAGCTTAGCCAAGGCTCTTCTAAGGCAGCAAGGAGAGTACCAGAATGAGTGTCCTGAATGAGTTTTCCCTGAAGTCCCCCAAGCCTTCTTCTCCAACAGGTGTAGGTGAAGAGGAGAGCAGTAGCATTTAGAGTCAGGGTTTGCACAACATGCTTCCTTTTTTCCATGCAGCTGTATCTGATACCTCAAGGAGGGTAGGACACAGGATCCTGGAAAGGAGACTGACTTGTAGAGCCACCTCCTTACAACATCTGCCCTTTGTCAGTCTTCCAGCCAATTTAATTACGACCCTCAGTGCAAGTCTCAGGAGAGAAGCCACAAACTAGAGGGGGAACGAACTAGCAGCATTTTATAGTCAAGATCATGCTTAAAAGACGCCCACAAAAAAAATAAAAGTGGTAACAGAAAAAGAAGTTTGGGTCACTGTGCCCTTGTTGCAAGTAATCTGTGCTTCAGTGTGTCCTGTAATATTGTTTGGATTCCCAGATGTGAATGCAACCAGAAACAGCCATGAACAATCCTCCCTGAGGTCATGATGTATCTCCTGATGTTCCAGAGATATTGGTTAGAACCAAAGACACAAAGATAGAATTATTACCAAAATCCACTCCCCTAAATCCTAGTTTTTTCCACAAGCATGTTAAGTACATGAAATAGGAAATTTTTCAAAAAATTAAACCTTTTCTTTCTGTGCTGAATGCAAAAAAAAACCAAAACCAACCACAAAATGAGTTTTTGCTGAAAAAAGAGACATCCTGTCACTCATCCATACCTTCATTTGATTTAAATTATATGCATTAAAGTATCATAGCTATTTAGTTCCAGGAAGCATGTTTCAATCTTGGGATATTTTCTTCCATGGACTAACACGCCTTCTTACATCTTGAGAAATAAATACAAAATTACTGTGAAGTTGGGAAATAAATTTAGAGAACATTTCTCAGAAGGTCTCAGTCCATGCAGGTGCTGAAAAGTTGACAATTCACAACAGCTCAGAAAACAACCTTTGGCATTTGGTCAGTAGAAACCACAACAGAGAAATGGCATTGGAAAAGTGTCGTTAATTACTAAAAATAACTTACATCTAACCTGGACAAAGTCTGCCTACTCCTCTGAGGGAAATGGTTGAAGATAACAGACTTCTAGGCAAAAAAGCATCCACTGTAACTGAAAGAGAACTGTCAGTTCCTTGCTTTACTCAATCACAGCTCCTTTTCACTAAGACAGTGCCTTGACAGAAGGCAGTCATTTCTGGCATCAGCTATGAATGAACTAACTCGTTATCAGCAATTTTACAACTTCCTGTGCATAGGAACAAAGTGTCCCAAAAAAAGAATTGCTGTGCTTGTTCTCCCTCCTCAAAACTGCCACATGGGCTTAGCCAGCACAATGAAGATTGATGTTAGCAGCTTCATTTTGGAGAGAAATAGTTCAGGTGGCAGTAAGGGTGAGAACAACAACAGTAGAGGTGAAAACAGATCCCAGCCCAAAAAGGGGGATGGGGAGCAACCTTCTCACCTCCGGAGTGAATTGTCAGCAGAGCCAGAGGGAGGTTTATCCAGTCCCACAGCAACCAAACCTTGGGGGCTCAGTAGAATTGTTAAAGTTAGAAAAGACCTTTAAAGTCATCAAGTTCAACCACCAAACACAAGTTCTACTTCAACAGAAGTAGGAAATCAAGGTAACAGCAGATACTCACACTCCTTTTCAGCTCAGGCAGCATCATTTCCAGGGAGCCACTGCATTAATTGTGTGTAAACCAAGACATCTGAGGGAACCTCACCCTGGTCTTCGGAGCAGAGAGGGAGACCACGGGAGAGGGGCACTCTTGGTGCACAAGCACATGTCTTAGCATGACTCAGTCTACACTACTCAGGTTTTACTGTAAGCAAGATGACAGAAATATCCAGCCATTCAGTGACCTGTGAATATTACACAGGGGAAAAGCCTTTATGCATTAAACTCCTGCTCTGCCTGGGCTGCAACTGGCTCCCACACAAGACAGGTATGTCACCTTTGAAAGCAATGAACCCACTTCACCTATACCTTAAAACAGCTTCATCTTTGCCTTGGTATGCATCTCCCATGAAGTTCACACAAAGAATCAATGCAAAGATACGGGTGATAAACTTTTTTTTACAGTCCTCACTATGATTTCAGGGTATAAGTTCTCTCTATAAGTTGTCCATCATAATATCAGGAGGAGAGTGCCGAAACAGGAGAAGAGAGTTCTCCAAGGATACAGTGCTGCAGGAGCCTCACATTGAAGTGTACTATCTAAAGTTAGATCTGGCTGGTAGAGACCAACCAATCTCAGACTGCTCACAGCTCATTGCTTTTACCAAGGTTCTTTTACAGCCAGAGGCCCTGACAGCAGATGGCTCAAGTGCAGTGCTGCAGACCTGCAGCTGAGCAAGACAGTAGCTTTTGGTCCTGGTGTGATCCTTGCACATGGAAAAAAATCAACCCTTGTTCCAGCACACTTTCATGATGAGATGAGTCATCTCCAAGCAAATCAGCCATTTTTGTCTAAGGTCAGGAATCACCTAAAAATCCAAATCCATGTTGTCTTCATAAAACATTTCATATTCAGCAACAGCCCATACAAAGAACTCACAGAAGTCAGCCCAAAAACAGAGGGAAGGGAACAGAAATTACATTTACAGAGCAGGAAGCAGACGCTTCTGGCAAGGGTTCTGCTCAGCCACCGGAGTGCCTTGGGGAGGATTATACAAGAAATAAACTCTCTGCTCAAAGTATGTAAACTGATAAAACAGCCTTGCTTTGATGCTTGCTCTGCAAGAAGCATTTCAGCTGAATCAGTAACACCGCTTGTTCTTCACTGCAGTGACACTGCAGCGTCTGCAGAAATATTTTCACATTTCAACTGTGGTGTTTATTCCAGAAAACAAAGTTTGTGGTGCTTATATTCTGGAGATGCAATCTGTGAAGGTATATTGCTCCAACCACTCAGACTTTGTCATGGGGTGGATGATACAGGATCCAGCCTTCTGTAATGAACGGCATGCTGGATTTATGTGCCTATTTTATTTCCCCTGTAAGAACGCCTGACTTTTTATGGAAGCCACAGAAAGATCCAGGTGGAGAAGTATTCAGGATATGACAACCTTCGATTGCAGATTAGATCAGAAAGGGAAGCAGCAGCTGAGCTTAATATATGGAGAAAGAGTCAAGTTTAGTTTATGGTCTTTTCAGAGCATCCAAAAAATAACCATCTATTTTAGAGTCCTAGTGCATCACTGGTAGTTTTGCCAAGGTTTTCATACTTGGCGAAAAAAAACCAACAGGGAACATGGAGCTGAGGATAAGTATCAAAACAGAGAGGATAGGCAAGCAGAGGACATGGTGAATTTTTGAGTGCTCTGGGTTTCAAGTAGACATAGATTCTGTTAAGTTCATCTCCCATTTGGAACTTTTTTCATGAAATCCAACTCTTTTACTGTGTCCCAGGTTCAGTATATCAGCAGTTATCCCAGAGGCAGGGCAAGCAAAGGTCTGGTTTTGTAATACAGGGTTTCATTTTAAAAGAAAACCAATCAATGGCTTTGTTTTAAGACAAGAGATCTCAAAACCACTATCATGCTCAGTATTTGGATTTATTAATTCTTAAAAGGACTGTTGCCAATTACCACAGCACATATCCAGACAGAAAATACCTCACTTGCTTTTCCTGTGAGTCTTTTGTGTTTTTCCTTTTCTTCCTCACTGCTCCATCACTTTGCAGTCCTCGTGCTCAGGCTGCAAGACCCGTTTTGTCATTGATGCTTCTACACTGTGGTGGCATCACCCTGTGATGAACCAGCCCCCCTGCACCAGCAGCTCTGTTGGGGCAGCACTGCCAGACCCCACTGCTGTGCCCTCAGAGATTCCAGTCCTGACAACTTCTCTTTCAGGCGGATCCCTGTGAAACACCGCCACATTTTCCATTGCATCACAGCAAAGACCCTTATTTGTTAAAGCCTTAAGAGGTGCAAATTATTTGGATGGCTCCTAAAACTAAGCCAGGCTACTGGATGGGAGGTAACTAACCTCCTCATGTGCTCTGAGCCTACCACATTATCCATTTCTTTCTCCATATTTGAAATACTTTTCCCGTGGTTTCTGTGCCAATGGAGCTGATGGGATTCATTAAGCAGCAGCAACAGATGTCAGCTGAAGGGGAACTTGCTTCAAGGACTGAGGGCAGCAGCAGAGTTCTCTCAGTGTAAGCCCCTATTTCCTTGTGTGTAAACAAAGCCATGACAGGATGCACAGCACTCCTGTTTAGACTTTTGTGGAGATTTTCCACAGTATATATGCTTAAAAAGGCAATTAGAAAGAAGGAGATGGAAGCGCGGCCCTGTGACATTGTGCAGTGTTCTATTTGGGGAGAATTGCATGAAAGAAGTTTTAGTTACATCATATTTCAGTTTTCATTTAAAGCTCTTCGCAACTTTCAGCTGAGAAAAAAATATGAAGAAAATTTTAAACATTCTGATTTCTATGCTAATATGGAGATTCAAATTTCATCTCTTTTATTTTCCCCTCCTTACTCCATTATCTTCCCAGTACACTGAGGTAGCAACACAACAGTGCAGGAGCGAGATGTGGGGAAGAGAAAGAAGCTGACAAAAGTATAGGCAAGAAATTTTCCAATCTCTCTGTCCTAGAGCTCTTTGAAAGCTTTTCTTCTTTTGGCAACAGAATCCCAATTCCCCACTTCATTCATTACCTTAATTTCCAAACACCTTGTTTTTAATTTTGCTCTAAGTATCTAGTGGGAAAAGGAGTATCACTCTTCAAATTGTTTTTAATTTCTTTTTTGTTTGATCATGCTCTTCACTATTCTCTTTTGTTTTCTTCCCTAAGCTCTATTTTGTTCCTTTCTGCAACTTGATTTCTTGTTACTTCTCTTTCTGTATCTTCATTATTTGACTTATTCCCTCTCCATATAGTTTTGATCTTCACATTTTGTAAGCCAACAGTTATAAACTCCACTTTCACCAGCCAAACCCTTACTAGTGCTGACACATGCTTCGAGAACACATGTTCTCTTCCTCTGTGTTGGTAGGAAAGAACTGCCGTCGATGCTGACTCGATTTATTTACTCTACAATGTGACCTTTCTAATCCCAGATGAATTGTTTAGGATGGCTTTTCATGGTGAGAGCACCTTCTCCCTGTGTCCATTTCGACCTCTCTGCCTTACATCTCTCTTTGCTCCAGCACATGGAAACAAGCCACAGCATCGTGCGAGCTGTCAGAACACGAGGCGCTGCTCAGCAGCGCGATGCTGCTCAGTAAGTGCAGAGTCATGGGCTCTCTCCAGAGAAGTCTGCCAATTTTTATTACGCAGGAATTGGGTAAGTCAAGGCATATGACCTCAGCAAGTCATTAGAAAGTACATGATCAAACTGGAACAGGGTTGTTGAATCCTGAGAGGGACTTTTCTTCTCCCTCTCAGTGAAGCAAGGGTCAACTCCCTTGGGGTAAGATGTAACTCAAGCACTGCCAAGACATCCATGGGAATTGCATCAGTCGAGCAACTGTACAGCACTTGTAACAAATTATGACAAAAGCACTTGGGAACAGACTCTGAACATCAATTCTGCATTTCTCTTTTGTACTTAAATAATAGTTGCTGCTTATATTTTGTGTAGGTTTACTCCAAAGGTTTTTCAGTGCATTTTTGCTGCTGTTAAATAATATTATTTGGAGGTCAGCTAGATAACACATTTTCTGATGTTACTCATATTCAGTTTGCCTCTCTGATTCAGTTAGAGATTAAGGGTCCACTCCACTGATCACTGCATTCAAACCAATAAAAAGCCCATCCCAATTGTAAAGGGTTTGCAGCCTGCATTGAGGTAATGGAGAACACGAGGTGTTTTTTCATCTTTTGATGCACTGCCTTCCTGCAGGACACACCAGTGACTCTCCTCCAAGCATCCACAACAGTTAGCTTCCTGAAAAGTATCCCTTGCTGTACTCTATGTAGTACATATACAGGGTCCCACACCAACTGCACTAATTCCTTAGAGGTCATCTTTGTATTGTATTGCAGGTCAGCTTCAGAACTCACATTTAAGATGAAAAATAGGCAACCTTAACCACCACAGCCCCTCTCCCAAAAACACCCCCTCCTCCACCAGGAAAACTACAAGCAGCTGTGAAATAGCTCAAAGGAAGTGGGTTCTGAGCTGTTTTCCTGTAAAACAGGAGGTACAGGTACTTAGAAAACAGGGCAACTTACAGACTAGAACACTCCCGCTATAACTCTGACAAGATTTTCACACCATCACTCCTGCATACAAAAATTGAATGCAGCAGCCTTGTAGGAGAGAGGATGATTCCATCCACTTGGAAGTTCCCCTCATCTCCACACAGCCACAATGGGACAGAGGAAGTAGTGTCATCCTGCCTTGTACAGCTCCTGATTTTTGCAGGAGTTTCCTCTGCTATGGCTGCATTCCTGCAAGTAGCAGAAGACATGTGTTACCCCTGTCCTGAAAGGGTTCTCCAGCAACCTGCTCCTGTTTTGAATGGCACAGATCTCAGGAGTACTCTGGGAACTTGGAAGCTCAAGAGAATTTTCTTTTTACACATTGCTGGCACAGCCAATACAGCCTTCCAAGTCCCGTAACAACCCCTCCTTCCCGGATAATGTTTTCCCAAACATTTAGCCGTCTCAAGGCTCTGCTTGGATCTCTGTGAATATTTATCACCCTGCTACGTCATTCCTCCGTGGTGCTGCCCAAGTGCTTGCCTAATGTCTGACTCCTGAAAAAACATGGCTGTTTATAAAAGCTTTAAATGATGCACGTAGTGATGGGACACATCAGATTGAGCACACTGTGTCCAAAGCTTTACTATTAAAAATAGCCTGGACTGCTTCACTGCATTTGTTCTGATCTAGAGAATTCATGTGCTCTCTCTGGTGCCATTAGTAAATAATTAACTGTTTAATATAATGAGTGTCAGAATAATTTAATGTTTAATCTGTCTAGAGTTCTTGTAGTAGTTTTTAACTCTTTGCTGCCTCAGACCAGCCTCTTCTTTATAACAGATACGAACAGAACAGCTGAAGGAGAATATTGACTTCTGGTCAGCTTTCTAAGTCTCTCTATGTTCACCACTGACTTGTTCCCACTGTGATTTAGAGCCATGTAACAGCTTCAATGAACCTTTGGACCAGCACATCCATATTTTCTCCCACCCTCAAGGATCCTCAGGGAGCTCCAGTTGGTGACAACCCACCAGTTCTTGCTTCTCTTACCAGGCACTGCTCTGTCTTCATACTACAAGAAGAAAAGAGCAAACACTCTTTCTTCTCTTAAGTAACACTGGGTGGCATTTGTTTTACCCAACCATATGGAATTGCTTTCCTCATGTAGGTAGTTTGGATCCACCTTTCAGCAATAGCTATTCAATAGTTGCACTCCTAAGACAAGCAGCCACGTAATTTCATTTCCAGGTTTGTAGGAAACCAGCACAGATGCAGAAAGAGCACATTTCAGTATTTATGAAGTGCTGCCTTTCCATAAAGGGT
This sequence comes from Pseudotriccus pelzelni, assembly GCA_035584735.1. Classification (NCBI taxonomy): domain Eukaryota; kingdom Metazoa; phylum Chordata; class Aves; order Passeriformes; family Tyrannidae; genus Pseudotriccus; species Pseudotriccus pelzelni. The sequence goes on along the minus strand of JAWMRA010000023.1, from coordinate 6,501,579 downwards.
GAGAACCTGGTTATCATCATAACTGTTCATTAAATCCAAAATACAGCTATAGGTGAAAAACAATTAATCCAGAACAGAACGGTATAAAAACTGACATCTGTGGGACCAGGCCTATGTCCTTGCACACTAATCTTAAGCACACCAGAGTCACTGAAAGTGCTGGAAGATTCAAGAGATTTTGGATTACACCTGAACAGTGCAGTGAGTGCAAGTCCTAGGGAGCTGCTGGAAACAGAGGTCGTTAATAACACGCAGGACATGGGCACAGTGAACCATCAATCTGCAACTCATCACAGCATATGCCACACAAAAAGTTATTCCTGTATCCCTCAAAGAGGTTCAGACAACTGGTGTAAAACAGAGCTGTCACACCTCCCTTGTTATTAGCCCTAATAATTCTTCGGGGAGAAATGAACGTTTATCCCTTTGGTACTTTTATATGAAAACATGTATTTAAACCAAGTTGCAACAAACTTCAATTCATTGTCAATATTTTGGATAGATGAGAGAAAGATGTGAGTTTGTGATTAGCTAGTCTACAACATATATCATAGGTTGTTTATTTCCTAACCCTCTCTGAGGAATCTTTCATCTTTTTCTGACACCTTCACCTTATCTCTGGTATTGATATCCCACAGTCAAATGAAGCTGGCCCTTGGACTGACCTGGTTGAGGCACTGCTTATCATTATTGTTCTTATTCCCTTTCCAAACCTGAGTTTTTCTCTCCAGCAGCCCTCCTACAGCCTTTCCATGAAAAATTCTTCAGAAAAAGCAAACAAATTTTTTGACCTTCAGTTCCTGTCAGGACTGCTTTTGGTGCAGGAGGTGAGGTGACCTGTGAGAGATACTCTCAAGAACAGCCTTAGGCTCCCTGGGACTGGAAGAATAACCCTTACACTGTTCAAACCCACAACAGCAGGCGATGCCTGCAAAGCACCAGCCTTCCTTCCAGCTCAGGAGCCTGAGGTAGGTCAGATGAAGCCACGATTTATAGAAATATTCTCTAACTAACCTCGAATTCTAGACATTGAAGCATAGCCAGCTATGAACATTACAGGTTATAAGGCACCGCTTACATCTCAGGGCAAGGAAAGAAAATCCACAGTGAGACCAAGATGGCTCTGCCAGTCCAGGAGAGCAACCAGATTTCCTGTTCCCTGTAGAGTCTCTCTCATGATTTGGGATTCCTGGATCAATTTTGTGATGCACTATTTCATCTCCCACATGCTGTACATTTTGTTTCTGAACTGAATGAGGACCACCAGTGCAAATAAACCCCCAGTATTTGCACATCCTATTCTTCCACCTACTTCCTCTGTAGCTTTGCCAGTAGGATCAGTTTTATGTGTCCTCCAGAAAGCACAATCATCCTGCCCTGTCTCAGTGGCCAAAGAGCACTCACACACCTTTTTGCATTGTGGTAGATAAAGCATTATGGTATGGGTATAGGAGGGAAAAGGGATTCAGATGGGGTCATTAGCAGAGCTGCAATATTACACTCAGCACTCTCAGACGGGATTTCTAGCCCAGGTTTTGCCAAGATTTTGGGGAATCTGATCCACTTTCACAAGACAAAAGGAACATAAAATCTTAGAGCAGTTTCTCTCAGCAGAACGAAGGAAGGTGCGGAAACAGCACAACACCTAGAGATGCGATGAGCTGAGCCCAGTCCCTGATGTGAAACACGTACTCTAGTCCAGCTGACAGACTCTGCACTTTGTGTCATCATGTGTGCAGACACAGAGGCAAAAGCCATATTTACAGACATTTTCATTTTCTAAAAATGCTGCTTTCCAGCCAACTACTTCAGTGCAGTAATTAGCTAGAGATTTTCAGAAAAGCCAAGCTCTCATGAGTATTTGTCCAATGGCTACTTCATCTCTCCTCAGTGTCTGTAAAGCACCATTTTGTATTAGAGTCCTAAATAGGAGCAATTACCCTTGCTTTGGCAGTAATACAGCTCTTAGAGAAAGCCAGGGCTGCTTTGTCTCCTCACTCCAGTTTCCTTCCATGGGGCTATTTCTTTAATACTAGTCTCTGTGCAATGCTTCCAGAACTTGTGCTGCTATAAAAACCTTACTTCAAACCAGCTGACTCTTATTTCCCTCTCCCTAAATCTAAAAAAATTACTTCATGATATCTGGGGCTTATAATAGATGGGATGCATGCCAGAGTGAACAATAGGAGGAAATGAAAGATGAAATTATTAGCCAGGAGTTAAACAGGAGACGAAATAACTCCGAAGTGTTTTGGATATAAGAGAACCTTTATTTTTGGAAAATGCAGGAAGATTCTCAAGATTGATTCTGGGTGGGGAAAAAACTCCTATAGATAAAGAGACAATTGCTATCCTCTTCTAATCCTTGTTTCACCCCAACATGTTTTAAGGTTCATTTCTTTTCTGGCACGCCCACTACATTGTTTCTCCCCCCACCCCTGCATTGCCTATAATTCAGCAGGGTCTGTAATAAAAATGCTAGTTGGTAGCAGGACATGCAAAACCATACTTGATAAGAGAAGAGAAGGCGTGGTTTGTGGAACACAACCCAAATCTGGCAGCCACAAACTTCCCCGATTTAATAACACACCCGGCTTCACACAATTCAAGCTGATTTAGTACTGGGGTACAAAGCAAGGGCTGTATAACCAGCAGCCTTCACTTACCCTCCTGCTGAGATGATGATGCTGGCAGTGCCGAGCATGTCCTCCTCTCCTCCACAGACCACCTTCCTCCGACTAAGGGAACCACATACAACTCCTTTCTTTCTTCTTCTATTTAAAACCTCCTGATCAGGCTGGAGAGCACATGTGGTCACCAGGCACTCATGAGAATCTCCTGTGGCCCCTTTTCTTATCAGCACCTTGTGCAACTGATGGGTTTGGCAGAGGAATCAACTCAAGCAGTTTGTCTTCAGCTGAGGAGCCCAGTTGACTCAGACTGCAAATACAAGTTTTCAAAACAAACTAAGACAGAAAACACAGGACTCTGCCCACCAGGCTGAATGCACAGGGAAGTGGTGGAGTCACCACCCCTGGAGTAATTTAAAAAACATGTAGATGTGGCGGTTAGGGACGTGGTTTAGTGGTGGCCTGGCAGTGCTGGGTTAACGGTTGGACTCAATGATCTTAGGGGTCTTTTCCAACCTAAATGATTCTATGTACAGGGGGAAGGAAAATTACCCCAGAATTCTCCACAGGTGTTTAGTGTGAGCAACTGCCTCAAAAGCTTTCACAGCTGTGAGCATTCACAACTGAGCTGTATTTAGAAGAACCTGAACCACCTTATAGCAGCAAAACACTGTCTGAGGTACAGTGAGTTGCTGTGTTGGGGTGAATAACCCCAAACATCACAGCAGAAATACCCTAGAACTTACTTGGTCCATGATGGTCACCAGCGATGCTGTTCCCAGCTACTCCATCTTTTCTTCTACAGCACTGGGAATGTACTTATCCTGGATTCCAGAACAGACAGACCTCAGATCCTGAAAAAAAAAAAAAAAAAAAGTAAAACCCAAACCCAAGCAAAATTCCCTGCGCTGTGCTGTGGCCCATGATGCTCTCCCCATCCCATCATGAGCCAGCGCCACAAAGTCTCACTCTCCAGCTGCAGTGCGCTGGGGTGTTTGTGCTCCCACAGCACCTGAACAAAACCAGTCAGGGAGGAGAGAGAAAAAACACAACCAGGAGAGAGAACTAAGTGACTTGGACCATTTTTGGTAGGTTGGATTTCATTAAAAACATGAACGCGAGTTTAGAAGCAAAACTTTTATTTCTTTTAGCTGAAACTTCAGGTCAGGGTGCAGTATTTCTGAAAGAGTCAGCAGATCAGCTATTTTACTTCCTATGCCATTTTTCACTCTGTGCTATTGATTTTATCTGAGCATTGCAGATTTTTTTTGTACACTGAATTTTTAAGGCTGTTTTTTCTCCTTCCTCAGTAATGATGTTACCTAAAGTTGGACTATAGAACCAGTTGCACTGAAGTTTCCCTAGAACAGGTGGTGGTCAGAGTGACCTTCATTTGACACAGAAGCTAACAATCATTTCCCCTACAACCTGCTGTAAAAATAATAAAATATGGCTATTACTATTAATCTTCTTGGCATGATTGCTGAATGATGAAGGCTATTAAAAAAGTTGAAGTTATTGGTCTTTTTCTGAAAGGCAGAATTGCAAGAAAATATATACTATTCACTATTTAAAAGTTAAAATTTATCCCAAGTAGAGATTTTTATCCATGCTGAGAGATGGGACTTGTGAATAGCACGGTGTGCTCTGTTAATAAGTAGTAGGTGTACAGCCACTAAATTAAAGGTGGTTCTGCTGTGCTGGGACAATTATTATATTATAGTATTAACTATTCGGTGCTTTCACGTTTTCTGCTGGACACTGTTGGTTTCAAGCAGAACCTCCGGGTATTGTCTGGCTTTTGATGCCTTTGTAAAGGTGCTCTCCAAGCCCAGGTCCCCTTCACAGCCAGAGGATGAGCCTGTTTTACAAAATTTCCATGTAGTATATCCTCGATGAGCTTTCGACCTAATGTTATGCAAATCTTTGCTCCCCTGGAGAAGAGTCAGAGAAAATAAGCTGGAAAATATTCCAGACAGGAATATTACGTGTAAAAAATATTTTTAAGCTAGTTTAAGAGAGGATATTAAGGATGAATTTGAAACAGAGCATTCTTTTGCATTAGGTACATAGGCCATGTCTGATACATATTTAATTTACCTGTTGATGTTGGCAAGCGTATATTCCTGTATTTCTGAGAATTGCTCCTGGTTGTTTCACAGACACAGCTTAGTGATTCAATCAGTGTCTGCAAGGAATAAGCCCTGATTCATTAATGGTCAATAAATACAAGAGAAAAACTGGATAAATCCTCGATGATTGGGCCAATCCTCAGTGCAGTAGCTATCAGAACACTGTCACTTCCAATCTGCTTGAGAATACACACAGGGCTCAGTTCAGTCAGACACCACAAGGGAAAATGTCAGCTAAAATGCAGTAAAACTAGATCCCAGTAGGCTTATTTTCCTAGATTTTATATGTCCTTCATCTACTGAGTAAAATCACCAGTGGTCACTGATCTCACCAGGTTTCTCTCTGGTTTCTGTGATCCTCCCTGCATTTCTGCTGCTATAAGTCAGACACTGCTCTGCCACATGTTGTTGCAGGAGGGGTGTGAGAGTGGTCCTTCATGCCAGCATCATCACTTACTGCGTTTGGTAGATGAAGACACAAGGCACATGTGGCCTGAAATCTGACACTTTCTGCAGGAGCAAAAAGACTTAATCATATGCAATATCTATGCACAATAAAACCTGAAAATCCATACCAGTCACATTTCCTCACATCAAGCTAAGCCACGTCCCAGATTTATAAGCCACTTCTGAGTGATTTTGTTCCTAGGAAAGCATCCCGGCTAACACTGCCTTCACATGCAGCACTCTGCTTTTGATTTAATCTTGATTAATATTTTTGTCCAGCTGTTCAAATCCCACTCATCAGGGGCACTGATTTATGGCACAGGGCACGAAATATCCAGATTCTGTGAGAAAGATTTGCAGTTACAAGACTGAAGTGCTATTATTGGGGTTTCACTAGTAATTTGGAACATTTCCACCAGCACCTCTGAGTTGGCAAGAGGATTCTGTTATGCATTTTTTGTGATGGTTACTTGTTTATTTACTTGTCTGTTCTCAACAGCCATGTGAAAATAACAATATTTATAGGCATTAAACTACGTACATTTAAATAAGACTTAAACACTCTCAACAGTAAATGGAGGGGATATAGGACAGGTGTTTCTAGCATTGAGCACACTTAACACCTGGATCTTTAGGCAAAAAGATGCAGGACTTACTGACTTTTAATGTAATCAGTTAAATGTCCAGAAATAGAAGTGTTGAATACTGACTTTTGCATCTCACAAACAGCTGAAAGCTTTCCAGATACACTCTGGCTTTTGTGCCGAGTTAAAAAATGCTGCTCCCGGAGTTTCGCGGCTGGTATTTTTGTGGGAGTTAAAAATATACACATATTTGACAAAATATTGCCTCTCCTCCTCCTCCTCTGCAGACCTGATGCTGCCTGTTTGCCTGCAGTGAGGGGGGAGGCAGGGACAGTCCTGGGACACGGTGCTGCAAAGCAGCAACATCTCTGCCCCTCAACCCCCTGCCTGGGTCAGGCTTTACTGCTCTGCTCCCCCCTGTTCTTCTCTCCTTTAAAAACCAGCTTGCAGCAGCTGATTTTTCTCTGGGGTGTAAATGCACCAAGAGAAAGGGTTTGGGTTATTTGTAATGAAGTTTTTAAACAACAGGAAGGGACTGTATGTTTACAATTGAAAGGTAGCAGAGGGTCCAATGGGAACTGGGCTCAGGAGGTCAAGGGACTATCCAAAACTCAAACAGTTCAGCAAAGCTCCTAACATATACCACACAGAGCAGGCTTAAGTCTTTTTTTCTGTGCTGTGGTGCTGCTTTGTGCTGCTCATCAGGATGCTAGAGGTACTGTCTTTGGTTTATTGTCTCCATTGAAATGTGGGATTTCTGATCCAAATTAAGAAATATTTAGATATTAAAATTAATTCAGCCTAACTTGGTCAGGAAATGCTCTATTTCTGGCTTAAGGTACTGATGACCAAATTTAGGCTGTGAAGCCACACTGCTCTTTTAGAAGCCCATGGTTTGGTGGCTCTGGATGGAGTCACAAACTCAAGAGCCCTTCATTTCTCTCTCCAGTACAAAGCCCTTTGCATCATGTGCAAAGAGAAAGCTCTGATCAGTGAGAAATATAAATTTTTCCTCTACATCTTGCCCTTAGGTCCCATCGCTTTTCATGATCCAAACAGGACTGGCCTCCTTCAGAGTGTACTCAGGAGCCCAGTGAGTAACATGTAGGAAATGAGGGGAAGGATGCTGGCAGTTCTGTGGCATCTTTTGTAATAGATAGGGTCTTAACCCCAGTGTCCTGGATAAACTCCAGTTCTGGTAATTGCATTCTGCATAGTTAAAATCCCCCTGCAGTTTCAAATGAATCCATTATTCCTCACTTCCTTCCCCAAATTGCTGTGCAGCTTTGCTTTGTGCTGCTGAAGAGTTGCTTTGTTTCACCTGAGGGATGATGGCATTTCATGGCTGTATGAAATGGGCCTGAGTGCACAGTTTGTATAGCAGTCAGTGAAACACTTTGGGATTATTCATAATTAAGTATCCGCTCCCTGTAAATGAATGGGTTTTTAATGTGGGGTGAAGTAGTGCAGCACAAAGCACTGTTCTCTCTGTACTTGAAAGTTGGTAATATAAAACTTAAAAGAGCAGTAAAAGACAGAAGTTTTCTAAAATTCCCCTTATGCAGCTAAGCATGCAAGCTCTAAGTGTCTCAGTCTTTACTTTCCCATATTGCTATTGATTAATTGCTCTACTTCAATTTCCTTGTCCTAAATGGAAACATTACAATCGTAACTCCAATCTCTGGCCTCTGTACAAACTGATTCTAAATCTTTAAATCGTGTCAGTGGGAGGAGGTGACGGGGGGTGGAAGGAAAGCTTTTTATTTTTATTATTAATTTTCATGTGTTCCAGGACTTAGTAATTTCACGCAGATGTAGAGAAACCACAAGGTATTTCTGCTGCAGTCAAACCCAGGAGATGAGCACCATAAACTTGCTCTGGCATGATCTTTCCCAGCAGTGTGTCCTGGTAAGAAACATGAGGATATTCCACAAACATCAAAACATACCAGTCTTTCTGGAGCTGAGCCAGTGGCCTTTTTCAGCTCCAGCTGGTTGAGTTATAACTTTGTTCCCTTTCAAGATTTGGGCTTGTCCTTACTGTACTCATTGCTTGCGGTCTTGCAAGAATGTCACAGGCATCTTCTGAATTTCCAGCCTGTCCTGAAAGGAGATGGTACCACCTAGAAGCTCTGTGTCCCAAGGGAGAGATACACTTTCTAGGAGCCTTAGCAGGGTGGAAAATAGCCAGGACTCCCACCCTTGGGAGTGGTGTTCTTTGGCTAATATTCCTCTGATCCAGGGCTATTGCCTACAAAGCAGAAGGTTGATATAATGGTGTAAGTAGATTCCTCTTTCACTTTCCTTCTCTGCAAGGTAGGTCACAATCTGCTCCTCGATTGCTCCAACACCGTTTTGATGAAGGCTAAGAATGAAATCAATAGAAAAGATCAGAGAAAATTATGTATGATGTGGCATACTGGGGAAAAAAATCACGCTTAATCTGAAACAGAAGAATGCTGGCTTGGGAGCCACATGTGCATCTCATTTGGGAAAAAATCTATACTGTTATTTAAGTAGCCACAATGAGAGTATTAGCTACGAATTAGGTATGTGTACTGGGAAGTAAGCTTTGTGGGCTATATGGGAGAGGGGCAGCAGCATGTCTTACACTGTGAGACACATCAAATGAGAAGCTGAAGGATCTGAGAGCTGGGCAGAGGTCAGCTCAGGACCCAACAGAGCCTCAATGCTATTTTATACATAAACGATATTTTGCACAAAAACCACAGTATTTTAAGAACAGTCCTCTGACAAATAAATTGTCACAGAGTAAATACCAGTTATGTCCTTGAAGATTTGGAGGGGCAGGGAAGCCAGCACGGCTAACAAACCACAGCTGACAGTGTGCCACACTCCAAATGCCAAGGAGCACGTTCATGGCACTGCTCCCCCGAGGACATCAGAATCTCCACACAGCAGCCTCGTGCAGTCAGAGTCCAGCTGTGGCAGACCGACTTCTCTCCCTGCCCAACCCCTTGCCTTTTTCTGCAGCACCTGGGGAAAGCAACCCTGCTCTTTCCCCCATTCCCAATCCCATGTTGCAGGGTGGTCCTCTGGAAGAGAAAATAAGCAGTGATTTGTTTCCCACATGCTCCTTTGCCATGTCATCCAAGCTTGCTCCCCAGTATCTTTCAGGAAGGAGGTGCTATTCCATTATTCCATCCTCAGCTTGAATATTAATGGCCTTTAAAACTATGAGAACTGGCTGGATTGGGCTGGAGGATCTGTCCCCTAGACCCTGATACTGCCCTGATATTGAAATTGGGAAATTTTCACAAGCAGTGCTTCAGAGATTCTGAAAGTTTTCCAATTTTTTTTTTTTAAAAACAAAAGTGGGAAATGAGGGTTTTTTTTCCCAGTGTTCCTCCCTGCCCTTTTTCCTTTTTTAGTGCAAAAAGTTTAAAAAAAAAAAAAAAGAGAGAGAGAGAGAAAAAAAAAGAGAAACAGGAAGTGTAAATGAGAAATTACTCTAAAATGGATCACTTTGATTAAAAGTCCTGTCAGAGCTTTGATAAAAGAATGTCCTTTTACCGACAACATGCCGGGAAAAGGGCCGTGGAGGACGAATTAGAGGAATATCGCCTCTGCCTCCCAGGCTAGTTAATTCTGTTAGTGAACTATCGTGAGAGCGGTATTTACATAACCACCCTTGGTGGGAATCGCACACATGGCTCTGCTCCAGCTTCCCAGCCAAAAAAATAACGGCAGCGGCAGCTCCCAAGGCCCCGGCCTTTGCACAGCGATTAAATCCACAGGCGTAAGAGCCCGCACTCAGGAGCCTGACCACAGGATGCTGCAGGGCTGGGTCAGCCAGCGTGCTCCTCCTGGGACAGTTTGCGGGGGGAACTCCTTGGGAGCGCGGAGCGTGGGCTGTCCCACCGCGGCGAGCTCAGAGCACCCTCTGCTGTAACCCAGCCCGAGCAGAGCTGGACTGGATGTACACCTGGACAGGGTGTATGGACACACAGACAGCTCAGCTGAGTGCTCAGAGGTTGCACTGGGGCATTGTCCCTGTGGTGGGAGATCCACGTCTGGTCGCTCCACTGGGGAAGGACTGGCTGCCAATGTCCATTTTAGTACGTTCAGGTTACTCATTACCATGATTTTAGGCATCAAAATAGACTATCTACTATCTCTGTTGACTTTCCTTTGCTTCTCTTGGTGGCTAACCATGCCACTAGTGAAAACGTGTGTGCTATTTAAAACACAAAATCATTCTTAATTTAACTATCATCGGTTCTTGCTATGCCTATAGGCACTGGATGGAATAGTACCTATAGAATATGTATTCCTCATGAAAATATGTAAGCCCTGTAATCAAATCATGGCTGAAATCGTCTTGATAAACTCTGTAAATCTTACTTTCCTGCCCCCAGATCTTTACTACGGGTCTTTTTGCATCATCTTTTCCAGTTTTGCAATGCCCATTCTGAGACGTGGGAGGCAGAATTGCATTTGCTCTTCCAGTCTCACTATAACAACGGAGTAAGAGGAGGTTAAACCATTCATTCCCTGTTCTCCCATGTCCCTGGTCTCAGCAGATGTACAGATCAGCAGCACTAGTGATGCTTTATTTCATTTATTGTCCTCTAAGAAGAGAATACAATTTCCATTCAGAATATCACTAATACAAAATTCATCTGTTGCTTTTAAGGCCTGCACCTTTTATTCTGTGTCAGTGAAATAATAATCCCTGATCCTGTAAGTAAAATTGTTTTGAACCCAGAAGAATTAACATGACCTTGGTTTGCAAGTATGTTTAAGACATCTGGCATGTGATGTTCACTCCTCTTTTTTTTAGAGAAAATCCTATCTAAGCATATGCCTCAGGAAAGAGCACAGTAGTATTTCTTACTACATGAGACACTTCTTGTGCATTTAAAATTTTCCCTGGTGACAAGTATGAATTCTTTCTCCTCAAATAAAGAAACTTGCCTTGCAGTCATGGCAGCTGAAAGGAGGTCACCTTTGCCTTCAAAAGAAGGTGCTTCAGGAATCTGTGTTTTGCCATCATCTCATCCCTGGGAAAAAAAATGAAGATGCAGTCACATAAAGAGATGTATTTACAACCACCGTTGGTTTCACTTCAAACTATTAGTTCCTCAACACCAAGCTGTAAAAGAGCTGTAAAAGCAACTGCTTGTGAGAGGCCCTTGCACTGTCCTGTGAGCACTCATAGCTACTTACTTATGATTGACATCATGGAAGAAGAGCAGAGAAAATTGCACTTACTCAGGTTCCTTGAAGCAATTTCTTCTCCATAGGAGCTGAACATTAATTTATTGTGTAAATACAATTTAGGGTCACTCCTTAAAGCAGAGGTGGTTACCCAGGGATCGAAGTATTATATGCATTGAACAGACAAAATGATGTGTTCGCGGAACCAGATATAATCTGTGCTTTAATACTCAAGCCAGGCACAGGGATCTCAGCAAGTGCAGTTTAAAAGGTAATTGAAATATCAATATTTATGTTTAACTGATCTGGCCAAGAGATCTTACCTGAGTGCCTTGTACAATCCATGTTGACAAAAGGTTCAGACTGCACATGAACAGCTCATGCCATGGCCAAAATGGCTCTCAAGTGATGCCTCCAGTAATGCCTGGAATTATTACAGAAAATGCATCCCCCAAAACCCATATAAGGAACCTTAAGTGGAGTTACAGAAATCAGATAAGGCAGTGATTAGAGGATGCATTGTTTAGGATGGTTCCAATTTACAGAATTCTCTCCAAAACCATGGGGCTTTGGTTATTATGGGTACTCTACAGGCAGCAGACTAGGGAGGTGGTGCCAGAAGCCTGGGACTCCCAGCTCACTCTGCCCCATCATGCACGGCAGGTCAAGGACGTTGTGCTTCACATCACAGTGTAGATGGTTGGGAACAAAGCCCAGACAGGGCTTTTGGCTACTGAGGGAAATGTATGCTGTCTCTTGTTAAAACTTGTGTACAATCAGACTAAAGAGCGATGCTTTGAAGAAAAACTTGACTTACTGACATCTTGTAGCTGACTCATTCCTCCACATGCACACACATACATGCCCTGATACAAACCACTCGTGCTGTGTGGTGTCCAAACCACTTCAGTGATAAAGCACAGTAAACAGCTGAGCAAGTAGCTAAGAAAAGCCATGCGTAACCCTGAGATTGCTTCTGTTGCTCCATGGTGCATTACTCCAGGATTTTCTCCCAGAGCAGGCATGAGTTGCAATGTCCAGCTCTCATGCCTTGCTCGACTGCCATTCTCAAAGAAATGGCCTCAGCAGATGACTTAGTGCTTGTCAGTCCAAGCCCATTGCCATCAGGACCATGGGGGATGCCCAGGCACCTTTCTGTGACAGATTTGGACACCAGTGTGTCGTTAGATTTACATTTACCTAGACTGTCACTATCAGCTGATCAGAACATACAGCAATTTGGCATGGGAAGCACGAGATCTTGGATTTGGTCTTCAGGGCACCACTGCAGTACAAATGCTAAACAGTAGCAAATAAGCTGCATTTCTAATGTGAGTACCTGTTGCGGGTTGTTGGGTTTTTTTTTAAGGGTAGCTTGTTGATGAAAACTTAATGACAGGAGAAAGATAAGAGTCACTTATAAATATTTATCTTCAGTTATTCTTTCTATTCTCAAGAAAGAGAATATTCTATTTACTGAGAAAATAGAGTCTCATTAGACTCTGCAGAAACCAATTATATGATGCTCATCATCTTTCAACTTTCATAGGTTCTTAATTGCTGTGGGAGAAACAGTTGTTATTAAATAGCTATTTTTATATGATCCAGATATTATGACTGTTGAACCAGTAAAATGCACTGTATATTTATGCCATTACTCATAAACTTTTTATCTTCCTGCATTATCAATGTGTGTCCTTTCAAACTGTCCAGTTTGCAAGATAGGTACAATTAAAGTAAAATGGATGGGATAATATCTATATATGTGCTGTGTACAAAAACCCACACGCATATGTTGATCTCTAATGCATCCTCATCCCTCTCAGCTAAACTAGAGAAGATTCCAAAGGTGTGTTGCAGCTTGAAACTATAATTCCTCCCAAGTGAATTGCTCCAGGCTCTAAAAATTCAGGAGTTTGTTAAAAGCATCTTGACATATAAAAATAATAACTGAACGATAGTTTTGAAGGTGGCAGAGACTTTGCCTCCTGGATTTTGGCCCCGCAGCTTTACATGTTCAGGTAATCATCTTTTTGGAATTGTTTAGGGCACTAAATATTTACTTCTTTCCTGTTCTTTAGTGAAAGCTGGGATTCTTGTGAAACACCACAGCTAAATAACCTTGAATCACCTCACCAATACTACGAGCAAAAAGTCCTTCAGATCTTAAATTAGTAGCTAACAAGCACAGAAGAGTCACTGGCAACTTTCAAATAGGATGTGCCAGAATGGAGGTTATTTATCCAAACCCTGTGAGATGTCTGTTACTGTGAGCTCCTTAAGAGAGAGCTGGGGAGATCAGGCTGAGCCGTAAATACCCATTGGAAATGTCCCACTGATGGAGCTGCATGAGCACGGCTGGTTCTCCAGCCCTACTGGAATAACACACAGCTTTCCTCCTAAACAGATGAAGATGAAAGATCTTGATTTTCCCCAAACAGACCCACAATTGATGCAATTCGGCTAATCAAGGACTGACTTTATGGAATGGACATGCAAAAATAGGAGGAAAGGAAGCAGAAGGAAGCCAAAATAACCCAAAGACTTGACTCAGCTGAGAGCATTGCCCAGGTCCTTACGGAAAAATCACTGCTCCCAGCAGGCAAGCTTCACCTTGTCCTACCTGAACGAGTGACATTCACCATCAGGGTATATTAGTGAGGATGAGCTGGCAGAGAGTGTGATTAATTGCTGCAATTAAAGGAAGAAAAAGGCACTAAATTACCTGTCAAAGAGCAGGACTGCAAAACTGCACCTGGGATGAGACGGTGCACAACGTGCATCTCCAACAGAGAACTTGGGATAGTCCAGGCAGTAAAACCACAGGAGATGCCCAAACATCCTCTGGGTACTTCTGGCACTCTTGGGATATTAATCCAACCTGTAGCACTCCTTGTTCTCCTATTGCAGCCTCTGCAGGACAGAACTTCCCTTTGCTTTTCAGAGTGTTGTATAACACTGTGTCTAAATGACACCTACAGCAAGTGGAGTGAGTTGACACTACTGAGGGCTTTGTAAAGCTCTGCGGGATGCACTGGGATGCCAGTTGTGGCACACAACTGAGAGCTTAATACTGCTGTACCCCTGCCTGCAAACGGTGGTTGCTAGGAGGCAAATAGCATATTGAGAAATCTGAAAGGAAGCAACAATTTTAGGTCCAGTTTGGGGCTCATTGAAGCCTTTCTGTTGATTCTAAATAGGATGCGATCCAGCCTTTAGCAAAGGTGGTGGAATTTTTTTAGGAAGTAAAAATGGATGTTACACAAATGGCTTCAGGTAATAAGGATGGCAACAACAGGACATTGGAAAGGAAGAATTACTGGTGAAAATGAAAGGCAGCAACAAAGAGCTTCAGTGAACAAAACCCCACCAGATAAAGAATCTTTCTAGAGAGAGCTAACAATGAAAACTTGTATAAAACGTGTGTTATTCCTAGGCTCCTCTCATGTCAGGGTTAAATCTGGCAGAGCCACTGGGATATGTCCACATGACCATTTTCACCTAACAAATTCCCTCTACCTGTAAAGTAGTACAAAACTGTTTCTGCCCTTTGTCCTTCCTCTACTCTTACTGTGACACCTTGCAGTGATTTTAGGTGTTGATCTGAGCTACAGGAGGTTTAAAGTTCACTGGATGAGGCTGGGGGAAGTTTTCTGGCATGTGGTGTGAACCCATCGCAACCCCTGGTCTGGACCCCTCTCCACTGTGCACAAAAACACCCCAGGAGCCCTGAAATGCTGCAGCTTTTCTGTGGAAACACAAAAGAGAATAAAGGAACTTTCAAAGTGGAAAAAAAAACCATCAGACCTGGATGAAACACAGTCAAATAAACTCAATCTATCCCTGCCTACTGTACTGTTTCAGGACAAGTCCTTTTGTTCAGCAGTTCCTAACAGCTCCCTATTAACAGGGCCCCACGAGGGTTCTCTCTCCTCAGCTGAGATTTGGCAGGTTTTTGGTTCCTTTCTGGCAATTCCAGTGCTGCTCGTGCCCAGCCAGGCACTTCCCTTATTTTGGGAAAGGGCAGAGCTCCATCCATCCTGGGGGGTGCCCCTGAGCAAGAGTCAGGGGCCAGGACACCACAGCCAGACAAACCTCTGCAACCAAACATGTGTAATTAGTAGAAAAATGTCCCCCAGGTCTCCTACCATTCCAGCTAACCCAGATCACAGGTGGGGCTGACCTATCAGCCATATCCCCCTCCGTTCCTCTCTCCATTCCTTTATCTGACTTATCTTTCAGTGAGTGATCAGGGCTGGGGACAGTGTAACACACACCCTGCACAACATGCAAAACACTCCAACCACCCCAAGCAGTGCAGGGTTTAGCAATCTCCATTGGCATCATAACCAGGGTTTTTTTGTGCTATTATTTTGTTTTTCTATTTTCATTGAGAAGACAACACAGAGAAATAAGATCAGTTTGTAGCAGGATGTGCGGGTTTTGTGTGACTATTTTCATAGGAGCTTCATAGGGATAAAAGCATATTGCAAAACAGTGGAAAACAGTATTTTCATCACCTTCAAGAACTCCCTGGTGGGGTTTAAGAGTATTTGCTCACTGCTGAGATATTCACACCTATTCTGGTCCTCTAGGGAGAAATAATTTCTTCAGGTTTTGACTGTGCTCAGTAAAAATGTCACCTCCCTTTTGCTAGTGAAAAAACCCACGACTCCCCAAAAGAGATTTGCATCAGTGTTATTCCTGCCCCCTGACTGCTAATACAGCTTTAGCAAAGTCACAGAGAGTGTCCACCAGCTGAGGAATGGTCCTCTCATCTCCAGAAACAATAAGGTCTTCAATACCCACACAAATGAGCAAGGGACGATTAAGGTTGACAGTCCAAAAAGGCATAAAAATGCAATTCCTTCTCCTGATAAAATCTGATTTAGAAGGCATGATATGTGGTTCCTCACTCACCCACATTCAAATATTCATCCCAAATCGGTAAATTAGAAGGTTCAGGGTACTGAAAATTATAATCTTTGCATCATGGGTGAGAGATTGAGTCACAGAACTCACCTGCCCAGGACTGACAGGATCCAAACTTTGCAGTGCAAACTCAGCTTGAAATTCCCAGTTCCCTCCAGTCATCTCACCTGTACATCAGCAATGACTGCTGTGAGCTTCCCCATATGCCTATTACCTGAAATGTTATGAGGTGTGACAATAAGCCAGGAGAAGCTTTACCTCATCAAATCTATAAAGCGACCAACAACTTTAAATCAAGCTATCATTAATACTAGCAAATAATTTTAAATTTTCTGGATGGAAAAATGAAAGTTAATTTTTAACGATCTCAGATGCAAGGAAACTTATTAACTGCTGGAAACATCCAATAATTCACACAAGCAACAGAAGACCTAAACCTCTGTCCCACAGTTCCAGTATCATGATCTGAATTTCCCTGTACCTGATGGACTGGGAAGCTGCAAGGGAGATCGTTGCTTGTTCTCCCACTCCGCCCTTCTGGGGCTCCAAATCCCAAGCAAACTCTGTGATCCAGCAAACCCAAGTGCTGCTTTCCTAAGAAAAAATATAAGTGGTAAAGCAGAGGTTCTTAAATAGGAATTAGATTTAGATTGATTAAGATAGCTATTGCGTGTCAATTTATTTAAATATAAATGGATTATTTGGAACGTGTTCATTGAAGACTAACAGCTCCTGAATGCAATACAGATACATGGCTAATTATAAAGTCAAGCAGCCATTATTAATGTTTCTAATGATCAATTTGTATTCCAGCAACATAAAATCATCAACTTTAAAGCTCCAACAGTCACAGTAATTGGGAGAAGAGACTGTGCTCTATGCAGAAAGCAATCAGCCGACTAGTGCCTGCCTTGAATAAGAGGTAAAAAGCTGGGTTTTCTGGGGCCCACAAAAAGACTTGAGAGTTGGAGACTGGAGGGTTTGGGTTTTTTTTGGTAGACACAGCCAGGAGGAGGTTGACTGAAAAGATCACAGAAATGTTGCTGGAAGGGGGCAGGTATGTGCATGGGTCTGTAAGGCTGCAGACTCTGGGCCTGATGAGAGACCTTAATGCAGTCCCAGATAGAGAGGCAATAGGACAAACAGTCCCCGTGTACAAATAAGATTGACTCAATTAGATACACTTAAATACAATAGATTTCCACGGAAAAACAGATCAGTTGTAACTTCTACTCTGCATGTCAGTCGAGGGAGCAGCGATAATTTAATACGCTGCACTTGCAATTCTGTGCAGTCGGAGCGTCGTGTTGCTGGGTCACTGCCAGGAGGAAAGTAAACAACGCTTTTCCGAAAAGATGGAGCCCTCCAGTAAATTTGGGCCAAATTAGATTTATCGAGCACTGGCACACTTCAAGGCCTGTGGAGTGGAGAGCTTCTCCTGCCAGACTGAGGGGTGTCTCCTGAACGTATCATGCTGAGGCTGTCAGGACCAAGGCTCACAGGGGGTTGTTGTGTTAGTACATCCTGGAAAAAGACTGTTCCCGGGGCAGATGTACATTTTGGTTTTAGTCTTCGAGCTAATTCCAAGCGCTGTCCTCACCTTGAGGTGCAAAACACGTGCTTCTGTAATTCAGTGCTAAAGCAAAGATATGATGCAGTGCAGGATGGTGTCAGGCACCCAATGTAAGGAAAGGAAACATGGGAAGGAGGTGTCCTGGTCCCTGTTCCTCCTGGCCCATGCTGTCACCAGTCCAATGGTCCAGGTTTCATAAGCGGGATCACAAGCAAGATCAGTCCAGAACAGCTCCTCAGCAGGACTCCTGGCCAGGAAGGGCCCTGGGCTCAAGTTCTGGGCTGACCCTCCCAGTTATAACAAAAAGCTTTGCAAGAAGAAAGAGATGGACCAATTGTTTTTTCCTTGCAGAGACAGCTTCTCTCATGACCTGCTGGGCACTCACCGTTCCCAACGTCACAGAAAAAAACAAAAAGCCACTCTAGGGTTAATATATTTCTTTATCCAGTGCAAAACAAATGTTGTACTAAATCACCTGCTTATCACTCACTAGGCATTTGCAAATAAATCCAGCCCTAGGTTTCAAGTGAATCAGAAGTTTTCCACCAGAAAACACTGATTAGATGCAATATGCTCTGTGGGAACATATTGATTCTGTCTGGTCTTTGGGCATAAACCATGTCTGGCTTTTTACCTGTCCATCTTCCTACCTTTCAAAGTGCACAGGGATGTGGCCTCTGGGATATGCCCACAGCTCCCAACATCCACAGCACCCCTCTGCCTACAGTGCCTTTCCCTGGGGCAGAGGAGCTCGAAGGAAAGGCTCATTATAGCAGTGCTGTCACTGGGAGATGAAAACGTGGACAGGGTTAAGCCTGGTAACATCCCTGCAAAAGAGTTTGAGGTCTTGAAGAACAAGGCTTCTTCATGGGCTTAGGACCAGTCCCATCCCAAAAGAGGGAGGAAGTTGTGGTTAGAGAGTCACGGGGGCAGGAAGGCTGGGAATGACCTCAGCTGAGCACTTTTCGACTCTAGCACACCCTTGTCCCAAGAATCAGCTACATGCATGCATGTTAATCCTACATGTCCTAAAATCTTTCCAAAGACTGTATGGTCCTTCCCAGCAAGTTCTCAGAACAGTTTATCAGCCTTTCCACCAGGATTCTTCTGGCACCTGGCATGATACAGCTCAGTTCCCACTGTGCTCTCCTTCTCCCGTGCGCTGCAGCCAGGGAGGGTGGGCTCAGCATGGCCCCAATAGGCGAGGGCAGCCCAGCACAGCATCCCCCAGCCCGCCTGTCTTGAGCCCCCAAACTGCTCCCTGACCCAGCACACAGGGTGGGATGTCACATTTGCCTTTGCTTTGTTTTTCCAGAGGGTGGAAGGAAACCACAGCCAGACCCACAGTCTCCCTCTACCCTTTGATCTTCAGCCAATAGAGACTGTGTCAGATAGCCACCCAAATCTAGAAGGACAAGAGCATTACTCAGAGAAAAGCTTTATGGCAATTGCTCGATGCTTCACCCATTCAGCAACTAAACCTCAACAAAAATATATATCTGCCTTCTATTCTGGGACGCTCACCCATCCTTCAACAGGACTGGACACTGCAACGACAACACAGCACTCAAAGTGTATTTTAGCCCTTAAGAAAATACATTCAGAGCTCAGAAAAGCTCCATGACTGGTTAAACCCCTCAGTGTTAATATTTGGCCTGTTGGTGTCTGACCTCTCGACAGTATGAAGAGGTGAAATTGCCGTTGCCATTTGCCGGTAAACCTCTCCTGCTTTGTTGTTTGGGATTGCAGGCAGTCCCCAGCAGCCCCCCCAGCCCTGCCTGTGTATAGTCTAGCACTGCATGTGTTAGTAATGAGCTGCCATGGCCCGTTCTCAGAATATGAGCTCACTGCAGAAAACAGATCTCCTTCCTTCCTTGGCAAGGCAGGGGGTTCTTCCTGCAGCTGTGCTGGAGCACCAGCCACTGGCTCAGGGCTGGCTTCCTGCTCAGGGATCATCAGACAGAGGTGGCGGGGGGAGAGGGTCTTAAGAGCCAGTGCTGGGAGGAGCCACTGCAGTATGGAAGCTGCAGTGATTCCCTCATTTAGGAAACGTCAGAACAAATAGCCACAAACACAGCCCTACAGGGGACAGCCTCACTTTGGGCTGGACAGCAGGAACAGCATCCGATGTCTGTGGTGCGTGACGGCCGCCCTGAGCCCCCTGCACAGCGCGATTCCACACGCACAGCTCCTGGTACCAGCGGAGCCTTCTGCAAGCGGATGTGTCATGAATTGATAAAGTGTCAAACAGTTCTGACGCTGTCTCCAGAGATAATATCAAGACTTATATTTATGCTTCATCCCATTGTCAGGCTGCAAATCCCCAGCCAGCTGACACCCCATGCAGGCACACTCAGCTCAGAGCAGCTGCAGGTTCAGGGAAGGTACTGACATGTCACCTTGCTCCATGCACTCCCAGCTTAGATTAGTCACAGAAAGCACGAAAACCTCTGGGTGGTTACGGTCATTTGTCTGAACTTTATGGTGCCTTCATCCTGCCATGGCTACCTCTCCAGCTTGCAGAACTGGCTGGCTTTCGTTACATGAGAAATGTTCAAGCTGCTCCCCTTCTGTGGTCCGTATGATCACTTCACCCAAGACTCCTGCTTACCCACATCTGCACTAGGGCCAAGATTTTCCAGGCTCAGCAGTGCAGTTTTGAAGTGTAAATTCATATCACTTTTCCTTTTTTTTGAGCTTTCTATCAGTATTCCAAAGAAAAGAGTGGAAGATTTCACTACCATATTTATTTAAAGAGAAGTAATTAACCTCATAGCAGGACTGTGAATCTCAGATGAGCCGGCACCTCATTTAAATGACAGGCACAGCCTTCCTTACCTGCCTGGCCATCCAGCAGGGTGATGGCAATCACTGCGTGGTGACATCCATGCAGCATGTGCTGAGGTTCCGGGTGGAAGAAGACAATCACCTGGAGCTGCACCGGGGCTCGGTTCTCACCACCAACGCCTCACAGCCATGGCTCTGAATGCTGATGATGACAGCAGAGAGGGAGCTGAGGCTCAGCTCTCATAATCATGCAGCTCAAAGCAGTTGGAATGCCTACAGAAAAAGCACACTTTACAAAATCAGACACATTCATACTGGTGTCACTTTGCAAAGGATAAGCAGATACAGAGCATTTTTAGAGCAGACGAGCAGTGGCTCATCAGGTGTCAGAACAGCCTCCCAGCATCCGCATGATTTGCACAAACTCCTGAATAGCATTTCCTTGAATCCCTGTGTTAAACTGCACCAAAGGCTGCTCTGCCTGGCAGCACCAAAAGCACAGCATGTGTCTGGGGCAGGTTCAGCCCCAGCCACTGCTCTCCACCTTCATCTTCCCCAGAGGCTGCCCAGGCAGCCAGACAAGCACCTTCTGTGATTCAAGTGGTCGGGGAGCTGATCAGCTTCCAGACTCAGAGTAGTTTAGCTTAAGAGGCATCACTGGAGGTCACTGATGCAATCCCTGCTTCAAGCAGAACTCACTTCAAAGGGGGATCAGGTTGCTCAGGGCCTCGTGCGGAGTATCTGAATATCTCCAGGATCCCACAGTCTCTCTTCCTAGTGTTTGACCACATCCATTGTGAAGACATTTTCCCATACAGCTATTTTCAATTTCTTTTGCTGCTACTCATGCCTTTTGTCTTTCTGGATACACTGAACCTCCTCAATACATTATGCTATTGAAAGATGAAGTGCTCTACCAGGAGAGATTTTTTAAATGATAGGAACTAGTCACATTTTTCAAAAAGGGGGAAATGTAGAACAATGACAGACAACTCACAGGATTTTTTTTTGTCATTTCCCCCCTCCTGCTACGTGTGCCAAAGCAGCTTCTAGCAAAGCATCCCACTCTGCAGCGGGTACAGCACAGGAGAGCCACACACCATACAGAGCACATGACAATGGAGAGCCAGCCCACATGGCATGCACTGATTTCTGCTCAAACTACTCAACTATTTAAGTGCTTCTACTACGCGGCTGCCTTGAGCCTTTGGGCAATTGCCACTAAGCAAGGAAATCTGAGTGGGATTCCTGTCTAAGGAGGGTCTCCCAAAATCCCAGGAGTCATGCCACAGTTCAGCCAAGATTCATCT
This sequence comes from Pseudotriccus pelzelni, assembly GCA_035584735.1. NCBI lineage: Eukaryota > Metazoa > Chordata > Aves > Passeriformes > Tyrannidae > Pseudotriccus > Pseudotriccus pelzelni. Next base: position 6,480,003 of record JAWMRA010000023.1, on the reverse strand, counting down.
CTCACCAGACTCTGCCCCCAACTATATGGTCATCCCATGGGAAGAGGAATTACCTCTATGCAAAATGGCTCCAAAATTCAAACTCCTAAAGAGAATGTGATGCTGCAGTGCCATTCCGTAGAAATCCATACTCAATCCTCAGCCTCGTTGTAATGCAGACTGCTTCCCTCAGAAGACAGCTTGGGCAGACAGGACTCCTGGCAGCACACTTACAGCTGCATTAGCTGCCTGTTTATTCAAGATACAAACTTCCCAGAAATAGGTTAATTACTTTCCTTTAATTACACATTCTCTTATTAAATGCCAATAATAAAAGAGAATGTCTGCCCTAGAGATAAGATTATGCCACATTCATAATTTGGCTTTTTGGGACAGCAGATAAATGTCTCAGCCATTTTAAAATACAAATTTGTCATTCATGAGAGCAATAAATAATGCAAACAGGATGTGTGGTTACACTGACATTATCACCTTGTCGTTGCACCCCGGGCATGAATATGTGACACTGTAACCTCAGGCTCTTTGATAAATTATTGCCCATCACCATCCTGTCTAACACAGGGAAACAGATGAGCACTGGAAAGAATTTATGGTTGCAGTTGCCGTACTTTGGGGCTGTAGTACAATTACTGGAATTATTGCTGAAGCAGCAAGGGATGCAGGAAACTAAGGGAAAGTCTACATCCTCCTGGGAGGTAATGTGTAAAGAAACCTTAACGAGTACACCCCATGGGGGATTTCCTACCCTGCAAGTATTTAAACTGCTAATTAATTCCTATTAAAACAAGGTCTTTTGTGTGCATCAAAAAATGGTGCCTGAGGCTTTGAGCCTGCAGTGAGATCTCCAAGGACTTTGCACCAGCTGAGTCTGGTTGCCTTGGGCTGAGAGGATGAAGCACTTCTGAGTCCTTTAGTGGCCTCCATTTTGGGATTGGAGCACCATGCTCATGTCCGTGGCTTAAGTTCATTCCCAAGCATGACACAACCACCAGAAAACCACAAAAGCAAGCAGCCTCCAGGCACAAATAAATTATGCATGCCTATGCTCAACCCATACTTTGTGTGTGCAGCCATACGTGTTTCAAGACGAGCCACCACAGCTACACACAAAACCTTTGCTTTTAGCATCATGCTTCCTTGAAAACAGGGAAAAAGTTAGAGATAAGCCACACTCTCTGATCATTAATGAAAAACCAGAGGCTTACAAAGGAGACTCACAGGGCAGAGCGCTCGGGGTAAAACAGGACCATGCTGTGAAAGATCAGGTCACTGGTATCCTGCTGGGGATGAGATGCTTGTTTTGTGGTGAGGTTCCTCTTCTCATCCCTCTTCTCCCTGGGAGGACATCTTTAGTTTTATACACTCACAGGTGCTTCCATGCATAACATTTTTTTTTTAAACTCCTTCTCATGTATGTGCCCCATAAAAGGCACTGACTGACAATGATCTTGTCTTTTACTGGCACGGTACAGGGTTGGCCAGACCCTGTGTTGGACCAGTTGGTTTGTTCCTGCTGATGCTGGGTGACATTACGTGGCACAAACGCTCCAGCAGCTCCACCAGGGACATGGGAGCTGGGACATCTCACCCCAGCCATGCCAGGGAAGGGTCTTGGTAAAGGACCCGCCCTGCTAAACACAGATGGAGATAACAAGCAGCTGCTCTGCTGAGCATTGTGGCAAGTGCCATCAATGTGACATTGTGCCCAAGGTAGGATGGAAAAATCCTAGTGGGCAGAGACAGACAGATCTTGCAGGTCACAGCAGACCCCCATGAGGATCAGAGTGGCTTTGGTGCCTTGGAGCTAGACCAGTGCCTCAAAAGGCCACGGCCAGCAGCGTCACTTGGCAGCTGATACTGATGCAGGTGAAGAAGGTGGTTCCTGAGGTCAGCCACCTCTTCCACAGCCCCATCCCGAGTGGGAGCTGCCCCCACCCCATGGCTCCCGCTGCAGACACCTCTTCACGAGTAGGCAAAATTGATCAGCCATGAAACGTTCCCATGCTAATCACACCCTTGTGCGACTCAATCCAACCTAACACTGCCCTCTTGTGCTGCAACAAATACGGGGCCTTTGCTGTTAGGTGACTTTTCATTTTTTAATTGGAGGGAGGGGCGATCTACAAAACCAGTTTTCCCCAGTGGTTTGTAATGCCCATTCTACCCCAAGAAGCCAAATTGTCTCCATCTCTCATCATTCTCAAAGCATGGGTGTCCTGCACAGTCTAGGCTACCCATCCACTCCAGGCAAGGAGGTTAAAATGATGGGTAAAGGTAATAAAATAAAAAAGAAAATAACGATATAGCCAGAAGTCAAGGTGGAGGAAAAATGGAAAAGAGAAAAAAAGAGGGAACTGCACAATTATGAATACACTTTGCCTCACACAGGCTGTGTAAAAATTCGTAAAGCACTGGTTAATGGCAGGAATCAGCATTTAATTAATACTCTGCGAAAATTTAGTTCTATAGAGTCATATATCCCGAGCATAAAAAAATCCTTCATGGTTAATGTTTTACCAAGAAATAACTACAACCAGCTCAGTAATCATGGGCAATAGCATGGCTGGAGGTAGAGGCTTTCCCTCCACACAGTCTCCAATAGACTTTAGGGAGGGAGTTTTCAAGATACACGTTTAGTAGTTCATGAGGCCTGATGGGTAACACAGTATTTCTGCTAGGGACAAATATCTTCTTAATACTGCCACAGCTTTGAGATGACATCCCACCGCTGAAGTCATCAACTGCTTCACCCACCTGAAGGATGGTGGCACCCCATGACACCCACTGTCCTTCTTCCTGGTCTCCTAAAATAGGTCTGGAACAACCCCATGGAGAGTGGCTGGAGAAATACAAAGGCACAGGATTGTGCACCATCCCATAGTCTGCACTGCAGGATTTCTCCCTGTCCTTTTACAACACCATTCAAATGGCTGCAAATATCACCTGTGCCTTCTGCAGAAGGGACATAAATCAGGTATAATTTTATTTCACTATTTATCAGACCTGCCTTGGACAGCACTTAATACCTAACAGAAATGGGCATTTAAAAAACTTATTTTCAGAAATCTGTGCATGCCATGCAGTAGCCGTAGCACTCGAGCAGAAAGACATATGAAGCTCATGGGGGGAGGAAGAAATGATGCTCACAGAGGAGAAAGAAAACCTGATAATGGTACATGGAAAAAGGAGCTTTTCTGACACAGCACTGATTCTTTCTTGGGTATTGCGGTTTAATGGATTACTTGCATAAGCAGCAGAGAAAAAAATGGAAAGAAAATAAAATAGGTGCCAAGATACAGACATGGATATCCTGCATCATTTTCTCATTGATTTTAGAACAGTCTGTCCCTCTCCAGCTGCACACTCAGGTGTGGGTATGACTCCGTGTTGTCACGCCATAAGCTCTACCGTGCTGAAGGACGTGTTTACCTGCCGTGCCGAGCAAGGATGCCTATGTGGACCTGCACAAACGTTTTCTTAAGCTGAAACCTCTGTCCCCAGGTCCTTTGAAGAAGGGGGATAAACATTCATTCACAAGGGAAAAGGACTGTAAGAGCACTTCAATCAATGGCCTATGAAATATGTAATCACTGAAGCTACACCAGCTTATGCTGGCTGAAACAGGATGAAGCTCATTTGCTGCAGTAGAAAGTCAGAGGGGGGAAAAAACCCCACCTTCTAAAGTGGATTTAAAATCCAGCTCTTTGCTCCCCTCTCGCTGTGGTAGCCGAGCTGACAGTGGATGATCACAACAGCCGTCCAGGCAGGTCATTATCGCTTTTTGCCCCTGTGCTTCTGAGACCTGCTCACAGTTTTTTTGGCTGGCAGGAAGAGGACAGCAGTCTTCCTTGGATCTCCCAAATTAAATATTCAACATGTTTATGTTAGGGAGAGATGTGGACGAGGATTTGGGAAGCTTTTCAGACATTATTAAAATGCACTAAGTGGTTTGCTGGCAATTATCTACTATTGTCAGAGACTCAGGCAGGATCTGGTATGTCAGAAACTCCTGCATGCATTTTTCTAAATAAAACCTAGAAAAGAAATGATGACACAAGTTTTTTGACCAGGAAAGTTGACATTTCAGAGTTGGCATCTCCTACTAAGTATTCATAATAAAACTTCCTGAGAAAGACCGACGAATTATGTTGTGAAGTTTTTACTGGGCAGAGTCTAAGGTGTCCTTGTGTGAACTGATTTAAAACTTCTGCATCCTTTTTCTACCAGCCAGCAGCAGAAATTCCTTCTGGAGTTACCAGAACCCTTATTATACCAGCAAGATTGATTCTTTGATAAACCAGTTAAAGCAAAACAGAGTGTTGGATGAGAATACAGCAGAGTGACCTGCCTGCCTGAGATTTAGTCCCAATAAAAGTGATGACATATTGAAGGGCTGTTGAAGCCCTGACTAATATTTTATTTTGTTTTCCAGTCTTGATGTCACAAGCTGTATTGTAGGAGTATGTGGATCCTCAGCTGCTAGAAAGGGTTTTTCAGCAGCAGTGCCCTACAATGCTTTCCATTATCTGTTGCTGACTCCAGTTAGTGATAACTTAAGAATTTGTTCATAAGAGTAGCATTCATCAGGTCAGGACTGGAGTCTGTAATGTATTTTTCCTGAGGCTACACCTTAAGGCACTCCAGAAATGGAAGGGAGTAAGGATACATAATATTAAATATGGTAGGGTTTTTTTTTTACTCAATGAAATTCAAAAAAAAATCTGCCCAAAACCCCAACTTGTGCTTCACTGCCCACACCAAGTGCTTATGTTTCTTCCAAGTGCATGTGGATCTTGGCCAACAGTGGAGAGTGTGAGAAAACACTGAGAAGCCAGTACAAAAGGCAAAAATTGTTATTATTGCCCACAGTGAATTTACGCTGGAAATGAGAAATATGTTTATAAGCACCCTGGGCTGGACCCATATCTGATTCAGCTTTGTTTTATGTTAAAAGACTGTCCCATTTACAAAGGGTTTATGGTGTACTTACCTGTGGTAGCAGGGGATGGGACTCACTGACCCCTGAAGGCCCTTGTTGATACAATGGTCTAAACTTTCAACACTGTCAACATTTCCATGTTCACTTGATGGTGAAGAAACACACACGAATCACAAGTCTTTGTGAGGATCTTGCAGCTTCTCCTTCTGAGGTCTCGGACCTGTTGTCAGAACCAGATTGGTTTTGTGTTCAGGTGCCTGGGAAAGTGTTCCTGATCAAACATGTTGGCAGAGAGTGTGGGATCTCTGCAGCTTTGCAGGAGCTGGAGGTGCTGGGATGGAGCTGGAGCTCCAGGGAGGATCAGCCCCTCACTGCACTGCAGGATGGTGCCCACCACGTCACTCCGGGACTGCGGCATCAAACAGTGTGGATCAACCCGGAGAGGATACAGCACTTCTTTCCCTTGGCACGTAAAAAACAACAAAGCAGACAAGTAATATGGTAGAAAGTGTTTTCCAAACTGGATAGCTCTTCTCTGGGGGAAAAAAAAAAAATTAAAAACAGACAAACAAAAAGATTAAGGAGGTCTCTTCCTACATCCAGGCTTCACCAAGTGCTGTGAGGAATAACTAGCAGGAGAAATCCATCTGTAAAGCCTTGATGGCCAAGAAGAAAGATTTTCACACATGCCAACTCCATCGTGGACACATTTATAGGAATTTAAAGTGTTACTATGTGACAACAGAAATAGCTATTTGTTGGCAGGCCTTTTTTAATGTGTTAAAGGGTCATTAATCATTTCCTAGTGTTCCAACAGTCAGATGTACTTGATATCTTCATGTACTCACAACATTCATACCAGCTCCTCAGCTATCTTCATTTCCTTGGAAACAGCTGTTTTTCCTGCTAAGGAAAACAGAGTAATATTAAAAAAAATAAATAAAAGGGAAGTGGAAATACGATAAAGACAAACACAAAAACTTCAAGGTTCTCAATAAATACAGACCTCTATTTCATATGTTTAATCAATAAGGTCACTTGTGTAGTAACTCATAACAAAGTACAGTTGACAATGTGTTATTTTTCTGCTGGAGAATATAATGTGAGGCTGAGCATGCTAATGACTTTTGGAAACGGGCAATGACAAAGATTGATTAATATCAGTTGACAGCCTGTTCCACAGCTCTGAAGCAGGAATAGCAATGATTGATTTGCCAAAATGTGGGGCACAGGCTTTAGATAATAGAAAGGCTACATCTGAACTCAATCTAGTTTCAGAAATGCAATTAAAGGGCCAAATGTTTAACAGTAATTAAAAGCTTAAAGGAAAAGACAGAAGTGTAGCAATATTTTCAAAAGACAGCTAATTTCACTGATTTTTTTCAATGTCTAATTACATTTACAAACTTGAACCTGTAGACTTTTGATTTTAGGGCCAGAAAGACTACATAAAATGCAGAAACAAAGAAAAGGGAGGGGAGAGGAAGGAAACCAGAATAGTAGCATAGGTATTTTCTAAAAACCAGAAAGAGACATCATCAACATCTTAGAATAGCAGGTTTAGATGATGAAACCCTCATCTAAAGTCAACTAGTGAAGAGTCATTTTCTGTGATGATTAAGGACAAGATGAACAAACAGCCATGACAATTTGTAGGGCTTCAAGCTCACTACACAGGCTGCTAGGGCAATACCAGAGGAATATTGCACCCCAGGCCAGCAGGGATCCCCACATTTTTAGTCAGTGTCACATCTGACAGAACATGCTCACCCTGGGAATAATAGGGCAGGAGAAATAATCCCATCCTCACTGGATGTGGAGTCCTGCTCAAAGCTTAACCCATCCTTCCCATTTCCCCTCACACTAATGAGTTCAGCTGTTTACCAAGCACAGGCCGAGAACCCTGAGCCTTGAAAAAACCAGACCAGTGAGTGAATACCTACAGTCATGCTTCATTTTTAATGATTTTGTCCACTGCAGCATGTAAGAGAGAGCAGGAGAGAAGGATGGAGCGCTTCATGACAAACGTCCACCAAAGGGCTGGTCTTCATTAGGGACGTGGTCATGTGTGAAGAGCTGACACCATGCAGGCTACTCTGCTTAGACCAGGTCAAAATACAGCAGGCACTGTGTCAGCTAATTGCAATTAAAACCTCACTGCTAATCCAAGCAGAGCCTCCAAAGCAATTCCATCACCTGCCTCAGCCCACTGCAGCCAGCGCCTGTGCAGGGTAACACACCACCTCAGTTGGATCTCGCAGCGTGACAGACTGAGGGCTGCACAGTGCAGCCCTAATTAGAAAAGGAAGGCGTTAAGATAAACAACAACAAAACTGCAGGCATTTTCACAGAGCACGGGATCTGTGAAAAAGTGGACAAGCATTTGACTAGGGGAGCATGGGGATTTCCTGGGCTTCATTCCAAAATGCATCTCTTAAAATACAAATGGTGTGATGTTATTTTTCACAGCGAAGCTCATGGAGAATCCAGCAGGCTCCCAAGAAACTGGGGATGGGAGCATCCCTTTCCAATCAGACCTTTCAGGAAGGGTTTGAGTTTGGGGATTTATGACCTTTTGAAGTACATTACATTTATCAAGATGCTTCAAAAAATAAATATAAGACCCTCCTAAGGTCAGTTCATTTATAAATCAGTAGTATTCACAACTGAGAGATTTTTTGTAATAAAACAAAGTGTTCATGTTGTGCAACAAAACAATCTCTTAAAACAACCAGCCACCCTTAACTACTTAAGTCTGCAAGGAAAACTCCATCCTGGGCAAGTTCTCCTTTAGATAGTGCTGTGTTGATCATGCACTAAAGAACTGATGTGCCCATTCTAGGGGACAGGTCACTCACGTAAAGAACTCCTGTGCAGCACTAGCTGTGCCAGAGATGAGGGTGGGGGGCAGACTGGCATTTTTATTGGTTGGTTGACACTGATCTCACCTTCCTTTGGGCACCTCAAAGTCAGGCATGGAAGGCCTAAATAAGTTATCAAAAGGCTCCTTCTGCCACCTGCAGATAAAGGCAGGTGTCCTCAAAGGGGCTTTTTTTTTTCTCCCACCCTGGAAACCTCTTTTAGTCATGCTAGAGCATTTACAAAAGGAATAATTTGAGAAAGGCTCTACAGTGCATTATAAGCTGTCACACTTCTGGCAACATTAAGTCCTTTTATAGAGTGTGATTTGTAAAGCAAAATGTGGTTACCTGCTCCAAACACTCAAATCAGTTCAACCAAGAGATAAGGGGCATGACCCACAGAGGATTCTGCCAGGGATGGGTCTTTTCTCCCAGAGCCCATCCCGAGTTCTCCTTGGCTCCAGTGCACGTGCTTGCAGGTGCATTTGGACACAGAGCCTCCCCTTGTGTGTGTCGGCATCCAGCTCTGCTAGTTCCCCACCTGCATGGGAAAACGTGTGATGACACTGGCTGTCTTCCTTGGGTTTTAATATCTTTCCACGGTATCAGAGGCCTTGGTGATTGAGCAGGCAGCATGATGGGCAGATACCGAAACGGAAGCCACTGATACTGCTTGTACTGCTGACCTGAGTAATTAGTCACAATTCAGAGCCTTGGAAGTCTTATCATTTAAGAGGAAGTTGATGAGTCAGGTAGTTCCACTGCAGTGACCACTGCATGAATTCAATTCTTTTAGAAAAAGCTAGAGTCAAACCACTGAAAATGACTCCCTCCTCATGGCTCCAAACCCTTTCTAAGATCCCTTTCACACACACAACTTCCAGGTTCAGGGCCTCTCTCTCTCTTCTGTGAATACAGTCACACAATACTTTGCAAAAGAGCATCCACTCAAGCTTGAGGCTTTCAGAAGCCCAGCTAATTTTATCTTTTTAAATTATTTTTTTTTTGGGGGTGGGGAAGGCAGGGACGGGGGAGAGAAGAGGTGTTCACTGTGGTCTCTTACAGCTGCCATATGAAAGCTGTTTGTTAAACCCATTAGTCTTGAAGGGACTCAGCTGAAATGAGAGTAACAACATATAAGTGCATTGTTGAAAAAAGAACCCTGACTGTAGAAATGTTTAACACTGAAATCATGCTTTTTAGGGCTTTGTGAGCCGTCCCTCAAGTGAACTTTCCCTTAGAAATCAATAAAATTGATTTTGTTTATGCTGGACATTTTTCGTGTGGCTGCATTGTGGTAGCTAATTGACAGGTCAAAATCTGTACGTGGAGCCTGGTAGAGAATACCTTAAAAGTTTATATTTAAGGGTCAAAGTTAAGTGATTATAGATGTCACTCTAACATTTAATACCAGTTTTTAATATTGGAGTTCAAAATGAATAGTTACAGCACAAAGAACACTTGCACCCCACTGCCATAAAGCTTTTCAAGGCTCAGTTTCCCTGCTCTGAAATGAAAAGATGAGAAAGGTCAGGGAGAACATCAATTATGTTGTTTTTCCAGACTAACTACAAGTTTTAAGGCTTTAGGAGAACTTTTGCTTTTATTCCCACTTCCCCTTGAGAGGAGTATCAGTAAGTTTTTGCTTGAAGTGGGGCTAAATCCAAATGTTTATCTTTACCACTAGTATCTAATCGAAGTCCACATACAGCAACAAGTGAGGCTTTTTGATGTCTAATCAAAAACTTTGCTAGTTCCTACAAATATATATGAGAACACTTTGTATGGTAGAAGCCAGTTAAAATTCCATCTGAGAGTTACGCTGTGATTTGCTTCCGTGCACAAAAGGGCATAAAGTTCCTGTTAATGGAGAAATAAGGACAATTATATTTGGAGTGAATAAAATTTGAAGTGCCTCTGAACTACACAAAAAATGATGTTTTAGCACCTTTTCTCCTTGTTAGACATCAGTGAACTCAGACTCTGCCTTTCAAGATAGCACTAAAGAGCTGACCTTTGACAGCCTCTGGTGATAGAGTCCCATATGAATGATTTAACAGTAAGTTTAACCAATGTAGTCAAGTGGTTTAACTATCATTTAAGGTATACTTACTGTGATATATGCTCTGCTTCTCAAATGCTTATGTGAATAGCATCAATCTGTTCCTCATGTAACTGACAACTCTTGTGCTGCCCCATTGACTGAGAGGAAAAACCCAGGGAGCTCTTCAGGACAAAAAAAAAAAGTGCTTTTACCTCTGAGAGGCTGAGGAAGATCCAGCAGCCACTGCACACAACTGAAAGCAGAAGACCCACAGGGAACCTCAGTGGTTTCAGAATGAACAAACTTGATTGTTAATTTACTTTGTGGTCAAGATACTCAGCCTGATTCTTCCAGCCAACACACCAGGCTTTCTGGCAAGAGAATGTTACAAACAGCACACAAAATAAAAGGTATAATGCTGTAAAAGTCGACCACGGTAGTTGTCACCAGGACATCTGTGTGGTGCTGTATGGATGGGACAATCTTATACATAGATCAGCCATTTATCAAACCAGCATTTTTCTGTAGCCCTACATACGCTGCTGGGCCAGAGTAGTAAAACCAAACTAAAGATGTACATTCAGTGACATGCCCTGAAGTTTGGTGGGTACTCCAGTGCTCCCACTGAGGGCCCCTTGGAGAGACTCCTCCAGGAGAGAGCCTGCCCTGTCGGGCAGGGGGTGCAGAGCTCTGATGGGGAGAGAAGTTTTCCTGAGGGAGGAGTAAATAAGATAGGTCCTTTTAAAAAATAAATAGATTTCTGTAGAACAGCTTGACACACACAGTCACATATTTATGTGTAAAAATAGCCACTGCCTGAGCTTGTTTTGGGCTCTGCTGTCTCTTATACATTTTTATTAAGCAATTCCCAAGCTGGGAAGATATGAAAGGTGAGGGGGAAGGGAGGGCATTTCCTGGGAACTGCTAGAAGCGCAGTTGAGAGTATGCCTGAATAAAGTCCAGGAGGTAAAGAGGGGGTAACCAGTGTAGTGCTGGGGTTGGAAACATCTGGTCAAGAGGAAGGATGGGATAGCCTGGACAGAAACCATGGCTGCTGGGAGCTTCTCAGCCCTGCTGTCCAGCACCTTGCTGAGCAGTGGCTGATCCTCTCTTATTCCTCTCTTACTACTCCACATCCTGTTGTTACTGCAATCCTCCTTTCTGCTTCTTTGCTTGGTCTCCAGGGGCTCCTCCAGAGTACACGGGCTTCCCAGGAACATCCCACAGAGATGCACACAACAGGCACACACATGTGAAAGGAGAGAAGCTCAAAGCAAAAACTTTATGAGGTACATTAACATGGGACCCATGGCCTCCAAACCAGGGACCACTGCAGTGAGCTGCAGTGCCCAAAGCATGAAGGATGTCACTGAACAGACATGGGATGCTGTGAGGTGACAGGTTCTAGCAAACATTTGATTATGAACCACAAGTTATTTGGAGTTCTTGCACTTTTCAGTTCAGATGATCACAAGAAAAACACTTCACTTCAAGAAAAAATAAAATTCCCACTTCCTAGGATATCAGAAGAAGCCTTAAATTTGCATCTAGGAGTAGAAAATCCTCTAAAAATGCTCTCCAAAGAAAACCAAAGCTATCTGAATTTTATCTCATGAAGTCACAGCTTTTTATGATTTCCTGCAATTGTGCTCATCATTTTTGCAGCCAAGGACTGGAGGTTTATTTTCTCTCATTTTCTGGCTTCAGGGAATTGCTTAAAGAAACTCTGTGATGGCATTTCTACAGCAGGGAACAATCGGGAGCTGGTCAGGCTGAGCAGCTGTGCTTCCCCCGTTCCCTGCTATCTTACACCTGCCTGAGTAATTACCATCCTGCACTGCCTCTCCTTCGCAGGATGACGTTATTCCCTCACTGGATAACAAGGTAAAATCAACTTTCCTCACAAATCCCATTATCTCCTGGAAGATCCTCTCAGAATGCAAATCAACAAGTTCAGCAGAGATAGGAGCCCAACAGCAACGGGCAGCTCAATTCAAATCACCTCCACACTGCTGGATGAGACAACCTGGATTACTCAGAGTTACCTGGACAGAGCAGTGACTCTGCATCTTATGAGCTTCTGTTGCTCAGATCAAAGAGCTTTGATGGGCATTTAATTAAAAGATAAAGTAGCCAGCCATAAAATACCACCCTAAACTTTTGAGCTTACAACTCAAGCTACAATTAAAGAATGACTGTAATTGTCAGATTTTTGGCCTTCACCAACAATACTCTCCATCATCAAGGGACAAATTGACTCTTGAAAACCCACCTTGCTTTTTAGTGCTGTCACTGGGCAAGCTGGTTCAGGTGGTAAGAGCTCACGTGCAACATTGGGAGTTTCTTGTTCCCTCAGATGCAGGGATATTCCTGGATGAAATTACAGCTGCTCTTTTCTTTTTCCAGGACTGCACCAGATGTGTGCTGGTCCCAGCAGAAGCCATCCTCACTCTTACCACACAGATAATTTCTTGATAGGGTGTTGCACTCCTCCCGTGACCAGGTGAGGAGCAGCCAAGGAGAAAAGCTCCTTTGGAAGGTGTGTGTATGAACCCTGGGGGTGCTGCTAAGAGTATGCTATGAAATGTGACAAAGAAATTATCTGCACAGGGTTTTCTTTATCCCAGTGCAGAGATGTAACTTTACCCTCACTGGCTGAGACCAGGTGTTAGCAGTTTTTAAAGACAGTTAGCATGATCAGATTCTATATCTCCTCCATAACACGCAGACTGCTGATATTCACTGGTTTATCTCACAGGAAAACCACAGTGCCCTGTCACAACTACACAACAGGACAGCAAACTCTTGCAAGTTAACACCCAGAAGAAATGTGATTTTTTTAAAGAGAGGCACAAGTTGCACAGGGAGGGGAAGCAGCTCCTATCAGAACAGCTGATGCAGCAGGAAAAATGCAGATTGACTCTCAGGTGCGGAAGCCCCTGAGATTTGCTTCAGCAATGAGGTCTTACCCAAAACTGCACAGTTTGAGAAGTGTTTCAACCCAAGACAGAACTCGTTGCTTCGTAGTCCAAGAAACTGGGGTACAACATTCACCTAACACAGCACAAAGCTGAACACCTCCTTAGGCAGGGCCAGAGGAGGACACCAGTGGTCCCAGTGTCCCCAGCTCTATGTCCTTGCTGCAGCATTTTGCCTATTACCTCAATTGCGTTTTTCACATATTTGATGTTTAACTGTATTTTTCTCCCGTGCACCCTCTTATGCCATCCCTGTGTATGTTTATGGTCTGCTCTGAGGATGACTTACATCTGAACCTCAGCGTTACCATAGTGAAACCTTTTGCACTGAAAAGTCCCGAGACACAAACCATTTACAACGTAACAGCAACAGTTTCCTAAATCCCTGGCTTACTTCAAGGTGCAGAAAGGGCTATAATTTTCACTTTTCTTCTGGATCTGGTTTTTGCTCCTTTTCTCTGGCTGCATAGCATTGCAATTTTAGAGGAGTAAGTCATTATCCAGCCTTGATAAGAAGGGCAGAACCGCTCCTGAGCACGTAGAATTAAAGTCCTGGATGATATGGGAGTTATGATAGTCTTTGTACATTTGTTTCAGTAATGAAATGTTTCAAGAATATTAAAGGATCTAAAGGTGTTAAAACGCCTGGACTCTGGCAAGTTCTTTGATAAGTTAATTTTGCATTCCCAAGCAATAAAGCACTGGTCAAAGTGACAGAGGGTTTGGATTTACGCTGGATAATTCCTTTGCCTTAAGACATTTCAATTCAATCAAACTCTGCCTGTGCTTAGTCTTTGGGATGTCAGTGCTAACACACCTTGTTAATTGAAGCAACTCTGAGGAGTATTTTGTCTTTAACTTAGCAAAAGGTGTTTCAGCTTAGCTGTGACCAACAGGCAATGGATTCACACTGCAAATGTGAATTTAAGGGCTCGTTCTGAAAAGCTGTGCTAGCTAACGAGAGGCTACAAGTCAAAACAGCCAAGGAGGGAAAGGGACCAGGAATACGTGGGGAGGAGAGAAAGAGCAATAGAAAAAAAGGTATTTTCAGAGTGTCAGGGATGCACAGGAGTATCTTGCTGGTCTCAGCTGAGGTGCTTCTGCTCCCCTGGGGTAGTCACAGTATGAGCCCCTCTGGAGATGGGCTTTCCTGTGGGTGAGTAACCATCCTGCAGGACAGTACCTGAGCTACAGAGGGAAATATTCTACATTTAGAGGGAGAGCTCAGATACCCTATCCAGGCTACTACGCAGTGAAGATATATCCGCTTTTAGCAGGCACTCGAAATGAGACTTAACAGAAGTTGAGAGATTTACATTATGTTTGTCTTCAATCCAGTTGTGTCATTTTAGGTATTGGAAACTATTTAAAAAGCAAGTAATCTTATTGTTCAGGAAGACACATGCAGTCCTGTAAAGCTGCTTTATCTCAGTATTGCTATTGCCAGACAGAGCAAGTATAGCTACATTAGAACTGTTAGAAAAGTTGCCAACAGATTGACAAATAGAACAAAATTAATGTATTTCGTCTCCCTTGAAAACTTCACGTTTTCTTCTCACTGAAAGAAACTAAGCACATTCCCTTCTCTTGCAGCTCAGTACATCACCATTCCACAATTCCACAAGATGGCCAGGCAAGAAAGAAATTGGGAAGCTTATGTTTGCAGACCTTCAAGGAAAATCTTCCAGAGGTGTTCCTTCCCCCTGAACATTTCCCCTGAACCGCGTGCAAAGTGCTTCCAGTGAAACCATGCAATGCATAAACCTGGCACAAACCATCAGAGAGCACAGACTGTGGTTTCACAGTGTCATTAGCATCTCCTTCCCCAGTCAAACCTGGCACCAGTTACACAAACATAAATCTGCTCTTTCCCCTCCTCATAGCACTGGACAGATTTGGGACAGACACAGAAGGCAGCGGCAGCAGAATAGTTGCAGAGGATCATGAAAACAGCAGCAGGAGCTCCTCTTCGCACTTGGCAAATTGTTCACCAGAGAGAGCTTACGGATTGCACTAAAGCAGGTTGATTTTATGAGCATCCTGGTACCAAAAAATTCATTTATTTTTAACTTTCCGAGCAGGATGAAAGGTGACTGGATCCAAATAGCAACTATGAATTTTTAGTCCATTTTACAGCCCTGGGGCCTGTTGGTGCTGCAATCGTTAGCAGAGCTGGGAGTAATCAGTGGCTGGTTCTCGGTGTTTGCGCAAGGGAGCTGATTGATTACTGACTGCCAACATGATTGCCCATGCTGCAAACATTTTTCTCTGGACAGTTCTCCAAAGCAGCCAGGGTCTGAGGCTAACAAGCACTCAGAAGAGGGAAGGGCACAGAAGCAGAGCAGCAGTTTTTAGGTTGTTCAGTTTAACATCGTAACTGCAATATTCAAGTGGTCTGAGACTCTGGGAGGCCCCAGAGCCTTCGTGTGCTGTAAGGCTCAGCTGAGGTCTCATGGCCAATGAACCACACCCTCAGTGGAGAGAAATGAATTGTCCCTTCCTTCCACATGACATTTTCAGGGACATCCTGCCCATATGTTTCGTGAGGAGGGAGAGAGGATTTGCTGTCTTAGTCTCACCCTACCCAAAGGTGCAGGAGGCATTTCTTCCTTCCCTCTTGATTTAAACCCTCCCATCAAAAGCACTCTTCAGGACATTGCTTATAGTGCAAATTTTACCAGTCCTACAGAAACCCAGGACCTCTGTATTCTCCATCTTCTATTATAACAGAGTAATAGAATGGTTTGGGTTGGAAAAGACCTTAAAGCTCATCTCATTCCGGCCCTCCCATGGGCAAGGACACCTTCCACAAGACCAGGATGCTCAGGGCCCTGTCCAACCTGGCCTTGAACACTTCCAGGGATGGGGCAGCCACAGCTTCTCTGGACAACCTGTGCCAGGGCCTCATTACCCTCACAGTAAAAAATTTCTTCCTAAATTAGTCTTATTATTTTATTTGTATATAAAAGAATACATCTCTTTCATTAGCCTCTCTTGTAAAATCTGCACTTGTTTACAAAGAGAGACAAATTCTCCTCCGGGACTTATGAAGGTTTGTATGAGCTGACATCCTTTGTGACTGTTTCAAGCCTTAGACTGAATGATACAGAGGGAGGGACAGACCACATCTCCCTTCTAGTCAGAGGTGCTTTAGGGCAGAGATGAAGTCCAGGGGCCAGAGCATGCTTATTATTAAATCAATAAACTGAACATTTGTTCCCAAAGTGCTGCTTTTGGGAATAAAAACATGATTTTTCCCTGATCAAATGCATCAAATGAATAAAAAAACTCCTTTATGCCATTTTTGTGTTTTGTGCTGCTTGCAATCCAAAACATGGGCAAACAACTGAAAGAACCCAGGGAAGTCATGGAAAATGGAACAGACAAGACAGCTAAACTATTCCCAAGTGCCACAAGCCTTTCACAAGGGCCTTTTACAGGACATCATTAATTGAGGTTGCAGGGGAAAAAAAGTCTTGGCAGATACTGATGATCAGAAAACACAACCAGCTTGATTTATATGGATTCTTCCGCTACTTCAAAACAAATTCCAGTTCTAAAATTAAATCTCTATTTGCCTCTGCTGCCCTTTTTAGCACCTGACCCAGCAAAAACAATGCCAGCAACCAAAGCAGTGAGGTACTGAACAAGGATGTTGATTAAATGTGCACAAACCAGACAGTTCACAGCTAACATCAACTGTTTCTCCAGCCAGTTTGTTGTGCCAGCTGCAGGAACAGCAGCTTTAGTAGCTGCTGCCCAAATGTATTGAAAGGGAAACTGCATTGCTGCAACCAAACTGCATCTTTCAAGGAAAGAGCCCAAACCCATACTATACACCAGTGAACAGATAGGTCCTTTTTGCTACCTTTTGGCTTTTTTCCTTTTGTATTTAGAGTAAGGCTTTGCAAGCAATAGCCATCTTTTATTATAAGCATTCACAAAAATAATTGTACCCTCTATACATCACAACGTCTGGAACTGTAAGGTAAAAATTGTAGTGGTGATGGGAGGCTGTGGATGTTCAAACAACTACTCATAGACACCTACAACATTTCCCAAGCAAGTAGACATCACTGTTTTTTTCTTTCTTCCCATCTTTATTTTTTTTAAAGTTTGACCCTTCTTGCTCCTGCTCTCCCAAGAAGTGGCCACATTGACTTCAAGTGACATTTCAATCACAGAGGTAGGCCTCCAGCGCAATCCATTATTAAAAACCCCCACTAAATCAGAGAATGCCATAAAACTTCAAACGCTGCAGTTCTGATGCCATTGATCAGGAAAATAAAGTCCCTGCTACAGACACACTCACTGGCTAGAGATATCTTGCTGAAGGATGCATAGGGAAGTAAGAGGGAAAGGGTTTTTCAAAGATGAAAAGGATAAAATAGAAAATTCAGCAAGTCAAGAGTTCAGATGAAATACATTTCCATTTCCACAAAACGAAAAAAAGATAGGAACGTTTTCTTTCTTAACTGACACCATCCTGGGCCATTTCAGACACTTATATTTGCATACATAATGCTACAGCCAATGTAAAGGTGCACATGTCACTCCAAGGTATCACAAGTGTGAGCATATTGACCATTTAGGGACTCACCGATGGGGCAGATCTCTTGCAGCTCTTCCCCTCCTGCCAGTACGACTGAAAACTCCCCATGTGAGTGGGAATGTACTGCAGTTCATCTCAAGGAGGATGACCATTTCCACCATTGCTTTTGCTATTCTGGATATTCATGCAAAGCTTGGCTTCATCATGTTGGCTGGTTAGCAACAACATTCTCAATAACAATTTAATTTAATGATCAAAAATTTTTTTAATGAATACTTTAATTACACTTAGTTGCTGGAGGGCCTGCCAACATTCAGCTGGTCTGAGTTTTTAAAAAGCAGATGAAGAGTACTGGATACAAGAGGAGCCTTAGCAACTTACGTCACTAAGTGGATTACTCCAAAATCAGAGATACAGGGTAGTTAGAGAGGCACTGGAGTCCCTACCTCAGATTTCAGCAAAGCCCTCAGCCCATCAGAGGAAGGCTCGTCAGAACTGGCATCAAATAAGACGTAAAGCTCTGAAAGAAAATGGTAATACTGGTGCCCTTATTCTTCTACATTACAGGGTTTCCCTGCCCACTGGGATCCCCAGCTCAGGGGGGATATGATGAGGGAGACCCTGGTGCGTGGCTTGCAGGGTCAGTAGGTGGATCAGCCCCAGCGCATCCTCCTTGGCAGGGGATAGGAAAGCAGCACCTTCTTCTACCCTGTCCAGCTCACTTGGGGCTGAGGCAGAAGGGGGTTCATGCCAAACGTGCAGCTGTGACGGAACTGCTCCAGAAAACCAACTCTGCAGCAACATCTCTTCCATGGCAGAGCAACCTTAACTAAATGCAGCTCTGCAGCCAAAGCCAGCAGTGATGCCTGGGGACAGCAGCGAGCCCCAGCACTCACCTCCACCCCTGCAGCCCAGCTTCGCAGGGATGGGCCAGGCACAATTTCAAAGCTCCATGAATTTGGGAGCACCAATCCTAATGTCCTCCATAGCATTGGCTTTCACTCTCAGGATCGATTCCAATTCCACCTACATTTCAGTGAAACACTACTGATTTCAATGGAGACCATCCTGATAAATGCCAGCATATACAGATGCAGAAGCAAATCTTCCCTGCAATCACCCAGGGCATCTGCAACCAAGAGGCATCTTGGCAGGATGCATGAACGGCCTGATTGTGTCCATTTTCAAGAAGGAATACATATGTATAGTGCTGTGATCCAGCTCAGCCTGTGTGAGGCTTTGCTCTGCTTGATGAGCAATCAGTCTGCTGAGGGAACAAACACATAATGACTGCTTTCAGCTGCTAATGCCACTGCTTTTTCTGGAACAATATAGAGGCCTGAACTGCAAATTCACATCTGGCCTTGTTGGAAATTAACTGGGAATAAAAAGGGGTTTGCAATTAGCCTTTGGAAAAATCTTCGCTAATTCACAAGCAGGGAAAAGGACAGTAGAGCCTGCAATGACATTTTGGAGGGATTTGGTGGTGTGTCTGCAATAGGGGATTCACGGATTTATTTTAGGGAAAGACTCTGCTCTTTTCTTGCTTTGGTCTATGAAAGAATTCAGGAATAGTGATTTTCCAAACATATGGTGATATTCATTTTCACAGCAAAATGCAATTTGACTACAGCATCTCATTGTGTGCATTCAATTTCTGTGAATGTTACTGGGTTCAAGATTTTTCATGGCTCTCTCCTTTGCCATTTTCAATGAAAAGTGGCATTAGTATTTGTACACTTGTTCTGTTCTTGAAGTCTTACAATATTTTATTCTGCTGAACCCCCTGAACCTGTTTAAGGTTTACAAAATTCATGCCAAAAGATTGGCTTCCAACATTTGCCTTGCTAGTACTCCTTAAAGGGATCTTTATTTTTAGCTGTTAAAATCACCAGTAAAATGAATTATTTTTTGCCCAGTTTAACTACACTTCAGTCCCATTTTCACACATCTGAGAGGATTAGCCAAATCAGCTCTGGTCAAGCAAGAATAAAATATGGCATCTCCCATCTTTTCCATCAAGCAAAACAGTCAATAGGAGGAAAGGAGGAAAATAGCCCAAATTTCTAGCATGTTGTTCTTAAATACAAGCTTAAATATCATTCTTGGATAGGAAAAAGCAATGATGCCTCCTGCTCTTCCAAGGGGGCCAGCACACACCATCCACTGCTCCTGCCCCAAGGCTGCACTCTCTGTCACAGCATGGCTCCTAAAAGCCACTGGGAATTATCCCCAAAACCTCTGTGGCTGCTCCTGACTGTGTCACTGGAGGGGCTCAGAGGAAGGGGAACGCAAAGAAAACCCCTCTAATTCATATTTCTCCTAAGTATTCGGGATGGTTTGCTGACTCACTTTGCAGTTTAGCTTGCAGCAAACTCAAAATTAAGTTACTAGAGAATAATGACCATTAAGTGACTGAGATTGCTTTATTTCTCTGAGCCTTAGCAACAGTGATTTCACTTGCCTGTTGCCATAACAACTCCGGCATGCACATCAAGGTCACTAAGCCCACTTTGCTTCTTGCCTGTAGCTATGTCTCTGATGGCTTATACGCCTCATTTTTATTGTAGATTCATACGTGGTGACTAGGAAGAAAAGGTACTTTTTCATCCTAAGAGTAAACAAGCACACGAAGATGAGCATTTCTCAAGGTAAAAGAAAATGGACAAAAGACAAAGCATTTGTGAGAAACGTTCAGTCTTAGTGGAAAAGCAATTCTGAGAAAAAAAAAAGTGTATCTCTATGAGGTCCAAAATACCTAACATACAAGGGGTCAAACTGGCAGTCAATTTGAGCTTACAAAGACGGTGAAAATTTCCTGAAGAGTAGATATGAGTTCCCTGATTTCCAAGAGGACCTACCAGCCTGCCCTAGGACACGAGCACCAGCACATCGAGGTCCCTGAAGCGCCACTGAAGAATTCCGACCTTGGTGCTTAAATAAGTACAGCTTCGATGGAAACACTCTATTTAGTGTTAATCTGAGAATCCACAGTGCACAGCCATTCACTGAAGCACATTGGCCTGAAATAAGTTGGAGCTGGAAAGGAGAGGACCACTAAGCAGGCTGCTGAACTGCAAAGCCCCAGGTCAGGCAAGAAATCACTTGGAACATCATTTTCCTTTGTTATTTCTTTCACAAATGTTAATAGATGCAATTTTTACCCCAGATTATTTACATGTCATACATCATTTTCATTGGATAGAAAGGTTATAAACATTTTTTTTAATGCAAGTGAACCGCATTCATTTGTCTTGTAAGTCGACTAGAGGCACTTTCAAAGGAAAACCTAAGATCCTACATTACCAAGGCATTTTTTCTGCCATGTGGAAGGAGAGAAAAGAATTACTCTCTGAAAGAAATATAAATAACTTGGCCACCTCATCTTATACCTAGTTGATTGCAGAAGTGAGTAAATGAAAGATTTCACTGTTTATTTGTCAGATTTACACCAAAAGTATCAGGAAAAAGATGAAATGTCCAGAATTGCAGAGGGATTTATGAGGCACTAAATACTTCTGTGAATCAGGACTGAAATGTGATTTCATACATACGTATATACTAGTTGGCTACAGGACAAGGTAGATAGACAGACAAACCCACACACGCACATTGATAAATAGATAGATAGATAGATAGATAGATAGATAGATAGATAGATAGATAGATAGATAGCCAGCCATCCGTACTGGGGCTGGACCACAAAATGCCAATTTTCAATTTTGCTTGATCATTTACAGTAGGCCCAGCTGGCTCCAGCAGAGGTTCTGGCCCAGATCACCCAGCATTTTGCTAGAAAAGGCAGAGCAGTAATCTCTTTTTCCAGACAGGAAACAGAAGAAAAGGAATAACCACAGATCCTGCCAGCCCACTGGGGAAATATGAAGAACTTCCCATGTCTGGGGACTCCCAAATGTGCAGCCAGGACATAGATCTCCACCATGTTTTCAAGTTCCTGGACAGACAGCAAGGGATTGCCTTGGAGTTTACACCAAAGAAAGGCTGAAAAAGAACTGGTTGGGTTTTTGGTTGCTGTCCTGCCCTGGTGATTTATACAGAGTATAAAGGTAGAAGGCAGAGGTGCTCTTAGCAACAACTACTGTCACAAGCAAGTTCAGCGCACGCAGGGAAATTCAGATTACTGACCAGTTAAACAGTAACTGCCAAATTTAGGACACTCAGGAATAATCTCACTGCTTACTATGGGTTCCATGCCCTCTCAAAAAGATTTGTGAGAGCTGTCATACCCCTGGTGAAAGCTGGGGAGAAGGCATGTGCTGCCTGCCAGGCACACAGCCTGGGCAGAGGGGTTGGATATGGCAAGATGGATTGGGGCAGCCCTGGAAGCAGTGGGGAGCTGATGCCAGCCCCTTTCATAGGTCATGGTGGGAAGGACAGTGCATCAGGGACCCAGAAGGATCTGCGTGGAGCTGTCTGGAGTCCACAGGAAGCTGGTAGGCAAAGGCTAACACAAGGGCAACATCTGTCCTGTTGAAGAGAAACTGGTTTCTGAACCCTTTTATTTATTCATCACACCTAAATTTATCCTTTTCAAAAGTTGTCTTATTTAGTGCATGTTCTAGACACCCAACGTTAAGGCCAGTTTAATAATTCAAAGCCCCTTTGATGTCCTTAGTGTACTCAGTTTACAGGAAAGTCCCAGCACGTCCACCCTGGAGCCCTGGCAGACTCCGGGTCCCACCAGAGACAAAACACTAAACAGCTAAAACAGAGCCAGAGTCTCAGTATTAGTCTGCCTTGATACCAGGAGAGCTCACCCTGTTCACCTTTAGTGAGCTGCAGCCCATAAAGCTCCGTCTCCCTACAGGTATTAAAAGTGTGGTGCTTAATGCCTCTTGCCAGAAAACAATCAAAGGTGTATCTCAGGGAAACAGCACATTCAATTGTTGCAGATTCTGTTGCCTTCCACAGAGCATCTCTTGTTATTAATTTAATAACTGAAGAGGAAATCCTGTTAACCGTAAGTCTCAAGGTTGTATGATCTGACAGCTGTGATATCCCAGCTGTTGATAGCTCTGCACAGGCACAATGAGATGGCAGATAAAGCACGTCGTGACTGTCAAGAGGGAATTCAACTGGTTGCCTAATTTTTACCACGCACGCACCTCCCCTCCCTTCCCCTCCCAAAAATGTCATACATCTTTCTTCTCCTACTTATTACAACAAATACATCGCTCCTACAATCAGATGCCAACCTACAATTATGAACATGCAGGTGTCAAGCGCTGATTATCACTGCTTGAGTCAGCAAGGGGTTAAACAGGAAGAAAATTAAGACAGCCCAGAAAGAAAGTAAAACAAATAACTGAATTAAATCCATCTCTGCTGGTGTGAACTCTGGTAGCCTGTTTTTTGCCATTGAAAAAAAAACACTATCCAGCAGCCTCAGCTTGCCTGAAACATCAATAAACTTTTCTTTAGACCATTGTTTAAAGCTGACAGTTCATGTGCCAATGAAAGTGCCAGTGTGGCAAAATGAGCCTGGGCTTGAGATTCCTTTATGGAATGAACTTCCTAAAATGGTGGCTATTAGGAAGCTTTTACATTCAAGCACACATCCATTATACCACACATAAAAGTAAAAAGTCATCCTGTGCAAACTGACTGAACCCTGGCAAATATTTTAAACCCTTTATGATTTTAGATGACACACAGTGATCTTCCGTTTTCACATCACTTATTGCCTCTGACACACACAATTTGTTAGCATGCCTGGGGTCACAAGTCAATGGAGCAATGCTGAATTACAGTGGCCAGGAGGGTTTGTCTCCTCCTTGCTTACCCATTCTCTGCAGCCTTTATACAGTGCATGGTCTGCAATTCCTGTAGGTGTTATAGAAATAGAGGTGACTGCTGCCCTAGGAGGATGATGGATAATGGACATGGACATTGTCTCATCCTTCTTCCTCTGAGCCCTGAAGGAGGCTGCCAAAGGCTCCCATAGACAATTAAAATTCCTGTGAGGAAAGGAAAAACCAAAATATTAGTGAGAAACCAAATCTTAACCAATGAGCCCAACATGACAACTTTCCTGGGAAGACAGGGAAGAGAAAACCCACAAAAATATGGCCCCAAAAGGCAGAGAAGGCTAATGAAATGTCTGCTTCTGGGGGAGACTGTGGGGTTAGCAATCCAGACCACGAGTGAGAGAAGCCTCCACTGCTGCCAAGTCAAATATCTCAGCAAAACAATGGGGCCCACCCCTGCAGCTGCTGGGCAATTCAGCCTCAATACTCCAGACACCTCAGGCGCTCACCTTGAACAACAACTTCAAATTTCACCATAGAGGACTGGTGTCAGCGCAGAAGGTTTGCTTAAACTAGTGGTTTTCACCTTCGATTTCAGCAGAGCCTGCTGGGGCTTTGCAGGGATTTCAGGGGGAGCTGCTTGCATCCTTCTCCAGGGAGGGACCGCAGGCCCCCACCACAACATACACACGGCAGCCAGGGTGGTGAGATGTCTCCTTGGGAGGATCCCATGAGATGGGCCCTGTGCTGCCCAGACCGACACGGAGTCTCCAGAGAGGAAAGGTTTCCTTTCAATTAACTCAGATCCGACTTCGCAGAAGTTTTTCACAGCCCCAAACTTTATGTAATACTTCAAGATTAACGGTGAAATAAGAAGAGACTTGACCTGGAAAAAGTTCCAGCTCAGGCAAAATTTACCTTTTTTTTCCTCCTCATTTTTAGCAAATACAGTGACGACTGGGTATTGTAGGTACAGCTCTGCCCAGAAGCACTAGCTATTAGTCACCTCACAATAATTAGTCATCTAAGATAGCATTTTTTAAAGACCTTAAATAGCTCCACCTGGATGTTACACTTGAAGGGGGCTCAGTGCACAAGAATGGGCTCCTGTGCTGCAAAGAAACCCAGGAGAAAAGGCAGGGGGAAAGACCAGGGCAGAGTTGGCAGCTGAATGACTGTTTTGGCTGCCCACCTCAGTTCTCCCTTAACGAGGGAGAAAAGACAGCAGAGCTTTTTGCTAGTGCTTCAAGCCCTAGGCAGTTAAAAGCACAGCGCAGGGAATATTGTTTTCACTCCTGTCATGCTGCTGCAGACTCAATGTCCCTGTACCGAGTGGGGTTCGTGGAGCTCCTGTAGCATCATTACAGGCCGTGATGGTTCCTCACCTCAGGTCTGATTGTTGGAGGGGTGTTTTCTGCTGAGGAGCCCCACAGTTCCCCCGTTGTTCCCCCATCCAGGAGCCACGTGGATCCAGATCATCCTTGACACACTCTCCTCTACAAGGAGGAAAGAAGGAAAGCAGTGTTAGGAATTTTTGCTGCCCCCCCCTCCAATCAAGCTTTTACGATTAATTCAAAGAGAAAATGAGTCTCTTGGGAAGGAAAGACATTAATCTTATCAATTATTTGAATGGAGTGGAATGCAGTGACATCAGCAGCTAATGAAGTAAATCTAAATTAAACCACATTATTTTATTTTATTTTTTTTTGCAAAAGGAAGAACATCTGGTGTTTGACAGCGAGACCGACCGAGTTGCCAATTAATCTCTGCAAAGTGCCAAACCTCCTCATTATTCTGTGTGCAACCATTTCTTCAGTCCTTACCACCGGTATAGAAAATAGAAAATAGCTTGTTGAATGAGCCTCTGCAGAAATCTTCTTGTCATGAAGAACTCATTAGGTCAGCAATGAAGTGATTTATCAAAGACTTGGGTTTCAGCGACCAGCTTTGCTTGTCCAACAGACTTGGTGGCAGCACTTCGAGCGAAGGCTTACAAATTACCATTATAATCTTGCAAGCATGGCTCATCTACACCAGACAGTTCCTGACCAGTGGAGTGGAGACCAAGAAACACAATCCTTCCTGACCTCCATTATATGCTGTCAGCCGTCCAGATGGGATGCAATGAGTGGAGCAGATATTAATACTTCTGAATGGTGATGAGAGGGAGTTCACATGCTGGAAGAGATGCTGAAAGCAACAAGAGATTGCTTTATTTAATCTTAAATTCTCCTGAGCCTCCTCTGCCTGATCCCACCAGCCCTTTGAAGGAGTGGATGGTCCCTCAGCATGTGGCAACGATCAGCTCAGTCTTACGCAGCACCTGACCTTATATAATCCAGCATGTATCTTATGATATTTTTTAGTTCCCTCAGGTTGAAAACTGCCTTTTCCATGTCTGTCTGAATTGTGTGCCTGTGGTAATCCTGTTCTCCCTCTGCCTGAGCTGGGAGAGCAAAGGGGAAAAGGTGGGAAGGAAGGACACGATTTCTTTAAAAGTCAAACCCCTAAGTTTCCATGGTCTGGAGCATAAGATCATAATCTTTATCAGCCCATCACATGTACAACAGGTATTTTTCTGCACAAAACAGATTTCATCTTTTTAACTAAGTCACTTTTCAGACAAGAAGAAAATCCACTGCTAAGAACAGCTTCAGGAGCAAGCCAAATAAGTAGCCCCCCACCCTACGCTGTTTTTAATTTTCCATTCTCAGCTCTGCCTCTGACCCTTCCCCCCCCGCCAGCTGAGTCTTGATGTGCCTCCTCACCACCTTTCTCTCTCTTCCAACAGTTTTTCCCCATTGGAATTCCTTCCCCTTCTGCCAGCATCCTCCTCTCCCTCAGGACATGAACTCAGTTACATCAGCACTGAACTTTCAAACCTGTAATGTTCAAGTGGGTTCGAAATTAGTCAAAACAAGCTCATCCATCAATAGCTTTTAATGTCAAGAGCTCTGAGGGCAGGGGTGGGGGTGGAAGGCAGGGCCACGGTGCATTTTCAGGCAACAATGAAAATGTTGTCAAAGAGCAATTAAGTGTGCTCCTGTGACAGGTTGGCACTGCACTTCTGCTAAGGTGAGAGAAGTCATAAAACATTTACAGTTTACCCAGCACAAGCAGCATCAAGTGTCTTTTATGTCCAGCCTGCATCTCCTTGACAATTATAGGAGACCCAAATCTGCCTTGTGCCAAATGGTTATTGCATTTTTAAATAACATTAATCACTTTTTATCAAGACTTTTTGGTTTGCTGAGTCAAATGTCATATTCTCTATTGCTGGGCAGCCCTCCTTGTGGCCCTATGAGCGTTAATTAAAAGGACAGATGGGATTTGTTATCCTATATTTGAGCCACAAAGCATAAATAAAGGAACTTCTTTCTTTACTAATATTAGTCTAAAATAATTTGTTTATCCAAATACTCATAAGCAATATGACAGTAACACTATCTTTTAGAGTTTAATCACAGTCAAACCCCCACTCTATGCAGAAGAATCTGTACTTCCCTCATACTCAGGGCTACTCAAGTTATTTCCAGATACATTGGATACAGAACTTCAACGTGTGAATCTGGCAGGATTTGGCTGCTGCAATCCTACCTGGTATGAAAGTCAGGGACTGAATTCTAAGAGATGAACTGAAAGAAAGCAGCTGGAGAGGCTGCTTGGCAAACAGCACGTATTTCCACTAAGACCTGAGCACACCAGGTAGGATTTCCATACGGTGAAAAATATGGCTGTAAGCCAGATATAAAAATGGAAAGAAAAAACAGCATAAAGAACTGAGTACCTGAAGACTACAGAGAGAGCTGATGCTCCCTGCGTGGCTGATGGGCTCAGTATGCTATTGACTGAGATGACAGAGTTTTTGGACAGTATGGGAAATCAAAGAGATGCCCGGGAGCTGGAGATCCAATGTTATTCTGCTCCCCTCCTTTCCAAATGAAGGAAGTGAAGCAGAAATTGAATAACAGAAAAAAAAAAACACTCGTGCATTCAGTACTGGGAAAAATCCTTGCGTGGAAAGAAAGGGCTGTGGACAAAACACGCGGAATGAAGGACTAAGAGCCAGTTTCTTAATGCAGTGCCTGCTTATGTGGGAGCAGTTCCTCTTATTCCCTGATTAGGTTGCTCACTCTACAGAAGAGAGAGCAGCTACAACCACAGTACTCCTCACCACCCTCTACACCTTGAGGCAGGGGCCAGGGACACAGTAGCTGGTCTTTTATGTCACACAATGCAAGACAGACCAAAGCAAGGGACAGGCCCTCACATTTTACCTCCCTTCTTCATCTCCTCTCTAGAAATTCTGCAAATATCGATGAAGACTGTGCTGTTCGCTCACTACAGGACATTTCAAATTGCTTTATTAAACCATCTTCTATGTATTTACCTACCAGCAACCCAATAATGGTATGAAATTAAAAACACATTACTTTTATCTCCAATTATCCCATTATGGGAGCAGGGCAGTGCTGCAGAGACAGTCATCACATTTTTACAGCATAACTAACTTTGGATAAAAATTACAGAGAGGCAGGTTTCTTATCTGTGAGGAGATAAAGTAGATCCTTTCAGACCTTTGGCTGATTTGTGACAGGAGGTCAAATGAAGATATTCAAGACTAAAGTTGGTGTTTCCAGGTGACCTGCATTTTGCCTCCAGGAAGCTTCTCTTTCCCTTATCACTGCAGCCTTTGTCACCTGTAGAATATTATTCAATAAGTGTTTTGTGGTTTTGTCTCTCAGCCAAGATCCATCTTTCCCTAGAACCAGCAGACAACCACAGAAAACGAAAGGACACCTGATGATTTCACCTTTTTGTGGAGGGCTTGTCCACCTTTACTCTCCTCTCCAAATGGGAGAAATAATAGGGGAGCTATGAGAAATGTACCCACACCATATTTCTTGTGTCAAGGTGATAGATCAAACTGGGAATGGTGGAGGCAATGTGGACAGAATAGAAGAGCATTAGCTAGACAGATGAGTACAGTGAAAATTCAAGTAAGAACTATCCAGTCTGTTTCCCCAGCGCCCCAGGGCAAACATGAAACCATTCAATCCAAAAATCACTTCTAAATCTTTTTTTGTGTGCCTACTACAAACTATTCATTCCTCATACAACAATGGGCGTTTCTAGCCACCAAGCTGTAGGGAAAAGAGACTGGAAAATTGGCCTTTCATGAGGACCTGGGGGCTTCCTCACTGTTTTGCATAACCGGGAGTGCCATGTTCAAAAGCTCCAGTGTTTTCACTAATTCTCACTCAGGGAGATGAGATCCCAGGCCCTTTGGAGCACCCAGATTTACTCTTTTTGTTTCTGATATTCAGAGCATTTGGGTTGTTTCTACTGAACACGGCAAAGCTCTTGGCTCTTCCCACCCATGTAAACTTCAATTTTACTGTGTAAAAATAGGACAAAATGTGTATTTCAGCCTTTCTCATGGAACGGAAGTCCAGCTCCCAATCCTCTCTCCCAACAGAGCCCCCATCCAAAGGAAAGATGTCCTTGATTACCCTCTTTTCCTTGATGAATACAGAGCTTTCCCCATCTGGTATGTGAGCAAAGACACAAGCCCAAGCCTTGTGTCAACATGTTCCCAGCCTCCTTTCATAATATGGAAATGACAGCAGTTGCTGTATGTGAAGATGAAATCAAATGAATAAATGAATGTCAACAGACTGTGGGTAGAGGCACAGAGGTTGCATAACAGAGAGACTACAAGTGCACAGATGCAGTGAAGCCAAATTGGGTGCCGAGTGGATTGTCAGGGCTTGTTTCAGAGGGATGCACCTCGTCATGTCACCAGCACAGCTGTCAGCCGATGAATTATTCCCAGTGAATTAAGAAACAAAAAATAACGTCCTCTACCCATCCAGTACTCATGGAGGCCATTTAGAGGGAATATTATGTGACATCTCTAGGTAAATCAGATGGTGAATTATTACGGAATGGTTCCTCTTCCCTGCAGGAACAAAGTCTGAAGATCTCCTACAAAATCCTTACTATGTCAGTGTCAAAGTCAATAATTCTCCCCCCAAAAATTATTACCAGCTGCACTTGTGGCATTAATGTCACACTAAGGGCATGGCTGCATGGATGAGGACTGACAGACTTATGCTCCATGCCCCAGCTCTGAGCTGGCCAGATGCAGAGCAATTCTATTCCAGAAGCATAGAGCCATGTTAGCAGGGTGACAGCTTGCTCGAGAAGAAAGGCCAAAATTTTTGCCACTGTATGGTTTTCTGAATGTCACTGTTTGAACCTATTTGTCTCCCTTTCAGGTGTCTGTCTTGCCTGTTAGTCCTTTAACCTGAACTGGAATGCTTTCTTTTTGTCCTACTCTCTTACAGCAGGAGACCTATACAAACCAAGGCTGGTTTCACAAACCGCTTCTTAAATAAACAGCACAATTCTGCACTTCGTTCCTCTCAAACAGAAACGCTACTTCAGCTTCTTTGTGCCACTTCCCCTCCAAAACTGCAGCAGCAGCAAAGCAGTCAAGAGAGCGTGAGGTAATATCCCGTACAGCAGACCTGCTTCGTTCCGAACAAACACACAAATAACCTCCAGCTTGAGAAGGAGGAATGCACAAACACTTAGAAGCTAATTCCCAAACCCAGCAAGACAAAGGCAGAGTTAAAAGACTCAAAACACCTGAGCAAGCAAAACAGTCTCTTATCCCTCGCTAAAGCAAACACAAAGACGAATCGCATTCACTTGCCAGCCTGGAGAGCCAGCCATAATATATTGCCTGCCACAGCAATGATGATTGTTCTTGTGCTCTCCACCCCAGATACACACTCAGCAGATTCATAACTCTTTCAAGTTCTCCAAGATAAACATGCGGGTGCTTGATAAAGAATTTCAATTCTAATGTTCCTGGGAACATCTCACACGCGGCCTCTCACCCCCAGCTCAGCAGCGGATTCAGCCCCCCCATACCTCAGGGACATGGTCTGAAGGTCAGGTCCAACAGGACTGGAGGTTCCTTGTGCTTCTGGAAGCCTTTGCTGTGGGTGGATGGGTCTCTGTCATTCACAACTCTCTAGCATCCTCCAGTGCTCCCACATCCAGGCCCAGAGGGACTGCAGTGGGGTTGTGTTGTGTTGGCTACCAGTGCAAGTGATGGGGGCATCCAAAGGTCTTGCTGCACACTGACATCACCAGGGGGCTTTGCAGCCCCATCTGCCTTCCCCTCTTCTGTGCCCCGTGGATGAAGACCTCCTGCTCAACTCGACTCCTACTTTCCATGGCCAAACCCCAGCCCGAGCAACTCTCATCAAAGGCTGAACTGCCAAAAATGACATGGGAAAATCACCCTCACCCAAAGGACACAAGAAAAGACATCTCCCTCTTCACCCCAAGGCTACAGGACACTTACCTGACAACCAGCCATTATCAGAAGGGACTGCTGAGGTGGGAAGGATATCCCAGAGTTCAGAGCTGCTGCAGCTCCAGCTTAAGGCCTGCCAA
This sequence comes from Pseudotriccus pelzelni, assembly GCA_035584735.1. Taxonomy (NCBI): domain Eukaryota; kingdom Metazoa; phylum Chordata; class Aves; order Passeriformes; family Tyrannidae; genus Pseudotriccus; species Pseudotriccus pelzelni. The sequence goes on along the minus strand of JAWMRA010000023.1, from coordinate 6,449,388 downwards.
GAGCCAGGAGCACACAACAGACCGTGTTTAGCTAAGGGCAGGTGATCTTGATTGAAGGAACTCACTAGATTCACTTGTTCGGTGGCAGAAAAAGCCCTGACAGTCTTTGGCCATGTTTAGTGTGCAGGAAATCCAGAGGGGACACTGGGGACCAGCTCTGTGTGTGCATCCATACAGAATGAACTGCGGGTATCTAGTTTCTGAGACACCAACCAGCACATTCACAGGGAGGATCTGCTCAGGACTGTCACAGCTATTGCTGCCAGACACATCTGCCTTTGTACAAAACACAGCAAAAAAGCAGCTCCTCTCTCCTCCAGCCCCTGTGCCAGCCATCTCTTTAGTCCTGAGCTGCACCACACACTTCCAGCTGGCTGGGAGGGCACTGAACTTTGCATTCTCAGCTTTTGGATGGCCATTGCCTGGCTCCCAGCTGGAAGGTCTCAGAGTGCTCCTGCTCAGCTCGTCCCTGGCCCAGATTGGGAGAGCTGAGACAGCTTCACCATCAGTTCTCCCAGTCAGTGCCACCATCAGCAGCACCCTCACCCTGCCTCGATTGCCCCAGTGAACATAAGAGCCCAGGGCTGGAGCCAGTGAATTCTCCCCGACACGGTGTGTGTTACTCTGCAGAGTCAGTCCCTGCAGTCCCCAGGGACTCACAGGGACCAGATACTAAGCCTAGGAGCCCATTTCAACAACATCCAGCAGAACTGGGATGGTTCAAATACTCCCAGTGAAATATTCTGCCTTTCACAAAGGATAATAGCTTCTGCAGCCTGTGAAGCATGACAGATGCATCTTGCATCCTTTACACTGGCTGATACACCGCCTTCATTTTACTGCTCAACTCAGCCAAAACCAAGGGAGATTCCTCTCTTTTCATGTTTCGCATTTCTTGCCTTCTCCTCCCCACAACATCCTACTATTGTCACAATATTCCAGAATTCCACCATTTTATCCTGGGTGATAGGTATAAAAACAAACTGGAGGCTTCACACCGTTTAATTTTAGGTCCTTGAGAGCACTACTTAACACAAGGAATGTGGAGAAGGAAATTCTCCAGACAGTGAATACAGCAAATTCATTTAGGTGCCGCTCATCCCAGCCCACCAACCTCCTGATCCACGTGCCTGGAGTGAGGTACTGTGGTTATCCTTCCTTCTGAAAACACAGTCACAATTTATCCATCATTGGAGAAAGGGCAAAATGAAACAGAACATACCAGCAAAAAAAAAGAGAGCAGGTACAGTCTCACTGTCCTGGCACCTGAAGTCTGCATGCCCTTCAAGCTTTTCTTTTTGGGAGTTTTTCAGAGGCACGCTGGGGAATGACCTCTCTTCCCATTAACTTATTTTGGGTTTCCAAATAATAATAAAAAAGAAAGAAATCTCTTACCTTGTCAATATTGACCCTAAATTGTTAAAAGTCAAGTCTAATACATTTCTGCAGTCACAGCATATTAGTATTTATGCTTCCCTGTAAAGATGGGCTCATTTCAGAAACCCAAGGAACTAATGTTATTGGTCTTTGGTCTGTCCTTTAAATTCTACTGTAGAATAAAAAAAAGCTGTAAGTGGGTGCAAGGAGTAACGTGCCACAACGTGGTGACACAGGGCAGTTTTCCATGAGAGGATGCTGGTACTTAGACCAGTAAGATGACATGATCACAAACTGAGGAGCAGCAAAAACACAGGAACTGCTCCCAGAAGCCAGATTGGTCCTGTCTTCAGAATCTCCCCTGGGACCCTCTGGTCCACAGGTTCCACTGAAACTGCACTGCCTCCAGTGGTGGCAACAGCCCTTCCCTGACTGCTGGAGCCAGACATCACTGAGGTACTGCTGCCTCTTTAGCACAAAGAGTTTCATCTCCTCTGACGTTAACACACTGGCCAAGCACTCAGCTCAGGGCTCCATCCTTTGCCAGCAATGCTCTTGCTCAAACAGAAAGGGCACCAAATGGTGGCAAGCTGCTGTGTGCTGATGTGCTCATTATTTCACAGGGGGAAGGATATCTGCTCCATTTTCTCTTCAGTAAGGGTAGATTAGGTGGTTGACAAGCAGACTGTATTTAACCCAGCACAAGTGTCCCTGCTCACACGTCTTGTCCCTCACTTGGTCCAGGTCAGTGACAAAGCCTTTGGCTGCCTCTCTGGCAGAGGGGCGTGAAACCCTCCCTTGTCCAAAACCACGAGCCCTGCTGCAATCCAGGCCTCCTGCCCTGAGGGTGAACATCATTCCTACAACAGAGGTTGTGGGACTCTGGTCCTTCATGGCTGTGCCTTCAAGATCAGACTTTCAGTGGTCCTCGCAGCATCTGCAGGTTCTTGGCCCGTGCTTTCTCCACCCCTTGCCACGTCTTACTGCTGCCTCTGCACAGTCACTATGATTTATGCCACAGACTGCAAGAGGAAGATCAGGCTCGCCAACTCCACCAGAAATCTCCTACCAGCCCCGAAAACTGACAGCAGCCAGAGGCAGCTCCAGGCTAATGTCATAGCCGCAGCTTCAGCACATGGCGGGGCGAGTCTGACCTAGTTTTAACCCTGCTAAATATGCAAAGAAAGAACACGAGTGTGTGTGAGGGAAAGCATTCCAGGGTTTCCTCTGTTTCCTCAGTATTCTCTGCTGTCTTTAATATTCACACTACACTGGAACACTTCCAGTGCCAGATCTTCTTATGGGTGTACCAAGAGAGGAAAAAGGTGACAACCTTTGAAGGGTGGGATGCTTTGGGGTGGACTTTTTTGTATAAGCTTATAGGAAGATGGGAATTTTTGAAGATTAACATTTTGACAAAATATTTTGTAAAAAAGTAAAAACTTTTTACTCTCTTTTGAGTGGAAATCTCTCTTTAGCTGCTTACCTTTCCTTTTTCCTTGTTTTTTCAGTCTTTTTTGTTCTTATCTTAGTCATTGAGAGCTAAATGCTACCCTGACTATCATTCTGACAGGCCTTTTTTGTTGTTGTTTTATTTTTAAGAAAATGGATTTTTATGCACTTGCTTTAATCTTTGTTTCAACATCTGCCTTTCCCTCAGTATTTATGGTTCACTTCCACCACAGAAAATAATCAAAATTCAGCTTCGCTTGATTCTTTATTAACTCTAGATCATTTGTGCAGTACGTAACTACTTCTTTGCTATGGAAACACTATTTTATTTGGATCACCCATACGGTTCTGTACACCTGTTTTTCAGCACCTTGATTCCAATACAAAACTGTGCTGACAGTGCAGAGGGCTTTTGCTGAGGGTATGGAAGGCACTATATCCTGGTCTGTGTCCTTCAGATGGTATGGAGCCCCCCTGGTGATTTCCAAGACGTAAATGTTTCCTCTGAGTCTGAGAACACACCTGAGGCTGAGCTATGAAATACCATCACAGCCAGAATGGGAATAACGCCTGGCACAGGGACCATAAGAACCTGTGGCAAAAAAGAAATAGAAACCCTCTAAATATTTGCTACCAGTGGTCACAAGAGAGAAGAGATGCTCTTCTCATCCAGCACAGCTAGATGAAATGGATATCCTCATTGTAGAGCCATTTTCTGCCCTGGAGAATATGAGCACCACAGAGCGGGGCAAGTAGAGAAACGCGCGGAAAGCTTCATGGAGAGGAATTTCCTGGGGAGGGAAGAGGACAGAAACAGGACACAAAGCTTCAACTGTGTTTTGAAAACGTTCCTACTGCACGAGGGGCACTGCCACTTGACAGCACATGTGGAATAAGTCTCGGAGATGGAGATCCTTGTCAGAGTGGTAAAGGAAAAAGCCAAGGACAGGAAGCCATGAAAACCACTAATCAGTAGATTGCAAGTGGTGTTATTTCTGGCATAGGTTGAGACAATGCTGATCATTATTACTCCTATGAAGATTCCTGACCTTGCTTATGAAGGCTCTTAATTAAATGATTATGTCCCTTGACTTCTCCAGATCTCAGGCATATGCCTGTATGCTTTCCTCAGGAAGGCTTTTTTCTGAATCAAGATCTCCATGATTACAGTCAACTAATTATTTGAAAAGCATTTTCCTCTGGACTCCAAGCAATCAAATAAAACACAGTTAATGTGGGTTTGGCAGGACTCCATACAAACAAAAGTTGCTCTGTTTTTGTGCAAAATTGGAAAATCAGTTTTTGCTAATAGCCTGATGTATGAAATCTGCTGCTGTAGCTTTTCACTGTTTTCTCATCTTCTCCATTTTGCTGCAAAACTGTTGGTACAAATCTGCTGTGACAAATGAAGCCCCAAATCTCACCACGTCCTACCTTTAGCACAAGACCTTGTAGGAACCAGAGACTGAGAAAGAATGAATTGCTCAGGTTTGCAGAAAAAGTTGATAAAAAGACAAAGCGCATGCTGAAAAAAAAGGGAATCAACTGTATGCCACTTTATCAAAAGAGATACAACAAAACAATTATATAAATCATGAGGCTTTAGCAGCTATAGGAGATTTTGGATAGGAAGCAAACTGAGTAACACAGAGCAGAAGAAGCACACGTATAAAAAGTCCTGAAAACCAAACCTCATTTTGGACAGAATTGCAAACAAGCAGACACACATTTTCTATGAGTTTGCAACAGTCTACTTGTCTCATTACTTAATACTTCACTATGAAATTCACTTGACTTTTCCCTCCAAGCATCTATCCTTATGGATCATTTTTCACAACGAACAGGGAGTAAAGCACATCTAAACCTGAAGGCAGCGTGTGTATTTTCAGCTCAGTGAATTAGAGTGCACCCTTTTTATAAAGAAATTCTGAGGCAAAAAATCATGAGTCTTCATCGCTCTAAAACACGCGTCAATCATAGGAAGGACAAATAATTTGGAACTGCCGTGAAGTTGTGTTAGAAGGCTCTATCTTTATTAAGTCATAATTGGAATAAGAAGAGTCAGGCTGACAAATGAAATCTTTAGTAAGCAAAGGGATATGGATTTTTGCAATATGCTGAAGAAGTGCAATAACAGAAGCGATGATTGTAAATATTAATATTAGTTACAAATCATGATTAATCTCTAGGATAGGCAGAATTTCAGGGTAAAATATTTGAGTCGATGCAGCATCACAGATGATGACAGTGTTCAATAACTCTGCTTCAGCAAAAGGAAGCAGTCCTCCTTACTTGGAGATCTTTGGGGAGGAAAATTTCCTTCTGGCTCTGGGATGCCCCAGAGATGCACAGAGGCACTCAGGACTAAAGCAGAGCTGTGTGCCCACCAGTTCAAGCCACTGAGTGCTGGAACAAATGCAGCCCAGATGCCTCTGAGACCCAGATGCTCCAGCTCCACGGGCAGCAGGAAGGTCCCAGGTGATGGGACAGGGAAGCACCCAGTAGGTATGGGGGGTCCCTTACACAGGCTTTGTCAGGCTCTCAACATCAAAATTTGGTGTGCATTGTCACATTAAGCACTAAGAGCTGTTCATAGTTTGCATATTTTTGCATTGTTATTGCACAATTAAGCTGAAGATATCCAGCCTAATCTGTCCCAAGAGAACAAGGAAACCCAGCAACAGTCAACTTTCAATCTGTCTAATTGGTCAGAGAACAAAAAGCCAAACTGTTTGAGCTCATGTGTGCCATGCACGTTAGGAAGGCAAGGTTAGTAGTTTCTTTTATATAGGATTAAACCTTTTTCAGGTTAGCAAAGGTTTATTAAGAGACATCGAGTATCACTTGTATAAAATAATACTTTCCAAGAACCACTGGAGAACTTCTTTAGACTTTTTCTCTGAGGTTCCAGAAAAAAAATTCCATTTTGCCAACCTCAGCATTTTGTCTAAAAACACCTGTCTCATCAATTTATCATTTCAACCAGAGAAGGGACTGGGTAAGGGAAACAGATGTCTGATGCATCCTCAACAAGAAACAAGAAAACATATGCCATGAATATTTTTATGGTTGTTTCTTTCTGTTACTGTTATTATTACCATGCAAATAATGTGCATGGGAATCTTTAAACATCTTCTAACCATTCAGTAAATCATTTCGCAGAATAATGAAGTCAGTACTATAAATCAGCCCCCAAAATTTAATGACTTCTTTTAGTTTTTATGCTGCATCTGGAAACCAACAGAATGTGGTACTTTGGTGCACTTTCAGAGGGTGATTCTTGGCTTTTCCTGAGATGCCCTCTCCTCAGCTTTGCACGCCCGTGGTCAGGACCTCTGTTTCCCCTGAGGAGTAGGAGCAGGACATACTGACCATGTCCAGTGCTGTACTGTAGAGCAGAGAAACTGCCCCATGTTCTCGGAACTCAGCCCTGTGTTACACAACTGCAGTTCAAAGGTTACAAAGGCAAAGGCTTTGCCAGCAGACTCCACACTTCAAAGCTGTGGCAACAATTGTTGGATCAAACAGAGAGGAAAGAAGTTGCCTGTGGGTCCCCAAAGCAAACTGGAGCCTCAGAAGAAAAAACAGGATCCAGAAGGATCTTACTGAGAAACAATGAGAAAAAAAATGCTCATTTATGCAGAACAAAAAGCTGAGTCCTCAAGAAACTCTCCAAGTTGCTTCGACATCCAATCAATATTTTCTCTAGCACATATGGAATAAGGCTCAGCCAACTTCCTCCTCCAGACATTCCTGTTTCTGACTATCCTTAGAAAGAAGCAAGGCAGCTAATTCAAAATCTCATTCATATGTACAGGAGCGACCAAACTTGCAGGAACAGTCTCACCATCCCATTTTCCTGACTCATCAAATTACTGCAGCCAAGCTGAGCCATATATATCCATACACATGCTCTTAGCTCACAGCAGATGTGAGGTAATGTCACACAAACTCAATCCCCTAATGACAGACAGAAAATCTGAAATTTTTGACAAATGCAATTGAAAGAAAGAAAATTTAAGACTGGCCATAGATACTGCTTGGGTGGAGATGAAGTCTGGTCTACAAAATCTACGTAAGCAAGCTGGAATTCCCATTCCATACAAGCCTGACTCTTTCTTATAGTCAGCACCAAAGTCACATCAGCTTAGGAATGGACCACATAACCTTGGCTGAGGCTCAATGCCAGCAATTTAGATTTGCTTGAGTATGACCTCTCCCTCCTGCTACAGCAAAACCTCCTCAAAAACTCGCTTTTAAGAAACTATTTGCTGCAAAATTAACGCTAATGGAACTCCTTGAAGAGATGGAACCACCTCCACTTCAACTTCAACATCTCAAGGCTCAGACTTTTCTTTGAAACCGAGGATTTTCAATGCACATGCTGCCAAAGATTTGCTGAGGGTAACAGCCTCCTCATCTGCCCAGTCAGCAGCTCGGATGGTGGGTGTTCATCTCTGCTGTTTCAGGGAAGAGCACATCACTGCAGCTCACATTATCACTGAAATGGGTTCATGCAGAGATGTTTGACATTGATGTGGAAGAGCTGGGGCACAAATTATTTTCTGCTGACTTGCCAGAGCTCATCTCCTGGTGCCTCTAGGCCCAGACATGCAAAGTCTAAACTGCTGAAATATGGGGGCAAACACTGCCAGAGCTTGAACTCAAGCATAAACATCACTTGATTCTAATGGCATTTATACCCTAGTTTGTGGGATTATAGAATCACAGACTGGTTTGGGTTGGAAGGGACCTTAAATATCTTCTAATTCCAACCCCCTGCCATGGGCAGGGACACCTTTCAGTAGACCAGGTTTCACTCAGAGCTCTATCCAGCCTGGCCTCAGGATGTGCTCAGGTATTTAGCCACATATCGGTATTTAACTAAGAATTCAGACACAATTCTGCAGACATTTCCTCCATTTTGATACAATTTGTTAGTTTATTTTAGAAAAAAATCCTTCTGTTAGCACAATTCCACCTGGAAAGGAGCATGTCTTCTCTCTTAGGCCCTGGAAATACCAAGAAACAATGTTTTTAAGTATTGTAGAAACTCTGTTTCCACATCAGTGACTGCATTTTAAAACTCTGATGGCCATTTATTACTTACAAGAGCATTTAAAAGGGTAAATTTCATATCACAACAACCTGTATGTTAATTGCTAAGAGTTCATATGAAGATGATGTTTGAAGATTTTTAGTATGAATTTGGAAGAGAACGCCCTAAAAAACAGCAGGCAAGTTTCTCCCAGTGTGTTGTAGAGGTACAACACTATCATGCTGCGAGTTCGTGCCAATAAAGGCAGAAAGGAATAGGAAACAAGAATGCCTTAAATTCTGAAAATAATCTCTGACTCGAAGCTCACGTTTGAGTGGCAGACTGTCATATCATGGTCAGTCCCAACCACTGAATTCCTACGTGCTTCTGGCAGCACATATTTTATGCTTCTTCTCTGTCCTGACACCCCACAATTTTCCATTTGCGTGACATTTTACTGCCTCTTCATTTTATACCAGGAAGAAATGCTGATGGATTGGCATCACATCCAAAACAGAAACTGGCATCGTTCTCAGACTCACGCGATTTACAGCAACTGCTAAGTAAATTGGGATACCTTTTTTAGCTCCCACTCCTCCTTTTTAAAAAATAAATCTTAAGAAAATACAATCCCAAAGGCCTAACAGGCACACATTTACAGATGGCAGCAGTGGGTCATAAATGACAGATTTTCTTGGTACTGTTTATGAGAGCCAAATACACTGAACATATGTGCCATTTGTAACGTTCTTCAGCAGAACAGTCAGCCAAGAGACAGAGCTGAAAGCCTGGTGCAACAAAAGGTATCAGAGTGAGGAGGAGAGCAGTATCTATAATTACTACTCCAGTGATAAAACAAGCATAGTACAGCAGATGGGTTTAACACAAGATCACTATTAAATAAAACTCTGGCTCCAATACCAAGGAATGAATATTCAAGAGAGAGTGAATTGAGTAGAAGTGTATAAAGGCAGCAAACAGCTCAGTTAACCTGAGTAAGTGTAATGAAGTAATGTGTAATTCTGACCAGAGAGATCAAACCCCACACAGTCCTTCACGTTGGTTGAACAGCTCTTCTCACAATTGGGTATTAATCAACACAAACGACAGGATTTAGTATATTGATGGCACAGGAACCTGGCCATGTAACACTCTGAAAAAAATGTGTAAAACTCAAATCCATAACCCAAAACCTAACAATATCAATTTACAGAGCTTTTCCACTTACCGCTTAGAAACTTCTCAGTTCTTCATCAGAAACACACTCTAATTCATCTTTTTGGCAGCCTCATAGTTGTAGAACGTCGTTTGACAAAACAGGAGCCAAGTTACAATCTAATAAAGGGTTTCTTTTCATTTTTAGAAGTTTTGAAAAATACTTCATGGTCAAAAGTAAGGCTGGAATTAATTAAAGTGACTAAGGCTGTACCACAGAGTATGGAGCTGCAATGTTCATGCTTCAGAGCAGGACTCCAACTCTCAGTGGGTTTGGAAGCAGCAGAAAAGATTGTACAATAACAAGGTATTTTGACTTATTTTTTTTTTCTGGTCAACTTGCAGTGTTTTTAAAATTAAATGTTTCTGTAATTTTGATATTATCTATGTAATATCTTCTTTACCTGAGACCCAGCACTTCAAAGACACATTTCAAAAGCTTGAGACTCACCTACTCAGCTTCATGAGATTATTTCAACTATGCTATAACACAAAAAGGGAGAGGAAAAACAGTAGTAACAGCAGAAGGCACAAATGGAGAACCAATGTATACCATTACAATATAATTTCAGGGTAGAAAGGCACTGAACATCATAAAAGATTCAAACCTAAAATACCCAAACACATTCTCAGTGATATTTTCTAATTGAAAATATCCAAACGCTATGACTATCCATACCCTCCTGGACTGAGGCTGCACCAGACAAATCCCTCTGAGAATGCTGTGACTGGAAACACAAATCATTCCCCGGTGACTCTCTTCAGTTGCCTGGACTCCCATCGGGTTGGCTGAAGTATCAGGAAAACAGATGAGTGGAGCCTGATAAACTATGCAAGATTTAAAAGTTATTTTTAAAATCTATGAAAAATTAACAGGTTTTCAACCTTAAAAGTCGTTTTACATTTTAAGAACTAAGAGAGGGGAGACATAGTGTCTTGGTGATATGTATTTATATGTATGTATGTGTATGAATACAAAAACACATATAAGGACACACACACATATATGGCACCTACAATTTCAACAACAGCAACTGAATAGTTGCTCCTTGTCTTGATTTTACATGGCCACACATGCCAATGTGTTATGAAGAATCAATGATACTAACCTCAGACACAGTTAAAAACCCTGCTTCACCTAAAACTTTAGTTTCTGACTATTTTGGGGAAGGAAACTTTATAGTGGAAAATTGGGAACCTTTGCTGTAAGGCTTGTCAAATGATTGATACATATTTAATGGGTGATTAATACATATTTAATGGATGGCCCTTGGCAACTGTAACCTACAGTTTACTAATTTAGACAGGGATGAGCAAGTAGAATTAAGGTGTAGTTGCTCCTTTATCACTACACTCGCATGCATGCTTTGTATGGAAAACTTTATTTGATAATAAAAATAGCATTCACAGACTTTCTCCTTCTTTGTTGCTACATCATATACATAGTGTCTGTTCCAAGGAAAGAAGCTTGTACTGGGTAAGTCCGCATCTACTCATACTAGTGTTATGTATAAACCCAATTAAGTCAAATAAAGCTATGAACAATGTAGTATTTATATATGCATAGTGTTTTATAAAAAAGATTGGCCCACATACTGCTTTTCATCAACACAGAAAGAGCATTATGTCTATAGCACGTTGCAAGAAATGATGACTGGAGAATATAGACTGCATACAAGTGCTTAATAATATATAAGCAGGCCCACCATGAAAAAAGAAATGATATTCAAACCAACAAAAGCTTTAGAATTACTTATACAGTCTCCCATTTTAAAACCGCTTTACATACCTGATTCAGTTTACATTAAAATATATCCCCTGAATCAATTTGTTCCATTTTCAGAAATATAAACACTTAATCACATTCCTCACAGCTAAATTTTGTCATAAATCCTCTTTTATACAAGAAAAAGGCAACAGTTTTGTTTTTTTTTCCAACAGGCTCTATTAATTACAATTTAAACTGTACACACAATGATCGGCCATCTTCTTTCTTGGTTTTGTTTTTACAGTACCATGGCAACAACAGTGATAGACTTGCAATGGTTTTGTGTTCATATGGAGGATGTGAGTCAGTATACATGTACACACCAATGCACTGTAAAAAGCAGCAGTTTACTTTAGTGGTCCAACAGTAACGGCAAACATTTTGGCTCAGCTAGGCAGTAATCCATTACATCTTATACCAATGCTACAGCAGACTTACCACACAACTTGCGAATTTAAAAATACAACTTAGAAACTTGCAGGTTTCCCTTTCGCTGCTGTTCTTAGACTCAAATTTACAGCATACAACCAGTACAGATAGGCTTCTACAACCAGGTTGTCCCACTGATTGCCTCTTTTTGCCTGTGTTTTTCCTTTGATTTTTTTCTCTTTTTTTCCCTCTTTTTTTTTTTTTTCCTTTTCAGCAAGCGCACTCCTTTTGTCTCAGTAAGGATGAACCAGTAGAACAACAACAAAGAAACCCTCACCCTTAAATACAGAGCGATAACAAGAGAGAGCTTTTGGAATTTGGCAAAATTAAGAAAAGCCCACTGGTTTTTGCCTGAGCAGAAGGAATACACCTACTCCAAGGGGGAGGACTGAGCTCCCACCGCATTGTGCCTCGTCCCAGAATCCCGATCCCTTCCCTTGCTTCCAAGCAGACATACAATACCATGCATGCTGGGGTTGCTGTCCATATACAGCTAGGAGATGAGCAGGGCTGCGGCGGCTGCCTTAATGACATATCGTTACATGTTGCTGAGGCTAATGAGAGATCAACAGTCTATATCAGCGTGTGACACAGGCATGGTGGTGACCAGTCCTTCTGCCTCTGTGCATTCTGTCGAGGGGGCCTGAAAGTATAAACTGTTCACGGAACAAACTAGAAATTCCTCATCGTAAATCATCTTGTGCTGTGTGGGTTTGTATTTATTTTTTTTTAATTATTTATTATTATTATAAATATCCTTCATTGAAACAGTAGTCTCTTCAAACAGTTCTTGCAATTTTAGGAACATTTGTCTCTTTCTGTTTTAATTCCTTCAGCAGGAGTGCTCCATTCCTACTGAGATGAACAATTTTCTTCCTTCCCCACCCCCAACCCTTAAAAAATTTTCTACATACAGTGTAGCAGTGAGTCACTAGAGAACAGTCTGGATCAAATTATTCAAACTTGGTCATAAAATCCTTTGTCTATATTATATTACCGGCTACCCCCACTTACTATAATGGGGAGGGGGGAAAGTAGCCCAATTAAGGAATTCATTTTTAAGAAATCTACAAAGAATGTAGAAACAAAATTTTATAATCCTTTAGGACCAACATTTGGCAAGTAATTAAAAAAAAAAAAGAATACACTGAAAAATACTTTCTTTAATATTATACATCAGGCACAACACTTTTTTTTTTTTTTGTTATAAGATTTCATCTGCATAAAAGGTTTGTAGGATCAGCAGGTGCCGGATGTCTCCTCGCCTGCGAAAGCCAGATGGTCTCAGCTCCCGCACTCTCTCCTCTGCTCCCATGGTGTGGGGAAGGCGACGGGGACCCCGGGGAGCCCCTCAGATGCTGAGGTCGGTGCTGCACTCCTTGTAGGGCCGCCTGCGCTGCTCGGGCGGGTGCCTGCGGCTCGTCTCGTGCTTCCAGTTGGGCTCTTCCCTCTCCCGGTGGCCCAGTCGTTCCTCCCTGAGCCGTCTGTCGGGCGACCTCTCCCTCCGCCGGTCGGAGGACTTGGCCCGTCGGTCGAGGGAGTTCTCTCTTCTCCGCTCGGGTGACCTTCTCGGCTCCGTGAGTCTCTCCAGCGACCGCCGCCGGCGGCCAGGCGACCGCTCCCTGCGCCTCTCAGGGGAGAGGTCCCTCCTCCTCTCGTGTCGCTCCCGCCTCTCCAAAGTGTTGTCGGCACTCCTTGTCCCTTCCCTCCGCTTTTCGGGAGACCTCCTCTTCTGCCCGTTCACCACCGCCCTCTCCGGCTGCCTCTCGTGCCTCCTCTCCGGCGACCTCTCCGTCCTCCTGCCTGGCACGTGGTCGTTGGTTTTAGAAGTCCCATTCCAAGTGTGGTGTTCGTTGGGATGTCTGCTAAACTCTCTGCTGCCTTTTAGGTCTCTAACGTAAGTCCGCTTGTCCCCATGTTGTGATGATTTGTGAAGGTCTGGTGGATAACTGGACTCCGATGATGGGTGCTGCCGTCGGTCGGATGGCACGGGTTTCATTTCCGATACATTTTGTGAACCTGTGGCGGGACTGTTCCTGTCACTGCTGGGGTCTGAAAGAAAATAACAGCAAAGCGTTTGGTACCGATGCCTTCCGCGGCGCCGTGACACCACTTAGCACTCTTCAGACTTCATTAGTGACAAAAACAAACAACTGTTAAAGCAGTCAGCGAAGGCTAACCCAAGCTTTTGTTAATTTAACTGTGAACAACGAGAGTTACAGGTTAGTACTGGTGCTGCTCTGATTGTTAGCCATGTTTTGGTCCAAGCTGTTATCATCTTTATGCTCTTCTGGGCAATGAGGCATTTTACATTTTCCCCAAGCCCGATTCATAATGTTTCAGTTACACTACTTTCTTTCCAGTGGGGGAAAAAAAAATTATAGTTCGGGTCGTTGGCTGGTTTTTTAAATAGTTTCCAATAAAGAGGGCCTTTAGGAAACAATTTGTGCCTTTTAAGTCATTGTAAAGAACTGCCTTCCAGGTGTGGGAGGCCGTGGTTCAAATAGCAGAAAATGTACAGAAAATAGAATTGATTATTAAGCTTTCACCTTGTAAAATAACATTTTGAAGGTGTGAGAATTAGACTGTAATAATACAATTTCCATTTCATTTAAAACATCACTTAATCTCACTTTGTTCTACCATGTTACGAGAAGTCCTAGGGTAGATTTTGGTTTTGCCACAATGATTCAAACAACGATGACAGAAGTTATGATTTTTTCATATCAAAGCAATGGAAAGATATTGTAACATGTACGATGGCTTTGATTCAAATCTAATCTCCAGTTCATTATTTTTTATGTAGTATTTGAGGTAAAACAGAGCTGAGCTACTTCTGCGAGACAAACTGCAACGCAGAAGTAGAAAAACAACCCTCAAACTAAACCCCAGCCCTGCGCTGCAGCTAAGCTACAATTACTCCTGTCATTTGTAACGGATGTTTATGAATGATTCATTACAAACATGAAAAACATTAAAGTAGCTGCGCTGCCTTAATGCAAAGGCTGCTTTTATTTGCTTATTTTTATTTCTTTTTCAGAAGTAACTCCCACACGGCAGCTCGGCTGCCTTTAGCCACTTCCTGCCGCTCGCACCCAGACACCCACCTCGAGGTGGACTGTCCCGATGGCAACGACTGCACACCCTCACAAACACTTGTGGGGACAGATTTTTTCCCCCCCTCTTTTTCTCCCTTTTTGCCTTCCCTCCCCCAAGACAAACTCTCTACACGCTCATTCCTCCTGCCATCAGGCCAAGCATCTCCCGTTTGATGGCACCTCCATTCCTGAGCTTGGGAGGGTCGGTGTGTGTGGACTTTGCGATTTCCAGGTGAACCCCCTGTTGCGACTCACGCGTGGGTGTTTTTGCTTAGGAGGATTTTCAGGCAGCAGCTGGGGGGCCACACTGCTTTCCCTTGGCTGTAAGCACGTGGCTTGCAGCGACCTGGCTATCACACAAGGTACAAGCGAGGCTTAAACGTGTCCCGTGGTGTGTGTACTTACAATTCAGGGGACGCAGGGTGTTCGGGATGGATTGCTGTACATATAAAATATAGCGAAGCGGAAAGCAATGTGAGGGAATTAGGCCACAGCACAAAAACACCTAATATTGATTTTAGCTACAAACCGTAGTTTGATTATGGCCCATAAGGTAGAAGCAAGACTCCCCGAGCTTGTCATTTCTCATACATGCAGCGATATTAGGAGGTATCATCGCTGAGGAAGGAAGAGCCCAGCACCAAGAAAAGTGAGAGAAAGAGAAAGAGAAAAGTAGAAAATTTAGATACCCTATAACAAAGATGAAAGAAAGAAAAATCTTCATATTTTATCTTAGAATAAAGAAAGTTTATTTTTCCAGTCAGATTGTCTAGGCTTCACCCAAGTATAAGGCTGCAAAGACAGCAGTTGTTATTATTGTGACATAAAGAGACATCTAAGAGGTGATTCAATAACCCAGACAACGAGAGCATCCATTCTAAAAGACAGCTGGAACAGTGACACAGAATGTCATAGAAAAAACATTAACAATCGAACAACAACGAAAAATAAAGTCCACCAGAGACCACAACATTAAAAATAAGTACAAAACTCATTACAAAAATATACAGCCTCATAGAGAAGCACGTTCCAATTGAGTCAGAAAAATATTGGAACTTAACATTATTAGAGGAACCATTTGCGACTGCAGCGAACAGAACAAAGAGAGGAAGGAGTCCCAAATGTTACAAGGATATTCTTTACAGTAGTGCAACCCCTGTATATTAAATCCTTGCTTGGAGAACAAACTTTTAGTGGTTAGCATTAGCCAAAAGAAAATTGGTGGTGGATTTCCATCCTCAGTGCAACAGACATATGCTTTGAGAAGTGAAGCACTTAATTTACAGGGTATTTATGCAGTCTAGCATATGATACAGTACTGTACATCCAAAGGAGCATAGGAAAAGACAAAAGTAGAAAGAACATTACAGAATTTCAGTGCCATCATTGAACTTTCTGGTGTGCTATTTATATTACAGAAGTGTAAACCCACAACTTCCCTTCCATATCGTTAAACACTTCAATTGTTTGTTGGTTATACTCTGAATTGGTCATTTTAAGTTAAGTAATGAGCAGACTGAGCAGAAACCCTCAAACATGGTACAGTAAATGAAAAGAAAATTTAGTTCATAAATTGTGCAGAAGGGTTTTGTTTCTGGTGTTAGGACATGGAGAGACTGATAAACACAGAACTTACTGACACAGAAATAACCCAGAGAAGGGGAGGAAAGTATAAAGGACATCCCTTCAATCATCAGTTTCTATAGAAACCTCAAAGACCTTTGGTTGGGAGTAGCCCTCCATCGAGGGCACAATATTTGACAATTATCTCAAATAAATAAGACATAATTATAATATTAAATAGTGTGCTAAGTTAAGCCACCCAGCAATCCAACCTCCAGGGGAAGAAAAGGAAATCTAATGCAATTCTTAGTAAGAAACAAAGACTGACTGTTTCCCCCAAGACACACACGAGAGCACCTTTTCATAACCTCCTCACCTTTTCAGACCTTACAAATTAACTAGTTGAAACCAGCAGACAGTTTAAGGGGGGAGAAAAGGGCTCAGGAGGCCAAATCAATATATTTTTGCAGTAAAGCTTTTTTCTTTTTTCCTTCTTTTTCTTAAATAACTTTATAAATATTTACATAAATATTAAGGAAAGGCAAAAATCTCATAAGCCATCTCGGCATTCATGTCTATGGATACAGACAGGAACTAAGAGAAAAACCTAACCAAGGAAAAAAAAAAATCACTGCTTCAGAATAGTAACTCGGGATCCCAGTTTTTGCATTGATTAGAAGTAGAGACCTATTTGAAACAACAATTCAGCCGCTGAGAAACAGTTTGGCACAGTTCAATGACATTCCTTGTTTGGCTGGACAAGACAATAAGGTTTTTTGTTTTGTTTTGTTTTCCTCTCTGATCACCAAAAAATACTGCTATGATGATCTTGCCTTACACTGTGCCCCAAGTCCATGGAAGCAAGCAAAGGATGAAATGTGTAGAAAATTCAGCACAAGCGAGGCAATTATATGTTGCAAAGGTTGGTAAGACACTGGTGAGAAAGGAAAATAAAAAAGAATTCCCGCTTCAGATCTTGAGACAAATCATTCATGGAGTGATGCCAGGGAAGAAAGGAATGTTTTCATAGTTTGACCCACCATATTCTGGGACAGAGCCATCTCCACGTTTCAGAAACAGGCGGACCTTGCGGCCACCATTTTTAATCAGTTCGATGGCCCGAGCGTGCTTCATATTCTTGGTGGTTTCTCCATTGATCTCTAAGATTTCATCACCGATCTGTCAATGTAATAAAAAGAGCCTAAGATTAGAAGCAAGTACCCACAAGGGTCCCCTCCAGCACATCACAAGACAATGGCCACAGCAAAGGTGGAACAACCGTGCACCAGGTGAAGCTAAATAAGCCCAACTCCTTCCAGTGACAGTCCACAAAAACCAGTGTGCAGGGGCCTGGGAGACATGAAGGCGATGGGGAAAGCTTCAGGTATCAAAATATTTCATTGCTGTTCTGCAAAACCACAGTGCAAAACTGTATTGCTCAATAGTAAGAGCGGTGTTAGAATTGCTGCTATTCTACTTAGTTTTGATTATTTGTAAAGTTTTCAAAGTGGTTGTTTGTTTCACAGTCTAGTACAACTGGGATGTTCACAGAGCTTTTTCAGGTCTGTTTCTCACTTGGATATTGACACTACTATGAACCAGCAAAGCTGCTTTTGTAAATATGATCATTTATCAGGAAAGAAAAGAGGGCTTGGAAGAGGTTGTCAAAGCACTGACTTCCACAGGGCAGCACTGATTTTTCATCATACTTTCATCAGCAAAATTTTTGGATCCATAGACCTACCCCTAGCAAAATAATTTTGCAAATGCCCTTCACATGACCTATCTGGAGAAGAAAAAGATGTATGAGGGAAAGTTATAATGCATTCTCTAACAGAGGTGCAAGGAGTACATAAAACATGGCAATTTAATTTTTTAGTAGGCATTTTGTAACATACGCCCTTGTTATAATATTTGTAATTTAGCTGACATGTGAAGTTAGCTGTTAATTCTAATCAGAAATTGCATTGTAATTTTGTAACCCATGGGCCATATACGTTCTCTGTTCCTACTCTGCCCAGTAGCAGACAAAGACTGTGGCTATTACATTTTCACTGCTACATGTATCCCTGTTAGGCTTTAAAAGACAGATTATGTACTAGAATCTGAAAAGCAGGATTGGAAGAAGAGGGTAAAGTCTTCCAGTGAACACACACTGCTACAGACTGCACACAAAGAGTGACAGATGCCATCGACAGAAGTAAATAGGAACCACTTTCAGTTAACATTTCATTTCCCTTTTAGCTGGCACAGCAGAAGGGAGAAGCGGGGAAGTCAGCTAATTCCAAAGAAATGTGGGTTTAAAATCAGTCTGTGCATACCCTCATTTTCCCACATCTCTCAGCTGGACCATCCTCAGCGAGTCTCAACACGTACAGATCCATGTTATACTCTCGGCCACCTCGCAGGCTGAAGCCAAAACCTTTGGCTCCTCTTTCCAGCTCAACAGTGTAGAAGTCTTGGTCCTGCTGGAGAGAAGACAAGACCCAATTGAACAGAAAGTCAAATACTGCTCTACTCTCATTTTGAAATTATTCAACCAACGAACATTATTATTTTTTTTACTCATAATGAAAAACAGAAAATTAGTTGAATTTTCACATACACAGACCAGGATTGGCTTCTTCCTCAGATTCCACTCTGTAATCTGGAATTCTGGTGGTGGTCCGTGAAGGGCTTTTGGAATGAATGGGCTTGGCTATGCCCCGCGGGGCATTTTTGGGCACTTCTGTTAAGGACACCTCCTGTGCCCAGGGCAAAAAGGCTTTTTTCTGGAGGGTGGTTAGCATTCTACCAACTGCACAGAAGGTGAGGGCAACCTCACTTCCAGTGCCAGGCTTCAGTGAAATGTCTAATGGTACCTGGGGTGAGTGCGTGCTGTGGTCCTGGCTTTTCCTTTTTGTTACCACATCATCTATTCCTTCGCAAGAAGCTCAGAAGCCTGGGCATTGTTTTCCACAAATGCTATTATGGGCATGTTTTGAGGCCCCTAATAGAAGAGCTTACTTCTGGGATGGCCAGTGGCAAGGCAAGTTAACAGTGAGATAGATAATCTCTCTAATAAGATGCCATCTGCGCGAGCCGGAACACTCCAGCCATCGCCCTTTATTAAGTTTTCCCCTTTTTTGTCCTCTGAATTTATCATTTGCAAACAACAATACTTTCTGGAGAGGCCCCTCACAATATACAATTCAATAAACAAACACATAAATTATTACTGCCCTAAAAATGTCAGCTTTTTTCCTTTATTTTTTCTTCCTCAAAGTCTTGATGAGAATGTGTTGGAAATGTTTCTCAGCTGAAACAACAGCAACACATATTAAGAAACTAATCAGCAAATTCCTCTTTTTTTTTTTCTTTTTTTTTTTTGAGCAAACAGGCTGAGGGAGAACAGCTTCTCAGTAGGAATTTTCAAGGGAAATATTTGAACACAGCCAGCCCTCAAGCAGATTGGAAACAACAGTCTGTGGTAAACAAAACAATTAGAGAGGTGCTCCTTACCTGTGCTGCTTGGGGTGGTTTGAAATCAAACTGGGATTCCTGCTTTGGTTTGGTGTTGTTCCTGCTGTAACGAATGAGAGAAAGAGGGAGAGAAGAAAAATACAGCTCATGGGATGTGAAGGTGATCAAGGAGTAACCAAAGAGAGAGCATGTCAACATGCTCTCCTCAAGGAAAACAATCTGACCTGGTCTCCTGTGGTATTTGCTGAGGAGTATGTGTGGTTGTGATTGTAGCAATTTTTTCTGCATTGGTCAATAAAGTAGCATTGGAGGATTCTGCAAAATAGATTTTGGTTTTCATTATGAGGGAAGACCATTGGCTATTCACTGAAAGAAAAAAAGGTTATACAAAGGCATTTCACTTGAAATCATCATTATGTTGTTTTTAAAGAACTTGAGAGGAGCTCAAATGTCTCAATTCCCCAAATTAACACAGTAATTATGTATACAAAACTGTACACCCATTTGGGGAAAAAAAAATTAGTAAATCTGGATTGGAAACCCCTTTGACCCTTAGACACACTCAGAATGATGACCGACTTATGGAGGAAGGGTTGAACAATGTTTTATCTGTTATCTAATGACATGAATTTCAATCATTAGTCTCTAAATATGGTAGGTTGGCTGGATGAATTTTACAGTAGCTATAACTATTCAATGGATTATAAGCTTATCAGTCCCTTCCTCCATCAGGAATTGCAATCTTCAGTAGAATTGAGATGTGGCTTTTATCTAATACCTCACAAGGTGATATTGAATGTGGCTAAAACCCAAACTTACTGAAATCTGTCTCTGAAATACAACCCACTACTGCCTGAGCACAGAAAGCTGCACACAGGGACGTGGAACCACCTGTATCAAATGCATCAGCAGCTCTGGGTACCACTTACAAAAGGATGCACAGAGAGAATACAGAGAGCAGGATTAACTCCTAAACTCAATTTCTGCCACAGCAAAAGGCTCTCAGCTCAACATCAGTCTGTGCAAATGCCATATTTCTCTATGCACAGCAGGAGGTGCTTCAAAGAGAGGTCCTCTCTCCTGCTTCCCACAACTGGGATGGGAGTTGCTGTAGACACAGCTGAAGAGTGGTTACCTAGGTGTCCCTGACAGCATGGCAGGGTAAAATGTTCCCCGTGTCACTCTGGATCTATATCACAGACTTCAGTAACACCAGAGTTAACCCCAACCTCATTTCAAAATTCTGCCTAAAATTAAGGTCACATCAATGCCAATAGCCAAATACTGGCGACACACTTCTGGAGGAAAGACCTGGAACTCTTGTGTACTGAACTCAACACCTCTTCCAGAACTACATATTGTATCAATCCTGAACTGAAATTAATACTGAAGAGTTTCAAATGCTGAACTGCTCCAGAGGTCAGCAGTTCCTGAAAACACCCTTTCCCTCCCATGGGAGTTTGAATTAAGAGGAAGTCTCGGTGGTAGGTACATGCTGCACCACACAAATGTTGAACAGCTGGTTGCATATGGAGAATGATGGGCACAGTCAACAGAAACATACACTCATCAGGCACAGCATTCCCAGCCAAAGCCAGTGCAGTGACAGACCCTTGTTCCTTTGAGGAACAGCTCTGCACACAGGAGACCTCCACTTTGAGCCTATACCCTTTGTAACCAAGAGAGAACCACAGGTGACAAGTAACTACGAAATACTGACCATGATCCACTTCTCAAGATAAAAAGCTAAACTGAATGCACAATCATTAGGACAACAGTGACAAAAACTGGATGGAAACATCTGGCTCTCCAACACAAAATTACAAGGTCTTCTACCCTGCCCTTGTTTGCCTCTTAAGCTCCAGGCATCTGGTAATTCATTGTACTGACTGTGGAGAAATCTGCCATTATTAAACAGAGTCCAGCTGTAATACAAAACTGCAACAATGGGAAGGGTTTTGCCTGAATTAAGGACGGGTGGTGGTCATGGGCTTACTTGGTCCTGGGAGCTTAATTTACTTCATAGATTTATTTTAATTATGGAGAAACCTAGATAAGGGAAAGGTTTGTAGCTACTTGCATGTCAAGGGAAACTCAGGAAAGGGGAAAGAGAAAAAGAACCACTTCAACAGATGGGTGAAACAAGAACACAGCTCCTTTGCCTGCAGTAGTGTGCTCAAGTTAACATGCCCAAACCCTCAGCATATGGAGCTGTAACATCTTCCAGACCAGAGCTGGCTTGTGTCCAGTAGTTCAGAGAGCAAGAGAGGCTCCTGGGTCTGCCTGCACCTCTCAGGTTAGGCATGAGCAAACATACCCTTGTGACAGCTGGCTTGTGTGAGGAAGAGACATCCCTATGGGTGGTTACACTGTTAAGTTTTAAGAAATAATTCTGTTTATTTTGTAAAGATGCCTTGATGTTAAAATCTGACTCCAACAGAAGAAGGCCCCAAAACACAGTTAAGTGTTCTGTATTCATCTGGAACAAAAGCCCCTGGAATCATCCACAAATATTTGGAGATCAGATGAAGATGGGCTTCAAAGAGAATGCAAGATTCCTACCCTTTAGTAGGTCACACTAATAATACCAAGCAGAGCAACAACACATCTTTGGTACAGATGTATCTTCACACCACTGTACTGCATCTATCTTTAGCCCACCCTATCCCATGAGTCAGGAGTTGTGCATAAATTTTGCTAGTTTTTTAGACACTGGTTCAGGATGCATTCCAACCATCATGCAAAAGCGGAGCAGAACATAGCAAAAATGATCTTTAGTGCAATTACAAGTGCATGTTCTAAAAGCTACATATTTCATTGATTCCTTGCCCTGCTCTGCCCTAAAACAGTCACCAATTAAATGCCTAGCCTAAGCTTGTTCTTTCCCAGCATTCTGCATCCTTGCACCAGCTGGAAGCGTGTTAAAGCATCATAATTTCATGGCAAATATAATCCTGCAGTGGTCTGTGGCAATTAATTTGTTAAAGAATTATTTCCAAAGCAACAAATCGTGGTGTTTTTAATAATGTTAGAAGAGATTAGCAGTGTGAGTTTATTGTGAGTCTTGTGATGCGCCTTAGTTTCATGTTTGTCTGACAAGTGGCTTCTGATTTATGCTCCCCCCTCCTTGAAGCACATAGACCATTTATATTTGCCAAAAAGAGGCACTCAAAAGTCAACAAAAAGAAAACAACGGATCAAGAAAAGCACACAAAGACATCAAAAAGAAAACAACACTGAGACCAATTTCTTGTATCTCATGGGGGTTTAGAGCAAACCTCTCAGCAATTTTCAGAGTGTCGGGTCTTACTGGCTTTTGGAAATTAAAGGCAGGTAAACGCAAAGTTGGAAATCTGATTTGGAATTTCAAAGTGACAGTAAATGAAAAGACTTGAAGTTTGCATTGCTATGAGAGTGGAGTTGACTCCTTCCCTAGGGAACACCTTTCCACCTTCTCTAGGAACATGTGATGACAGTCCCAGGTATGTTTTTCCCTAGCCTAAACATGATATCTGGGACACATAATCGCATGAACAAGACTGGTTGAGCATTCATATCAGGAAGCTTTATTCTTCTCAAAAAAATGTTAAACCATTCACAGGCTGTTTATTACTCAGGTGGTTTTGTCTTTAAAAAAAAAAAAAAGCTCTTCATTTATTTAAAGATTCACCTTCCTTGATTTTTATGAGATACTAAAATACAGGTAATGAACAATTCTTCCCTCAGTTTATCTCCCAAAACAGGCATGCACAGGCCAGCTCTTATGTTAGCCTGATTCACAGCCATTTTATTATTCATGAACACCTAATTTGCTGCAAGCAGCAGAGGATCATATACCATTTGACCTGGTACCTACTAGACAGTAGGAAAATAAAGCCTTTGTGCAAAACAGATCATCCTAAACAGAAACAATTTATAAGCAGATCATTTCTCATCCCAGTCTATTTTTATCCTATGACAAAACACAGTGTAATCATGCTCTGTGGGGTAACCAAATCCATGTTTCAGATCAGAAAGTTTAAGAGTTAGCAACTACCCAGTGCTTCTCGCTGGAAATCACATTATCAAACGTCTTCATTCTTTTTTCCAGGTACTAGGTTCATTTCAGCTATACTTCCTCTGTGTTTCTTTCAAATTTAATCACACTTTCTCCACATTTAAATGCAAATAATGTCCTGTACCACTCTAAGGAATGCTCGTTAATACTGTATCTGACTCATCATATCTTATACCCATGGATTTAACTTAAAAGGAGAGCAATGTTAAAAGGTTTCTGCCTAATGAGCTCTCACTATGAACCCACCCATGGCAGAGCAGGACAGTAAATAAATACTCAGAATTTAGAACCACAGAAATTTTAGTTCTGCTGCAGGTACTCCACAAGGTTTCTGCTCTGTTTCTATTTGAGGGTCAAGGCAGACATCAGTGTAATGAAACTGATATATAACACAGATCCTTATTTTTATTAAATAATTCAGTGACCTGAAAACAGTACCAAATGTCTGCTTATTATTAGGGATCCTGCACGTTCCCTCTGATCTGAAAAAGTGGGATCCTATCTAGGATAACTCTTACAATGATCAGCTGCAAGCTCACAGCAACTCCAGAGCCACCACCATTTAAACAGTCATTTAAAAATGTACTGAGCTCGCTCCCAAAGAAACTTCCTGAGAATAAAAACAAATCTGCTTTTCAAACAGCTTAAAACATGTCAAAGTGTTTATCCCTTTCTGTTATCTCTTTAGTCTATAGTCTGCCTGTGTCTATACAAAGCTTCAGGAATCCCACATGCTAACAAGCGATTCCCAAATATTCTAAAGCTGCATTATTAACCTAAGAATCAAATCAAAGTGTACCGAGTCATGCATCAAACTCATGGCAGATCATTTTAAGGAGATAATAGAATGGAAGTCTTTTTTATTTTTAATGTCGAATCAGCACCTCCCCTTTTAAAACCATCTATTCCTATAAAAAGGAACAAAAAATAAAGCTATGGAAGACTCACAACCTCCCTCACCGCTACCTCCCAAAGCGGGAGTGGGAATTGAGCCCTCCGTGACTTTGCAGCTCCAACTGACACAAAAAGCCCAGGAACAAAACCAACAAGAGGGTCAGATAAGACAGCAGGAAACATATACTTTACCATCTCCTGGAATGATGCGCAGGGTGACGGTGTTTCCCGCTTCCTTAATGAGGTTGACGATGTCTGAATGCGACTTGTTGGTGATGGAGCACCCATTGACGGCCAAGATCCGGTCGCCTACTTTCAGCTTCCCACAGCGGTCGGCAGGACTCCCTTCAATTATCCGACCTATTTTGTGAGGCATGGCCACACATGCATTTCCCGCTTTTGTATTGGTTTGGGGGTTGTTTTTTTTTTTTGTTTTGTTTTGTTTTTTTGGTTTTGGTTTGGATTTTAATTGTTTACATACGTGGGAATATGGTGAAGGGGAAAAGGAGAAAAAGGGTTGAAAAGGGAAAGAGAAGGTTAAGGGTTAATTAATTAATGCATCAAGCAAAAGTTATTATAGGATAGCTTTGCTGCCAGTGTTCAAAACATTGGCAATCAACTAGTATGAGTGCACAATGCTTTACTTCTTCCACAAAAAGGTGTTTTGTTAATCACTCGAAACTCCCCCCCAGACTTCTGTTAATAAATGGTGAGTTTTAATTGAGATTTATATTGACTACAACTGCATTTAGCAGCCCCATCATAACCCAAATCTGATTTTATTTTTGAAGAAAAGGATTGAAACTGTTTGTAGAAAACTCAGCCTTCCTTCTCCAAGATTACATCGGTCTCAGCCTCTCTGGTCTTTCTCTGAGCCAACTGCTGCTCAAGCTTCTGCCAATGTTTTGTTCTTTCTCAGTTCAGAAAGATAGAATCGTTCTAGACCTAGGAGGGAGCACGGCTCCCTTTCTACCACACAGACCCACTCTATCAGCGCTGCACGGGGAAGCAACATGAAACGTTTTTCTTCCATTGTGAATAAAGGTACTACCAGGGAAGGCACAGGACCACTACAGATGGGCCAAGACTGACAAAGGCAACCTGTTTGGTGCAGGCATTCACCTCAGCCTCTGTTAACCCTTCCCCTTTTATGACCTTAGATGGCACCAGGGTGGGAACAGGTAAGGAATAAAGAGCTCCTCATTTATACACCTCTAAAACCACACACAAAACCACTGACATGTCTGACACACAGAGCAAGAGCATTTTAGGATGAATGTGTTTTGGAGACAAAATTCTCCTCCTGTTCCTCACAACTGTTTGTTCCAAAAACACAGGGTTGTCCATAACATGCAGAATTGGGACAAAAGAGGATACACAACATCACCCAGATAAATCCATTGGGGTTTTGTACGGCTCCTTCATGTGGGCAAGAGGCCCTCAGGCACGCACCACGTGATTAAAACCATCAGGTACAGAGCGGTCACCTCATACTTTGCATCCACAATACATTCACCCTCAAGATGCACTTTCCCATCTCTGCTATAGCCTTTACTTGATTAGCAGTTTTAGAGATATAAAACGCTGCACACATGACAACACTAGAAAGACCATAAAGAAGAAAAGGCTAAGACAGGGATATGTGAGGTTGGGAAGATCGGATGAAAACTGGCAGAAAGTGTTAATATTAGTTACAAACATCAGGGAGGTTTCTTTTTTCTTCTTTTACTATGATGTTAGAAAGTTTCTCTTTCTGGTAATACAAAGCCCCATCCAGTTTAAAGGCTGTTTTGAGGCTATCCAATCCACTGCACACAGATGACAAAGCCCACACCAAAGTGACCAAGGTGGGTTTTAGAACCAGTTTGGCCCATCTCTAAATACTACATATGAAAGAAAAAAACTACAAAGCGGGTCCAGAGCAAGCACCAGACAGCAGAGGGAACATAGCTCATGCAGAGTATTAGGAAAAAGCTGAATATACTTGAAAAAAATTAAAGGAAAAACAGTCACAGATCAACAGATCTCCATGAGGAGCCCCTGCACAGAAAACTTCCAGTTAGTGAGTGTCTTGGGCTAAAGCAAACACAACTCTTTACAACCTCAGGTCAAGGCTTCTCTGCAGAAAAGAGTTAAGAGCATAGTCTTCATACAGTAAAAGTTATTTACACAGTTGTTTGCAAATACATTCAGAAGATAAAAGCACTCCCTCTGGTTTAGACTGAGTTCAGTTTAATCTGTATTGTATTACACCACTGTGTTCTGGAACCTAAACTCCTATTTTCAAAAGCAGTTTCTAGCAGCAAGGACAGTGTGAAGCAGCCTGGTACCTGAGAACTGACAGAACTCGATGCACTGGCTTTCTACTAGATACTTCCCCCTTGAAATCTCTCCTGCCATAACTGCTCATAACAGTGCTAGAAATGGCCTGTTCTACATCAATACCAGCAAAGGAGGTGATTCTCCCTTGATGTAAGTAAGGGTGTTACTGATGGGCAAGAAATTTCAGGAAAAAAAGCCTAGAATAAAGAGGGAAACGCCACTTCTTGCACCTGCATGCCCCAGGATCCCTCAAGCTGTACAGGGAGCCTCCAATACATCTTGTGTGCAAACCACAACTCTGCTCTGAGAGGTAAGTGTGAAGATGGCCAAGGCACGTGGCTCTGCCTTTCCTCTCCCCCTCCATCCCTATCATCTGCCACAGACTAACGGAGAGGGAATACCTTTCTACACTACAAAGTACAAGTGGATGCTGCCTCTGACCCTTTTGGAGGAGATGGAAAGGGAAGAAAATAGCATCTCTGACTGCTTTCCTCCTTGCAATGACACTTCTGCTCAAGAACAGGCAGTTATGGGCATACTTGCAGAACCAGCTTACACACATCTCCTTGGCAGCAACACCTGGAAATGGGTGTCTGCCTGGCAGAAAGACTGTCTTCAAAAAGAAACCACAATCACCCTCTATTAGGACAGGACATTGTGTGTGACACTGCATACACTTCATTTCCCCCTGCTCTGAAGAAATGGATTTGGGAAGGGGTGAAATGGGTCAAAAAAAGGTCCTGTTTTTTTTTTTTAACAGTATTCTGCATTTTATGTCTCACCAGCTAGCACTATTAATTAAAACTTTCCATCTATCAGCATGCTCACTCCATAATGAGGATCAGAATAACCCTGATTGCCAAAGAGAAGTTAATCAGTTTAAGCATTACTGCTTTTAAATCAACTGGCTCAATTCCACCATCAGGAGACATATTTCATTCCACCTGCTCCATTTCTGCACTGGGAGGATCCCCAGCTGCTCTTCTGACAGCAAACCCCAGAAAGGCTCTCCCAGAAAGAGAGCATCAAACCTGACATTGGTGGCAATTTTTGCTCTTAAAGTTGGGATTTCTCATTTCGCTTCTCTCAACTCAGTGCTGAACAAAACCCAGGAGGCAAACACCTACCAAGTCTTTGCCTCCGATTAAGCTATTAATTACATAAATTGGGGCACACTCACGACTTTTAATTAAATAGATCCCCACTCGCCTCCTTGTGCTGCAAGTGCTCAAACCTGCGTCTCACTTGAGGCGCGTTTAAAAAACTCCACGACTCACCGAACGTCGTCCCCGCCTCGGGCCGGCTCACGGACGAGACGATGACGAAGCCGAAGCCCTCGTTCTCGCCGCGGCGGATTTCCACATCGTAGGGCTGCACCACGGTGCTGACAACACCGCTGCCCCCGCCACCACCGCTGCCGATGCCGCTGGTGCTGCCGCTGCCCGAGCTGACGGTGTTGAGGGAGTTCTGGCTGCCCTGCGGCGTTCGCTTCTCCTCCGTCAGCGAGGCCGGCTGGTTGCTGCTGTGGTGGGAAGAGGCCGGCGATGGGACTTCATTCTCTGCCTTGGGAACTGGGGAGGAGGGGGAAAAAAGACGGTTTGAGCAGGCTGCGCCATTTAGTGCTTGAAAAGAGATCTCTGCTGAGGGAAAAGGTAGGAGAAAATCACCTGCTTTAGTCTATGGATCACAGCCATAACAAGCAAGGGCTGTGTATCCTTTCAGATGTCACCACCTGTGTGACAGTGATGGCACTGTTCAGTGATGGCACTGACCACACAGGCTCATCCTCTCCTGTGTATGGTCATACAGCCAGAGCCTTTCACGGCCAAACTGCAGCAGCAGGATGGTGAAACCAGTGGGGTGCTGTGTGCTTGGGCGCTTGGTGGCATTTTAAACCTCGAGTACATTAGCTGAAAGGTGCCTCCTTGAGCTATCACACCCCCACATCAGTTATATATGTCAAACTGTATATCCATGCACAAGCCACGAGGAGAGGCAGTTACATCACACATCCATCACAACACCTGCGTATTTTTAAACTCAGTGCTATCAGTTAGGTAGCACTGAATGCCTTTGATTAATGGGATTTGAAGTAATAAAAATCCCCTACGCTAGCCAAACAACCCGTGAACCAAGCTTTTCTGGACAGAGGAACCAGCAACTATCAGCAACTGGCACAGACAGAGAAACCATTAAACACTGTTAACATCAACATTAAACAAGTGTTTAACAGGAACTGAAACTGGAAGGGGTTTTAGTTTAAAATGTAATCAGCTACCACAAGGCTTGAAGAAGTCTCAAAAAAATCGCTTGGTCCAGACTCTGCTTGTGTGGGGGCCAACTATACTTAGTGTCAGTCCTGACAGATGTTTGTCTAATCAGCTGTTAAATATCTCCCTAGGCAATCTATTGGTTGCAATATCGGACTTAAATCTTCCCTGCTGCAACATAAGGCTATTATTTCTAGTGCTATCTAACAGGCATATGGAGTACATATTATTCCCTTCCTCTTTGCAGCAGCCTCTTATAGTCTTGGGGAGTTCAATACTTCCGCCTCCTTCTCTGCTTTAAGCTAAAGAATCCAAATTTGTTCAATATTTCCTTGCAGACCATGTTTTCCAGAGCTCTCCTTATTCTCTCTGGTCCTCTGGACTCCCTCCAGTTGGGCTCTCTCCAACTCAAACATGTCTTTCTTGAAGTGCTGGACCATATTGCACTAAGCCATCATCTGCTGGGAAATAAGGAGAGTTCCCCCCTGCCTACGTCCCAGCAGAGTGTTTTCCTTCACCTGAGCCAACCTCAACGTAAAGCTCATGGCCCACAACAGCTTCTACTTCTTGTTGCTCAGCCTGTTCTCTGCAGCCCATTTGTGCAGCTGAGAGCAGCATATTGCACTTGTCCCTGCTGAATGGCTGCCTCCACTAATCAGGTCACTTCTCCGATTTGGTGAATCAAAATTAAGTTGAAGATCTTAAAAGCAACAGCAAGAAAATGCATGGCAAACAAAATCTAATCCTCTAAAATCATGATCCAAAGAAAAAAAACTTTAAAATATCCTTGGATAGAAGTCCTGTCTGCACTTAAAGTATATCCTAAATATAAAGTATTCTACACGTTAAGAATATAGGAGCATAAAATTACCCCTACGTGAATCTCAAGACAGAGAGTACCCATTTAGGTGAACAATCTTTTTTCTACTGGCATACGGATGACAGCAGGAACAAGGGACCAAAACTCAGGAACAGCCTTCTCTACAAAGCTATACCGGAATTTAAAAGCCTGCAAATATAAGGTGAAAGAAGAGATTCTGAATAATTTATCCTAGAGTAAGTGTCCACATTTGAAATGATTCAGAAATAGCTCGGTCTGGAGTAACATGCCTCTGAATGAAATATCAAGAGAGATCTCACGCATCTAAATCTTTCATGGTAATTTCCAGCCTGGAGGCTGTAAAGCTGCACAGAAAATCTATGCACAAAAACAATACCAAAATTCAGCTGCCCTTCCCCTTCCTCCCAAAGCTCTTCTCCTAAAGCTTCTCTCATATTGGCAGCCCTTGGTCAGGAATTAAAGAGAGGCTGTCAGAGGAGAGACATTACCTGGTGTTTAATCCACAATATGAAGGAGGAAAGAAATGAGAAGTGAGCTTTTAATATTGTGCTGAAGGAGCTCAGTCCTGGATAAGAACACAGAGCTATTTTAGAGGTACTTTTCTAGTCCTAACTTCCACTGAGGGCCTCATTTCCAAACTGAATGTTATTTTGATGCTCTTTAAGATCAAAGTACATGGATGCCTATTTATCCGATGATGCCTAAACTTGAAAGGCTACACAATATCCTTTCTTTCTGAATAAGTGAGCTACACCAAATGCCACAACTGAGCTCCCTAAAAGGATTCACACAGAAAGAGGCAGCACCCCAAAATTACTCTCTAATATTAAGCATGAGGTCACATGTCACTTAGAAAGCTCAGGCTCATGTCTTCCATGTTCTTTGCTATCAGGACATTTTTCAGGAACTCATCTGGGTGCCACCAGGCAGTGTCACTTCTTTCTGCATCTCTGTCTTTCTGCCAGCTTCTTTTTTGTCCATTTAGACTCTACACTTGTGCAGTGTGTGCGCAATGCCCACCATAACTCAGCATACAGAAACCTCTCTAGACCCGAGCAATTTGGTCTAGCGGAAGGTGCCCATGGCAGAAGGGTTGGAACTGGATGATCTTCAAGGTCCTTTCCAACCCAAGGTTGACTCTGTGATAACAAACATGCACACCCTGCACCACCAGAACCAACAACATTTACAGTTTTTCATCCTGCAGTTAGTTGACCACATGCTGAAGTCTCTCCTGATTCTGGGACAGCAGCCACCACACACCACTGCCCTCCCTTCCCCTCCTGTGGACTCTTCAGCTTTATTCCCTCACTCCCAGTTTAAGGGTGAGTGTCAGGCAACATTTATTTCAGGAAGTAAACAGAAAAACACAGGCAGTCAGCTGCAGTGCTGTTGCTGTATAAGTCAAACTAAAAACGATACGTTGCAACCAAACAGTTCCCCATTTTATCCAAAACCTGCACAAAGACTGGGAAATCCAACAGAGACTGAGAAGGTCTTGACTGGAAAAAAAACAAACCTGAATTATTTGATCAAGAACAAAAAAGACTGAAAACAGGCAAAAGAGTAAGAACAGAAACACATTCCCTGAGTTTTCCCAGTACTACAAGGAGAAGCTTTTTTTTCCTTTAAACCATTTGCTGAGCAGATGGGAGCCTGGCAAGAGAATCTACCCCTGCAGAGCGACACTGCAGCCTACCTGTGTAAACCACTTTGCGCCTGACGGTCAGATTGACATGACCTTGTTTGGCTGCCTGTTGCATAAGCTGGACGACAAGCTGGTGTGATTTCCCGACAACAGGAGTCCCATCCACACAGATCAGTTCATCACCCGATCTCAGGCGGCCGTCAGCATCAGCAGCACCCAGCGGTACAATGTGACCGATGTAAATCTGATGAATTAGCAGAGGGAGAGAGATAAATGAGAACCAGCCCAAAAGCCAGCTGGAAGCAAGGGGCACTTGTAGTTAGATCCAATTTAGTAGGGACACAAAATTGTTGACAAATGTCTGCTGGTCAGGAAAGTTGCTCCTGTGAAAGCAGCTCTGTGTGAATGCAGCCACATCATGGAATTGTAATAAATTGACATCTTGTTTCTTTAGGCAGTCCATTCACTCTAATGACAGCCAGCCTTGGGAAACTCGCTCAGACAGTGACCAGACAGGAAGATGGTTAAAAGCACTGAGGGTCTTGTCAGGGAAGCAGAGATTGAGTTACTCTTTCAGCTGCCTCTAGGGTTTACAAGCTTGGCACTGCTCGCCTGTCCACCAACTCAGTCTTGGTTTATCTTCAGTGAGTTCTGTGGAGTTATTTTAACATGATATCTCTTCCCATAAATGAGCAAAATAATTTTGGCAGGGAAAAAACGTGGAAATTCATGCTGCCACTACCAGGCTGTGACCTGTGCAGCAAGTGAAAGGACAACACCTCCCACAGGCACTGGATTTGTGGTAAAGAAGCTGAGTGAATTCCAGAACATGATGGAGCAAGAAGAGAACCTGGCATTCTAGAACAAAATACTTGCAAACCTGACTAGGACATCCTTTTCTCAGTATCCAGGCAATTTCAGACCTATGTGTTTTTATCTGGTTTACAACAAAAGTTGAAGGAGAAAACAAACCCATTTCTGTTATGGAGTTCGGGAGGTTTTTTTGAAGGGAGGGTGGGGAGGAGTTACAGGATATATATATATAGTCCACTAGTTACTTTAACAGTAATGCTACAGCTCAGTTCTGCACATCTATATATGCTACTGCTATGATTCTGAAAGATGTCGTGAGTTAAAACACAATACTCACAGGTTCTCCAGGCTCATTTCCACCTAGAATCCTAAATCCAAAACCGGTTTCCTTTCTCCATAGAAAGATATCCTGCTCTTGGTAATCTGGAACTGGAGGGAGAAAAGAAAAACTGTAATTTTTAATCAAAAAACGACACCTTTATACCCAAATCAGGACTCCTAGGATGTATGTCTCGGGGGATCTGCCACTCAGTTTTAACCTTCAAATAAGGTGGTCTTGAATTTTCAGACAATATCGCGAACACTTACAATTTTATATACTAAAGGATTATTATTTCAATCACTACTAAAAATTATGCAGTGGTTTCTACTTTCTAGGTGTCTAACCGTGACTTGCCATTTGTTTATCACTATAATATTTCCTTCTGTCAATATTAGCATCATTACCCAGAGCAAGAGCTTCTTCCAAATCATCAATAAATAAATGTGTACAACAGAGAATTACTCTGCCAGAAACAATACAGCTGTCTCCTCTTTCACAGGAGACAAAAGAGCCACTTGTTATGACTTCTACTGTTTAATTAACTTTCCCAAGCATAGTTTTTTGTTTTCTACTAACACTGCTTCAAATAACAATGGGACAGATCCCCAGTTGTTGTAAATCAGAAGAGCTCCACTGAAAACAATGCAGCTCTCCTGACTCTAGCTTGACAACAGG
This sequence comes from Pseudotriccus pelzelni, assembly GCA_035584735.1. NCBI lineage: Eukaryota > Metazoa > Chordata > Aves > Passeriformes > Tyrannidae > Pseudotriccus > Pseudotriccus pelzelni. The sequence goes on along the minus strand of JAWMRA010000023.1, from coordinate 6,416,144 downwards.
CTCTGCAAAACCACTGAAGAGATAAAACAAGTTGGAAATATAAAAAAGCCCAACCTCACCTACTCATTAGTATGGAACACCAGCAAGGTTTTTACAATGAATATTACATATAGTGAAGTACTAACCTTGAAGCGCGGTTGAACAGTAATGTTTTATATTAACTTACTCATGCTTGCTTTCATCCCTTTTTTAAAAATGCAAAACTAATTGCTAACATTAAATCATATCAGAAGACAACTTCAGGTTCATTTAATATTTATTGAATAGTATCTGTAACATTGACTAATTTTGTAATGATCCCCTCCCAAAATTTATAATTAATGATAATAAAAAGCTGCTCCTTTACCAGTCAGCTGCCAAAGTATATCGTTCAGGAATCTGATTTAAATAAGTACCTACTCAGACACAGGATGCAGCACGTTTAATGAACCATCATCTAGTTTTCTGTATCTATGAGCAGGTTCTTTTCCGTTGACATCAGTGAGTGTCAGATTGGGCCCTAATTGCATTTTACACTGCCTGTACCTATTGTGCAAAGATTTGGGTCTAGTCTTGTGCTTTTCAGTGCTAAGATTTCTAGTTAGCTCTGATGGTCTCTCTTCAATGATTCAAGGGGATTAAAATATAATATGAATTGAAGATCTGGGAATACTAAAAATTAAATGAATAGGTGGGTGGTAAGGTACAGATGTCTGCTTTGATATTTTCATTTAAACTGGCTTTATATATAATCTTTTCACACTTTAATTACCTGCAGTTATAAACTAAGCTTAAGACCCATGCCCTTACTGAACTGGAGAATAATTTTTGTCCAGGCACAATTACAGAGCAGTCGGGTGATGAACACACTGGACGCCTGCGTGGCTCATCTGTTCTGGCTGAAGGCAGCTCTCCACCCTACAGACGTGTGGCACAACAGCAAAATTCAGACCGTGAATTAATTGGTGTTTGTCACTGCCTTCAGCGAGGGGAGCGTGACGAGCAGACACACTCGGACGTGTCCCTCCAGCCCTTCGCAGGCTATTTTGGCAAAGGCTGGCCCTGGCCAATTAATAGCGCGTGTTGGATCTGTCAGAGGTAAAGTGGCTTCTGCAGAGAGCTTCAGCAGAGCCCATTTCCTCGGCATCTCTCAACACCTTCCCATTTGTCAGCTCTCCAGTCTCACTGAACGATGCCGTATGTCCCCGGTTTGGGTACCAGAAAGACAATTAATGCTGCTGGAGGGAACAGCAAGCCCAGCCGGACCGGCAGCATCAAACCAAAGCAACAACAAGAGACAAGTCTATCCCCCAAAGAAGCCAGTTCATTCATGTAATGCTCCTTCCACTGGAAGGATTACAGAGAGGTGGAACACAGATACGACAGATAAACAGACAAAACACATTTACACATACAAACCAAGCAGAACTCCTTTTACCACTTTTTGCACTGGCTCTGCAGTACAGTGATTCACTGGCACAGCCCAGAACACCCACCCACCTCTGTGCTTCAGTGCAGATGAGGTGGGAACCCCCCCCACACCGAGGTTCCATACTGGAAAATTATGTTAGGTTCTCCATTATTTATTAGCACTTCAGAGGAGCCACTTTCCCTACTTAAAGGGAAAAATGGTGATGCTCAAACTTTGCTGAAAATGAATGGAAAATGGCTTCTAGGAGTCCTTCATTGCATCCCCGTACCTTGACTGATCTCAAGCACGTCTGACTCTGATATAACACGTGCATAGCCCAAATGGCTAAAATTTGCCAGTTTGCTCGTCTGAAATGAAACCAGAGCATTTGGCGAACATTGCAAAAGCGGTAAGAAGAGTTCTGATGGGGCCGTGAGGAGGAATGGAAGGAGAGGTGAGGGACGCAGCGCCGACGATGAACCATGTGGACAAACTCATGAAGGAAACAGGACCATGATACGCCCACCCCACCACCGCCTACAAGATCTGCCGCCAGCCAGGACACAGTAAAGCGAGGACTTTGCACCTTGCTGGCTAACCTTGGCGTATGGCCCTGCCAGACTCCCTTGGTGATGAAGAGCCCCCCGCCACAGAGCAGCAATGACACCAGAACAAGACATCACAAGACACAGATACATTCTCGGCACAGTCTTACATTCTCCAAAACTCGTGGAATTGATTTCTCTCTCTCTCTCACCCTTGCTCAGTCCAGTTGCAGGCGAAGGTGACATAGCTGTAATATTAATTTTACAATTTTGCAAAGCTTAATGTATCTGCTTTCTTATTAGTTCATTTAAGTAATTGTGACTTTATGGATCATGTTAGGTTTCCATGCATAATTTGGTAAGGTTATAGCTACTATGGATTATGACATACTAAATTTCACATCTATCTGCACACACCTGTGCACATGTGGATATATAATACACACACATATGAATTCATACATTTATGCACATGCATGCAAATATATTTGGACGACCTCTTTTTTCTCCTCAGAGAAAAAATTTCTTTAAGAACACCTTAAATAGACTTTGCTACAAAAAAAATTTCACTTGCATGACAGTTACTTTTCCAAATGTAAATATCTTTTCCTAATGTTAAAAGAAATTCTAAATATGTGATGATGAACAATGAACACAGTGTTTAATTAGAGATAATTTTAATCAAACTTTCCTATACAAACTTTAACAATTATCTTATATGTTATATAAAAGAAAAATCTGCCCAGTGTGACATCAGTTTCAACACAAGATGGATTCAAGAATGACTAGTATGAGTTTGCTTTAGTCACTGGCTCATTTGAGGCAGCAGCACTTTCAGTGACTCATAGCTTGGCAAAGTATAAAAGGTTTAAGGCCCAGATTCAGCAAAGTGTATAGGGACAAGTCTGAAATTAAGAGTGAACAGTCTCACTGAAGCTGTTGGAGAGTTTCAGAGTTGAGAAGTCCTTCGATTTAGCCATAAAATCTCACGAGGTTCCACATTTGCAAGAAACCCCATTTTCTAAACTACCCCACTGCAGGAGAATTCCAGGGGTTTTTTGCCTTCTCCCTTTTAACCAATCCCTCTGGTGGCATGGGAAGCTTTTGAAAGACGGTTTCAGCATGTTCTTGACAAGATGACCAAGCTCTGCCAGTGAGGTTTGTGGAGGGTGTGATGCCTTGAGTGAGCCATGGAGCCTGCCCATGATCCTGCTCCCTCCCTCCGCTGCTCACACAACGTGCTGTGAGTACTACGAGTACTACGGTCCTTTTTAGCAAGACTTTCCCTAAGGGCATGGACACATCTGTGTGCCCAAGAGTATGACTGTAACTGTTTGTCTACTATTAATATAATAAAAGGACATAACCCTACCAAAGGGCTTTTATGAACCATCATCTTGAAAGTCAGCCTGATCAGAAGGCGGCTGCAAATTTCTGGAGAGTGTTTTTCTTTTCTATTTTAGGGAGAAAGTATCTAATGTTTGCATCATTGTGCAAATATTTTTAATTCTATGTAATTGCTGGTGAGTGAACACTACACACCGGGGTCAAGACTTGTTTGTATTGTTTTAATTAGATCTGAGGAGAGAAAAATCCTACCAAACAAATTATGTGCCTGAAAATAAAATTCAAATATTAATGATAACTTAGAATATTTTAAAAGCTTTAAAAATTATCTATCGTGTTCTGCTTTACTTTTAATTAAATGCTTAAGCCCTTCAAAGGGATTCATTAACACATCTGCAATTCAGATTAATTCATTTTGTCACTGCTGTTTTGACAGATGGCCATATGTAGGATACGGTATTTTGCAAAGCAATCAGGCCACATGAGAAAAATTTGACAACAGATTGCGTTAATCTTTAAGGAAGTTTAATAATACATTGAAAAATAAAAAGCATATTATAAAAATATATTTCAATAAAACAGCGCGAGGCTTTTAAAACTGCATCTCTCTGCTAAGCCATTCAATTGCTGTTCCTCTCACTGAGCGCTCTTCGTGTATGTCATTCCTGGAACAGCTTCAGTTTTTAAACCTTAAGGGTTTGTCCTTCTCTCTGATTCATGTACACAACTCCCACGAGCAGCAATGAGTTACCCATAACGAGGAGCTCAGGCAGCTAAAACTCAGCACCAGCAAACAGTGCATTTGTTATCGCCACCGAATGATGTGTTTTCACATTCGCCCAGCACAAAGCTGGCTATTCTCAAATGTCCTAATCCAGCAAAGACTGGCAACTCTGGGCCAGATTGCAGCAGGGCATTTGAGCTCAGCCTTAGCCTTAAAGCATCCCCAGTCCCTGTTGGGTTTACAGCTTGAAAATAAGCTTCCTTGGACCAGAGCCAAAGCACTCAGCACCTCGCAGGGCTGATCTCCTCACCCTGGGGAGCTGCATGTGAAGGAACTTTAACCCACATTTGTGAAATAAGGTTGCAGTTCTCACCTGCTGCCACTCAGCCAGAGTCCAGACACAGTGATGGAGCCATTGCTTAGCTCTGCGTTATTAATTCTAGCTTAATTTGTCTTATTTTTATTTTTCTTCCCCTAAATAGGTAATGTCTGTGGCTCTCCCCTGCAGAATAAGAGTGTTTCCTGATATTAAGATGCATTGGATAAATCAAAAAAACACATGCTTTTAACATAATTATGGGGTAGCTGGTGCTTTTGAACCTAATTCTGCTCTACCAATGGCTTCAGTGAGATAGGTCACATAAAGCAAACACAATTCCTTTTTAATGAAATACTGATTCAAAGACAACTCAAATAGAGAAAGAATGCATTTTACCAATTCTGAAAAATTAAAATGTTGCTTGTGCTTCCCATGTCTACATTCTTACTATTAATGTTAGTAACAGTGGGATGCACTCCCAGCGAAAAAGGCAGTAGGTGTTCATTATAGATTCAGTACTTCTTAGAAATATCCTGGAGACGACAAATTCATATATTGAATAAAACCTCCTTATATTATTATTTTTAGATGAAAAAAAATTTGTCTGGGCTGGGGCTAATGAATTCATCTTCTTGTGTCAGCTGCACTTGAAAAATTGCACTATGTTCTCTTTATGCTCAACAACTTCACAAATGGGAAAAAATAAAACACTTAAGACGATCTAATGCTCTAAAATTCTGTGCTTTTAAAATTCATCATATACTTCAACACAAAGGGTTGTTGCTGTTTTTCAGTCCACTTGTTGAGGGTTCAAAACCCTGCCTCTCAAAAGAATATTTCATAATCCTTTTCTGGCTTTTTAAAATTTAAGGGCAGCAATCAACAGAGAGCAAGCCCTGGCCTGGGTAGCTGGGAGAGCTGAGCTGGGCCTTCTCCGGGAGTAGGAGATTTCAGCACCCAGGAAATGCCTGATTACTGGATGTATCAGCCACCCTCTCAGCCCTGACACTAGGGTGGCATCCTCCTGCTGTACATTAGACATTCATTCAGTTCTGCCTCACGCTTTCATCAGAAGATTGCAGAGAGAGTCTCATCCAGAACCCAGAGCTATGGATGTCATGGGAGATGCTAATCTCAGACACAAAGCCAAAGGGAATGAGTGCTCAAGTAAAGAAGGAAGCAATGATATCACTGTATCTCCACCAGCCAAAGGTGGCACAGGGGTTAAACTGAACTGCAGCTGGGCACAGACAAAGAACAGCACCTACAGAGCAGACAGACAGTGAAACTGGAGTGCCCAGGGAATAGTTTCTCCCACCACACACTCTGCTGCTCTGTGTCAGCAGAGCTCTCTATGAGTGATCAGAGAGCCACATAACTGGTGCTCGGGCAACACTGGGAACTGAGTCTCAAAGGGATGATTCGGGTTCATAACAAAGGGAAAGAAACACGGTGCCTCCCTGCAAGCTCCCAGGGCAGCAGACCCCGGTTTCAGCTGAGAACCACAGCCCCCATTTAGGAGACTGGTGAGAACTGAGGGCTTGGTGAGGGAAGGAGAAGGAGCTGACCATGGACCTCAAAATAAAACCACCAGTCACACTATGGGATCAGACCATGACAGGAGACAGAGCGTGTCCAACTCCATTTTTCACTTATCTTTCCTATTTTTCTTCACATTTCATTAGGCGCAGCAAAGCCATGTCACTTGCTAAGAATACAGGTTAATCCCCAGGGAATGTGCTCCACTCCAGCTTAGGGTTGGAAATTTATAGGCTCTCGGACACTTCAAGTCGCACAAGTTTACAAGGAAACATGACCATAACACACTTTGGCCACTCTTCCAGAACCTTCTATCTATGAAATCAAGAAACCTCAGAAAACACCTTCCTGGAAAGGAAGAGCAAGGGGATGAAAAGGTGGTAGAGAAGCACCAATGTTCAAACCAGTAAGTCTCATTTGGTAGAAGAGGCAGGAGACAAAGACTGAAGCAGCAGAAGAGGATCAACACCACTACAGAGATGCTGGACCACGGAAAGGTGAGACAGGGAAGCTGAAGGGGAGTAGCAGATCCCAGTCTAGCAACAGGCCCAGCAGTGAGGATTGTGGCACAGGGAAAGGTGAGGTGTGGGAAACCAGCTGGTCAAGAGACAGTGAAAAGGCCTCTTGAAGAGCTCTATTCACAGACAAGGATAAAACTTCTGCAAGATAACTGCAGCCATCAAGAAAAGAGGGAGGATTTAGTACATGGTGTCCGAAGTGGACACAGAAGGGCGACTGCCTGCCTGTGCACTTCAGGATTTCTCCAGCTCAGTCTTGGGTTTTATCAGGAAAGACAGACAGGAGTTAAGGCTGCTAAGCTGATACTAGTAACTAATTAGTAGGAGATAAACAGCTAATTAGAAATTTGCTAAGTAGCTGCAGGGGGTCAGAGGCAATGCCAGCACAGCGCCAATGGGAACAGCGGCAACGCCAGTGCCGTGGAACAGCCTTGGCCTTGTCCACCAGCTCAGGAGAAGTAGGAGCTCTGCTCACAGCTCTGCAGGGCTGAATAGTCACCGTCCCTCAGCTTTTGCCCCTTTTTCCTATTTCAATGAGCTGCTCATACAAGTTCTGTCACTGCACTCGCAGATCAGTATGACCTGGCCCAAGGGCCGGCAGTGTCGGCACACCTAAAGCCTGGGAAGGGAAGGGAAGCAGCGCACAGAAGCTGAGACACCTACAAACTGCATTGCTGAGGCATTCAATCCAAAGAGATGAATCTTCAGCCAAGAAACTGTGACTCATGATTTAATTTTTCCAGCATATAAGACTTCAAAGTGATTTGTTTGGTCAGAAAAAACCAGTCCTACCATTTTTCATTCTGAGGTAACGTTCATGTCATACTGGTTTTACCAATTTCCAGTTAGCACATTAAAATCAAACTGCAGGTGATACTCTCACAGAATGAAGACTTTGAAACTCCCTTTTCTGTAACTAAAGTTACTGCTGCCTTTCAAAATAAACCTAATGCTTTAACTCTTGAAGCATTTACAAATTTGATCATCTTCAGCAGTGCAATTAAAGCAAAGCCAATGTGTTTATTCTGTTCGCAGAGAAGAAGCTGACTAAAACCATATTTATAGTCTTGGAGCAGAGTCAAAACCCTGCTGAACTATTAGCCAAGTGCGCAGATTATTAATTGCCATAAAAGCCACTTACAATATGCATTTGATATCTGTATTGCTAAAGTGTCCACTCTGGTCAAAGTAAAATGGCTCAGCTGGATTTTCTCCTCCCAGGGTGAGGCTGAAAAGCATCTGATATGAATTTCAGCAAACTAATTACTTCCCTTCCTCACTGAAATTCCTATGCATATCAGACAATGAATTTTAACAATAAAAAAGAGTTTAGGATCTAGATAACAAACTTGCAAATTCTCTTTCAGCCTAGTTTAGAAGCAAGATAAAAACGTAGGGGAAAAGACGGTCTTTAATTTTAAAGGGATTTTTCATATCAAGCTTTATGTGCCCCTTCCTAGGGACGATGTAAATTCAGCTCCCACCAGAGAGGAGATTGCAGCTCTGTCAAGTAGACACCCCTGACAGACACTAAATTAACCAACCCAAGCCTTACATTTTCAACAGAAATTTAAAAGATTTCTTCTGCAAAGAAAACACACAGGGAGCAGCTGCCGGAGCCGTAGCCTTAGCAACCACACCTGCCTCATATACTCACGTCGGCTTTCATACATGCTCCTGGACTGGGCCCAGATTTTGAACGGATCTGGCTTCTTCTGCCCAGAAGTGTCCGGCTGGTCCGCAGGCGGTGCCTCCGCGGCGCTGTAGTCCGGCAGCACCTGCGTGCTGTGCACGGGGGACGCGGTGTGCCCGCTGCGGTGGCTGGAGACGCTGTGCTGGGAACTGTTTTGGCTGTCTTTCCTTTCAAGTGGTTGCTGTAAGGAAGGAAAGCGAGTGGAGAGAGAAAGAGAGAGAGAGAGAACAGACGGTTATTGGTCTTTGAGTGGGTGTTTGCCATCAATTTTTCTCCCTTCTTTGATCGGGGTTTCTGCAGGCACATAAGTAAATATATAAATTATGGGTTTGCTGCTAGTTAATGCTGGGTACAGTTAAACTCCCCGATGATGGATTTTGATAGGCAGACTGTCAGAAAGAGACATGCAAAACAAAGTCACTCATCATAAAAAAATATGCATTTTTCCATCTCACATATAAGACAGATCTAAATCTCACTAGAGGTTACTAGTTTCGGTGCACTTATTTTTTCTTGCATTAAGGTAGAAAAACTCCACAGCCTACTACTCAGATAACATTATGGTCTAACTTGACCCTGAAAGAAAAAGTAAAAACTACCGGATTTTGCTGTGAAAACTCAAACCGTCCCTCCGAATCAGATTCAAGCACCGACCTTACTATGCAAGATCACTTTTCCTCTGCAGCTCTTGCAAACCCCCACACCACAAATCGCTGGACAACATCCCTTTGATGGCTCTGCTTCCCAGAGCATCCACAGGATTCCTGCAGACCTTCACAAATGTGAAAATGTCTATTTGAAGTTTGGTTTCTGTGTTTTAATTGAGCATATTAAACTAGGAAAAAATGTGTTCGCCTAAATTCAGGGCTTATTCCAAAGCAGTATGTCAAGAGTTCTGCCTGCTCACTATTTAGCTAAACAGGGTACTTAGTTCTTAATTCAAACTCACAACAGTGTGCTCAAATGAAGCACAAGTCACATCTGCAGTGCCAGGATTTGTACTACTCAATATGCAGAAAAATCTGCCCCCAACAAGAGCTCCCCAAACTGCTCAGCAAACGCTTTCCAATGCTCTTTTAAGATGACCTCGGGTTGACATCAAGGTTCAGTCCAATCTCCCACCTGCTCTGACACAGGGAACTGTGTATGGAAAAACAGAATCTCAGAGGTTGTTTTTCCTACTTCCACTATTTCCCAGCTAAAAGGGGCCAGTCACTGGCACCAAGAAACCTCAGACAGAAATTTAAAGCCTCCTGCTGGCAGAGGGTACCTGAAAACATTGCAGCTGAAGTCTCTGCTTTCAGGGACTTCTCTACGGCAAACCAAGCAGGGCTAGGGTGGCAAACACAGAGCAGAGCAGCACAGAGGGCTGATGTGCCCACAGGTCTGGGGACCCCTTGCTTCACTCTGAACAGGAAACCCCTGGCAGCCAATGCTCCATCACAGAAGGGCTGAATTAATTACAGAAGAGAAAGTCACCTTGCAAAGTGCCCCCTTTCTGAGCCTTAAAAAAAATCCCAACAGATTAGATTATTATTAAATTGCACATACTTCAGGTTTACACCAGAAAAAAAACCAACCCAGGTCCAACAGCCCAAATGACTTTGACCTTTCAGTCTTGCATTCACATTGTTGATCCACTACCAGCATCTTTTAAATAGACTAGATCTTTCAAAAGATCAACTAGAATGTGAAATTGCCTTTGTCCTCTAAAGCAATTTTGAACAAAGCATACCTGCTGTGATTACTCATCTCCAGACTTTCAAATACAAATATCTGAAACAATTTCCAACATTTTAAGCTTTTTAAGTGGTAAATGAAGCTAATTCACACACAGCCTTTCAGTTTTTAAATTAAGCCATTTTAAAACACCTATGCTGGGGATAATCACTCCTTTGCAACTTGGAAAAAAATACAAAAACATTTTACATCTCTCAGTCCAGCCATCTGGATTGGTTTGTTTGTTTAGCCAAACTACTAAAATAACTACAAGCATCCTGCGAAACTTCAGGCCAATCTCACTGGAAATAGCTGGGTTACAGAATGTGGAGTAAAGGGACTAAAGTGTGAAGCTTTATTCAGCCCCTGGAGAAATAGTGAGAACTCTCTGAAAACTTTCCAATTTAAAACGAAACAAAGTTTCAGCTTCAAAAAGTGCTCTCACTTTGTGATATGAAATGTTTAAATTTTGAACAAACTATGAATTCCGTTTCATATTTAGGTTGCAAATGGAAGTGTCAGCACATCTCAAGTAAAACCATCTCTAATTAAACTACAGTTTCAATTGCAAATACACAGACATTTTTCAAGAAATAAGGGGAAAACTCTTCATAAGGAAAGTTGTCTTCCCGAAATATAACTCCTTCAAAAATCCTGAAACATTTCTGTTTAGGAGTTTAAGAGGGGACCAGAAAAAGGGAAACTCAACCACAGTAATAATCCATATATGTAATTAAATTAATTCAAGACAATATTTATTGACTTTCACATCACCAGAGGAGGCCAAAAAGGTTGGGGGCTAAAATTCTTTCCACATGCTGTAGCAGCTTCAGGACATCATCCCCATGAGAAATTGCAGGGGTCTGACCATCCTGGTCACTGCAACACCCCTCCCATGGGAACTTCTCAGATAAAGAAGTTCGTGTCCTGGTGCAAGTGGAGCTTTCCCAAGAGAGATGAGCATAATGCCAGTGAAAGGATGGGTTCTCCGTCTCCTGCCCCGTTCCCAGCTCCAGGGCCAATCCTCCTGGGTCTGCATCTTGCTGTCTGGCTCGCTCAGTTCACACACATGGGCAGGAAAGCAGACAAATTGCAGCCAGATGAGCACAGGGCTGTTTGGTGACTTAAGTGCTGCAGAGAGATCAGTTCAGACCTCACCGTGAGATGCTGATCATCTTTTTCAGTGCAAAGTAAACCAGATCAGCTGAATTGTATTGACTTCTGACAGTAGCTGCCAAGAGCACGGGGCATTGAACTACCTGAGTCAGAAAGAGCACCCCTGACTCTCTGGAGCTGACAATCTTCTCCAGAGCTGCTCATAAACATCAACAGCTTGCCAGAAAGACTCTTGACTAAAAGTGGCTAGAAATAAAGACTATGATGACTCCCTTGAGTCCATTTAAGCAGACTGCACACTTAAATACAGGTGATGGGATAAAACCCCTTACAGCCTTGACAAAATAAATACGTGGAAAGCTGCAGCTTCTTGCACACTACCCAAGGCGCAGGTCAGGTCTGAGATGCCTGTGCCAGCTTCTCAACACCCTGGCTGAAACTTTGCAGTGCTCATCCTGCAGAATAGAAGACAAAGGCATAAAACTGCAAACAGGGAGAGTTTCTGTGGTTTCTCCCATGGCAGTTAAAAGTAGGGGGGGGAAATGGTCTCTGAATGAAGAGGGGTGTGTGGTACAAACATGCTGTGGAACCAGTTTCTCCTTCTGACAAAAACAGGACACTGGCAGACCCAGGTGCTGCCTGTCCACCCAAAATATGTGGCAAGTCTCTTGTCAGGGGCAGGCTGTGCAGAGGAATTGCATTTTTGGCCACAATTCAGCTATGCTGACAAAGTATTTATTTAAATCCAAAAGAAAAAAATTAGATTTTTGGAAGAGCTTAGCACTTTCTGCCCCCTGCAGTGATCTCGTCTTCCGATGATCTAGCTGCCGATTTTGTGCTCTAGAGCATTTTGGAGAAACTGGTCCTGGTAGTGAAGCAAACTGAGTTGGAAATGGAAATCTTTGCCCCCTTGTGGAGTATTTTGATGCAAGCAACAAGGGGAAAAAAAAAAAAAGAAAAAAGAAAAAAGTTTGGGTTTATCCATGTTATAAAATGATAATTCCAGGGGAAATTTATATACTAGAGAACTTGCATACTGAAAACATATTTTCATGGCTATTCAATGCAAAAATATTATACATTTTCATCTAACAAAGAATCAATGGGAAACTGAAAACAAGTGAGCAGACAGAGAGCTACTGGGAGCCTATCTTTGGTGGGGGAATAAATTGCACAATAAAGAACTTGGAAATGTCCAGTCCCACGTATGGCTGCAAAGGGTTTCTTTTACTAATTTGGCTCTTTCTTTCCCCAAGGTTGAAAAATTCTCCTTAAAATTTGAGAAGCGCAAAGCTCATCAGAAGATACACACAGGCTGAAAAATACAGCCCAAGAAAACTGAGCAAGAAAAAAAATATTCTGAGGCTGTGTCACAGCTCCAGCAAACCTCTCCAAGGGGCTGAAACACCTCCCCACAGCCAGGCCGTACAAAAAACCTGAAGTTGGCCTTTTGGGAACTGGGGATTGGGGCTGGCAGCTAAAAATAGGACTTGCTTGAGAACGAGCAGCCGCTGGCAGAAAGTTGGGAATGTGTCTGAACTTTGGGAAAGGACAGGAGGTAACAAGAGAGGGCTCATCTCTTGAGCAAAGCAGAAGAGGATAGACACCTGAGTCGTGACTTCCCCGATGCAGCAGAAGAAATGAAGAATAAGGACAAGTTAAGATCAAGCCCACTGCTCCCAGCCTGGATGCACACTGTCCTCTGGCTGCAGCTCATTTATTAAACAGGTAATGCTGGAAAACCATTCCTAATGCAGGGAAAACGGGAGCACGTTCCCCCCCAGCCCCACAGGCAGCTGTGCGGTGCTGGGGACAGCCCACGGCACAGGCTCCACCAGCAGCACCCACATTCACCCCATCGCTGCCAGGGCAGCAGCACACTGGGAGCCCCTGGGATTCAGTGCATCCCTGGGAAACACCGGCACAGAGTTCAGTGAGATGGCATCGCAGCCCGAGAGCGTGCCGGCGGGGCAGGCCTGGCTCTCACCTGCCATGAGGGGATCTTCATGGCCAAGAGGGTGGGGTTGGGCTCCCCTCACCCCGCAGCTGAGCAGCACCCCTTCAACAAACCGAGGAAGGACAGGGTTGGCAGCATCACCACTTCCCTGCTTTTGACCATCGCCTTGGCCACGCGAGCTCTGGAGTTCATGTAAATCCACCCCAGAGAGCCTCGGGGACGATTTCCTCCTCTGCACAAGGATGCCCCGATGCACTTTGCTCCAGGTTTCCCTGCTCAACCACTGCATGTCACCAACGCCTGGGGATGATGAAGCGGCTGCACCGGCTCGGCTGAGCCCTGGGCTCTGCCCTCTGAGGAGCGGTCGGTCATTAAAGCTGCCGCACAATGCGGCAGACCACAACATCGCTGCTAATTGCCGCTGCCAACGATCCCGTGTGCAGGCAGGGGGAACAGCAGCCTCTGCTCTTTGTGAATCCTGTGCTTTAGAGGCAACAGCACCGCCTAGGACCACAGGAAAAATGACTGAAGGGACCCTAGAGCAAAGTGCGAGGGCCTGGGAGAGGCACACGAGGGGATGGAACTGCTTTCCCAAGGCTGACGGGCTCCTCAAAGCAAGTAGTAGGGAGAAATCTGCTGTCGCACAGCTACACCTGTTTGCAAGCAGCCTCTTTGTTCAGCAAGGCAGGATTAGCCTGACATGGATTTAGATGCTGCTCAGATTTTTTACGGTGCATAGCTGTCAACCAGAGAGGTGTCTGACACAGCACGATCCCGCTTCACCCGATGCCAAATGCGCGTGTGGCAGAGTGGGAGCCTCCAGGCTGTGGAAAGACCAAGACTCATTGATTAGGGCTGGTTTAACGACAGAAGTCGGGAGTCCGGATCGCGTGCAGCCAGTCCTGCTCTGACCAGGGCAAAAAGTGGAGGCAGAGAATAGAAACGTGCCAGACACGGATGTATTTTACACACTCGCTTCTGTTTTTCCGAAGGCTGAAATAATCCCCGGGTGTGACAGCAGCGAGCGCGCAGGGTCTGACAGGGCTGTGATTTGCGAGGGAGCACACCCCGCACTTCTGCCTCCCAACATTAATGCGAGCTGACAATGGTAGAGGCCTGGGCTCACATGACTTTAATCAGCGCTGCCCTAAGCCATCAGAATCACATTAATTATTTCAGGGCTTTCTTTTTGGATGAACAGGGAGCTCGTATTAAAAGCAAGAGCCTTCTGCGCAGCCTCTCCATGAGCCTCTTGCCCAGGTTTGTGAGGTGGGCTGTGCCCAGCTGCAGGCTTTGGCACCCATCGGGGACTGTTGGGGAAGTTTCACACCGTCTTACAACACAGCAAACACCTCACTCGCTCTGCTCCCCCAAAGCTCCTGGGAGAGAATTCTGCCTTTCCCTCACTCCCAAGCGATAACTGCAAACTTTCAGGCTTAAAGTATTTAATTTCCCTTAAAAATAAACCATTTGTTTTTGTTGCATACAAATAGCACATTAATTTCTTCCATAATATCACACATGGAGCTTTAGAGATACTTTAGATCACGGCTTCCGTGCCGCCAGCTAACATGTCATCCAGGTAACAGCTTTACGTGGAAATAAGATCAGAGGGGACAAGAAATTACTGTTCTATTGTTGCTTTTTTAAAAAAAATAAGGAATCTAACACCTGCAGCACAATCCTGCTCAGTATGGAAATCCCTCCAGAGCAAGCACCCAGGCAGCTGACTGTATTCCCTGGGAACTGTAATCATGCTCCGGTTCATGCTTTGTCTCTCTTGACAAGGTGCGTGCTTTCCCATTCCGTTAATAATTCAGCCAAGGGTACTCAAGAAAACTCAGGGAGTTAATGGAAAAGGTTGGTGCCTATGAGCACCCGACAGGAATTGCTATCTGGCAAGAAGGTGGAGCCTCCCATCTTTCCAAAAGGAAACAATAGCTGGTTTTTTTGGTAAGTTAAATGACAGAGAAGCTCATCTGTCAGGGAAGCGGATCTGTAAACCTAAAGCTTTATTTGCAAACAAGTCCCCCTTCCCTACTGCATTCCTCTCTCATCTCCCCATGCAGCAGGAGCCGTGCAAGGTAATCATGGTTGCAACAGAAAGACAACTTAAAACAATCAAGACCCACAAAGCAAACATGCCAAACTCGTGCCTTTCCCCTTCAGAGCAGACAAACAGACAAAAAATAGTAGCTGAAAAGTGCTTACCGACTTTGGGCTCTTCTTTGGGACCGGCAGTCCTGAAAAATGGCAACAAGGGAAAAATAAACATTAGCATTAAACGTTACCTTCCCTTAAAGAAAAATCCCTAGGTGTATCATCCGAACGTAGCCATCTGCAGAGTTATGTCAGCTTTCGCTCTCGCATCGGAGTTACCAGTCTGTTCATATCGAATCAAAGCACAGGGAGAGGGAGAGCGAGCGAGAGACGGGAGCGCGGAAGAGGGAGCGGGGGGAGAGCTCTATCTGCATTAGCTATGCTGACTTGTGCTGCAGCAGCCGGGAGGCTGGGAGAGAAACCCACAGCCCTCAGCGGCTGCCGAAACCCGGCGCTCGGGCAGAATCTCAAATGCTCCCCCGGATTACGGGAGACTTAGCTTACAATTAAGCCGAGGCTCTTTCCTTTTGACGCGATCGGCTCGGCGATTTTATCGGACCAATCGCGGAGGCGCAGGGCAAACAGGTTGATTTTTTAAAAAAGTATGTCTCCAGAAATCGATTTTTGAACGGGGAAAACGGGCACTGGCTTGAGCCAAGAGGTGCGGGCTGGGCAAAGGAAAACAAAAGCATGAGGAAGGATAAGCTTTTATCCCTAAAAATGTGAATATTACTGAGAAAACACATTTTCCTTCCTGTCCATCCTCAACGTAAATCTTTGAAGCCAGAGGTTTTATCTGTTAGCGACAATTTCAGAGAGCTGTGGCTTGAGAACAAGCACTACCAGTGCCTTGACCCCTGGAGGGGGGGAAGCTTAGGAGCCTGGACAAGGGGGGTTTACACAGGTTGCAGTTGATGCAAAGGAAGAAACAACAGGGAGGGCATCAGAGAAGGTTTTTTCAAGGACAATTTTGCATTTTGAAGCAGCCTCTTACTCGCTCTGTGATGAGCAAGAGAACTCAAGAGAGATTTCAATCAACTACTTGTGCATGTAGCCCAGTTGCCAGCAGCAAAGGAAACACTTGTCCAGAGGTTTACCTACAAATGCAGGAAAAGCTCTTTCTTGTGCCTTTTGCAAGAATGCCCAAGACCTCCCTTTTCTATAACTGTTGGAAGAGAGGCAACTCCCCACATTTTGCTCTGTGTGACACTCCAAAAACAAACATAAACCTAAACACAGATTACATTGCACATTAAGTGCTCAGTAATTCAGATGTTTGAAATCTGCTTTTGTCTTTAGCATGTGATTTATGTGGCATTTATGCCGCATTACGTTTTCTACTTTATGCATTTTGTTTATTCTAAAACCCATGCCCTCATCTAACTTTTACACAGAGAATAAAATAAGTGAAGCAAGTGAATCACAGATCTGTCTAGGAAGATGCCTATTTTAAGGTAATTTGGGAGATGTTAGTTCTGAATAGGGAAGATCCACAATTAAAAATGATAAACAGAGCTCACTTTGCTGTTGCTCTCAGACTGGAATGCATACTGCAACGAGGATTTAAAATGAAATATTTTCAAGCTTTTGAGGAATATTTGTGCTCTGCATGTCACTGATGCAATCCCAGCCAATAGCTGATATCCCTCCAGGCACTGATTGATCGAGGGACAATGAAACATCAAAACTGTTTGAACGAAACAATCAAGACTGCAGCTTCATTTTTGCTGACGGGGACCGTGTTTGTATAATACACTTAAAGAGAAAAGCACTAACAATGTTCATGGCAAGTCACATTTTTAACAGGCATCATTTATCACAGAGATAAACACACAGATACAGATTCTCCTCTCTCTCTCCCTCCTTCCACATGCATGCACACACATTTACTCTCCCTTTCCAAGAGATGCTCTTTCCTATTAAATCAATAGGTAGAACAGATCCCTGTGCACACACGCACCCTTAACGCACCAGCATGAGACAGAAAAGATATTACAGCAATTTAAATGCTCCCTCCAAAATAAAAAGGAAATGCAGGTGGGCTGCTGGTTAATACTGTATCAGAATTCAGTTCATTGCATCACAAACATTACATGTTAAAATTTAATAAGTATGAACTACTGAACAAACCTTTCCTTTAAGTTTGTCATTAATTTTGTCTGATCTGGCCCCAAAGAGATGAAAAACAGTTGAATAATAATGGCCAACACATCAAGACCATTGTTTGGCAAGTTTATCTTACAGTGTCACTGCTCTGTGCCAGACTTTGCTGCAGAACAAGCAATAATTGACTTTTCACCAAAATAAGTGACTGCAGAACACGTTAACAAATGTCTGTAGTTTTTCATGGGACAAGCTTATAGTCAGGGGAATAACCTGCCTGTACATTTCCCTGTGAAAATGTTATTTATTCATCTAATTAGGGTCTCATTTCAGAACTCCAGCTCTTGACGCAGCAGGCCAAATGAGCAAATGATAGGTATAATGGGTAGTTTTCATGCTCAGATGATGGAATGGATACAGTATTTAACAGCGATGAACACGAAGAGCTTGAATAACCCCCAAATCCTGGGAGCACCACTAGTGAGAAAATGCCAAGCTTTTCCAAAAAGCTTCTGGGAAAGAAATTGCCCGAGTCTTTGAATCTGGAATACTGACAGATATGAATTACAATATCCATCTTTTGATTCCATTAACGTGTCTCATCACTGCTCACGCTATACCTTGCTTGGAAGCTTGTCCTTCCAAGGCTGCACGTTCTCCCCTGAAGCCTCACTGCAAATTTTTCAGAGGTAAATGGGCCAAGCGTGGACTTAACACCCAGTTTGCATCTTTTTGGCATTGTCCAGCTTTTTAGTGGCTGGAGTAATAGCTTCACATCCCTGGCTAAGAGAAGCCAAAAGGCTTGTCCCTGCTCTGATACTAGAATAGTAATAGTTTATACTGACACTGTTTGCAGCGTAATTCCACTGTGATTTGCTGCCTCTGGACACCTCTCACGAGTACCTGAAATGCATCTTCTAATTTTGTGGAGTTTTGGAAATGCAGGTTAGAGATGATGGAAGAGTCAAGCAATTGAATGGGGCTGTTGTCATCACAGAGTTAACAATGTTTTAAAACAAACAAGCACATCTGGCAAACAATGTCAATATGACCTAAAACCCCTTGAATGGGCTCATTGTAGCTACTTACTGAATGTGCCTGGAATTAAATTAATTAGAAAACACAAATTACTCCCCTCTAAATAACAATGTAATAAAGCAACTGCTTAATGAAAAATATCAGTGATCAGTGAGCAATCCACAAGAACAAAAAAAGGGACTGTAATCAAACTAAATTCACAGACTCGTCAGCAAGACAAGAAAGGCTTCATACAAGGTTAGTCAAAAATGAGTCAGATGCAGGGATCTAAATTAAACTAATTATCACAGAGATTATTACATTTATCTTAACAAAACCCTCTCTCTTTTCTCGCCAGTACTCCCTAAAGCTCTATGTACAGCTGGCTGCATCCATCTGCTCAACTACGTTTTGTAACATAGGGTAAAAAAATGCAAATCATTAAGCAAGTTTTGTAGCATGACTTAGGCACTCTTAATGCCATTACCCATCAGGAGCTGTATTTCTGTTGCGTGACACTGTGTTAGGTTATGAGCAAAGTGGTCTGTGAATTAAGGCCTCAATTCAGCTTCCTTCATATGTGGCACGTGTTAATTGTTCAGTCTTATGTGGTACAAGGCTTGGAGATGGGATGCTGTAAGATCCCTAACCCTATCTACAATGAGTTCATGGCAGAACACATGGGACAAAACTGTGACCCCAAGTGTTGCTGTTTCTAACATGCAGTGCTCCTCTATTCTTACAGGAACATTTTTTTCTCATCTCCTTTGTCTTTATGCAACCTAATTAACATGGGAAGGGAACACATCACATGGTAGATTCTGCTTTGCTGAGCATATACAAATGCAATGTGTGACTACAAACCCACACCACAGCCTGGGCCTGATTCTGGTAAAAGCTCAGAAGGCCATAAAACCTCAAAAATTATCTAAATGGCCACCAGACACAACATGCCCTGCTATTGCCCCACATTTTACAGATGGTAGATCAAAATTATCTCAAGCTGAATCCTAAGGAAGACCTCTCTCCAGGTTCCATAGGAGTTGTCCAGTCAACTCATCTGGACAGCCTGGACATGTGGAGGTCAGCTGGTATGAACACTTAGCTCTTCACCACACACATACACAAAAGTATATGTTTCAATGGGATTTCAACTGAAGTTGGAACAATTCAATATCAGTTTGTACAATCCACCCACAGGACAAAGGTTCCTGAAATTGCTAACAGCCAGTCTGGAAGCCAGACCATTATCTTACTCCTGGCTTACAACATCTGTGGCTACTGCTCAACATCTTTCATTTTCGGGGTGGTTTCGCACCAGCTGTGTCTAGATCTTCACTTCTCACAATTCCCTAACACTTCCAAACTGGACATCTTGTGGACCATCTATATCCAACAGCAAAATAAGGCATGTGTGAGTCTGAGTGGAAAGGTCACCCATTAGGTTTTGCCGTTTTGTTGTCTGCAGCCCAGAATGCACAACTGCTGAAAATTAGTTGGAGGCGAATAAAAACGCAAGAAAAAGATTTCAGACTGTGTCATAAGGTTAACATTTACCGAGAAAATGTTCCTGCCTGGAAAAAAAATAACCCTCAAGCTTTCTAAATAGCGCTTACGCTATGCTGAATAAAAACCAAAGGTTTGTATCAAAGAAAACAGGCACTCTGAAAGATGAGGTTTAGGTAAAGTGCCAGAGTCTGGGGGCACACAACCATGTACCTGGCATCGAACATTGATTACTGCTTTCTGTGTGCAAAACAAGGAACTTTAAATAATTAATGCTAATGGCCATTAGTGCTGCCAGGGGGGCAGGGAACGGGAGGTTGGTGGTGACAAAGCAATCCCCTTGATTCTGTATAATCCATTGCCAAAGAATTTCTAATAAAGGACAAACACTATCTAAAAAAGTAGATGAAAGTTGGTTTTTTCCAGACTGAAGAAAGAACAAGAATAACCTGTAGCAGGAGAGGCAAACCTGTGCAGGCATAAGGATCACCATCATCATCCTACCTGTCGCTGCCCAACTTTTCTGCTTGTCATGGTGATTTGCATGACAAGAGTGTCACTGCACTAGCAAAAAATTAGCTATGCAATACAAGCTTTAAGCAAGAGAATAATTTACACTGCAGGAATATAGCCCTGCCATAAATCAAGTTTGGTAGCTTCCAAATGCAGTGAAAAATGCCACGTTTCTGATGCTAATGTTTAATGCTAATGCTAAGAAAGCAATGTTTTGAAGAGATCATCTTGGGCATTATTAACCCACTGTCACTGACAAAAAGCATAATGAGGCATAGAACATTATTGCCATTAACATGAATTTCAGTTCTAGATGCTCTAAAGATGTTAAATTGTATTAGTCTCAAATACTCATTTTTGGTTGGGATGCTAAACAATTCCTCCTCGTTAAAGTCTCACTCATATTTTCAACATCTCGAACGAGAATTGATTTTAGAAGCAATGAAAAAGATACAGGCTAATAAAATGCTATTTAATTACTATGAAAATATAAATTTAACTGTGCAGTAATATATATAAGGTAATGCCAAGACAATAAGATAATAAAGAGCTCGAGAATTAGTGTGACAATTACCATCTAGCCTATGGTTGAAAGCATGTCAGCAGTTTCTTGCATTTTTATTTTGAAGCTCATTAAATGAAGAGCTTACCATAAAGCTCGAGCTGTTGGAGTCATACGCCTAAATGGAAATCTTTGTTAATATTTAAACAAATATGTACATGGACATTAAATTTCTGAAATCTCACAAATTTCAGAAGCTAAACACCACAATAGGAAAGCAATTAGAGACTCCCATGTTTCTGTTGCATAGATAAGGGGGTGTGTATACACAGGTATTATATATCTACTTTTCACATACACAAGCAGACGTGTGGTTATGCACGAAAGTACCTATTCTTTTCTAGAAGCCCACAAAACCCAGGACTTACAAGCTTTATTTCTGGAACACATCTCACATTTTCTTGGGGCGTGCTGCGATTTTGAAGATGTCCAGTCCCAAAGCCCCTCTCTTCAGCTGCCTGTCCCTTGGCAAAGCCATGTAGGTACCAAAAGGCAGCAGCACCTCAAGGTCAACCCCACATCCCACTCCAAGCTTCGTATAGAGGACACCAGAGAGGAGAAACCGTATTTTGCTACTGTCACATCTCTATTTATGCTGCTCAGTGAGAGCATTTGTCTTCAGACTTACCACAGCATTGCTACAAGGTGTAAATCCACGTGCCCAAACTCGGTGGCTTATGGCACATTCTCATATTTCATATGTGGAGAGCAGCCTGCACAGAGGGGATGCCTGAAAATAGGGCCCTCTTGGCATCAGTTTGATTTAGCTATTAATAAATAACATCCCTTAATAGTAAGCTAATATTTACAGAATGCTTAGCCAGACTCAGACCTGGGGAGCGCAAAGGTGCATATGGCACACTAAGGCCAGAAAACCTTTACTAGGGGGCAATCATTTTACAGATGTTTTTGCAAATCATAACTTAATTAGTTTTAAAATAGTTTTCTATTAAAACAAAGCAGTAACTCAATATAACTTCCAGTATGTAGTTGTACATCTCAGAAACTATCCCTGGAGGATGGAGACAAACCCCCTGATATTTACCTGCACATCCCTACCAACATCAGCTTCGTGCAGTCCCAGCGTCCTGACCTCCCCCAGCATCCTCAGCCAGCTGTGTCACCTCCCTGAAGCTCAGCCTCCTCTACCAAGACTGCCTGGTCTACAAGTCCTGCCAACTTCTTGAGTCCAATTCATGCTACTCTGCAGATCTTCTGGCACAAAAGACACAGGTTAACAGGTTCTTAAAGATGGTGTACTCCTAATTACTATCACCATCACAAAAATAAGTCTGACAGAGAAAAAATAAACTTCAAAATTAACAAACATAGCATCCCAATGCAGAATGGGAAAACATTTAAATTCAGAATGGATAGAGTTTGAGACAGATGGACACATATTTAAAAACAATCTGTTTCAGAACAAAACCAATGACTAGTCCATTACAAAGCCATCCTTCTTCCTTAGTTTTGCCCACCTGCTATGCTTTTAATGACTCTCCAAATTTATCTAAAGCGATAAAGACCTTTCTTGGATTACTGATACCTCATTAGTTTGGTTATGACTGGTTTTTACCATGCCAAATCAGGGCAGCAGCTACTGCACCCACCTGCAATGTGGCAGACAAAACCTCATTATTTACAAGTACATGCACACCAAAATGCCACCCAGGCGGGTATGTAATGGTAGGAGGAAAAACTGAGTGGAATGAAACCCTCCTTGCTGCACACCTCCAAGTCTGCTCCCTTTCCTGCTTTGCAAAGCCTGATGAAGATGTGGGAGGCACATCTCTAGCTAAAGCTGCCTTATCTAATGCACAGTGTTAGGTTCTGCTGTGCCACCTTGTGTTACATCACATCACATTTGATATAAAACAGCACTGTGTGGGTTTGAGTTGCTCCACTTATACCACTTCAGCATTTAATACCAAAACCAAACCAAAACATGGGGGGGGAAGCACTAACTTTCAAAACCTCAAGCTAGGGAGGAAAAAGAAAAAGCCTTTACGAAGAGTTTCAGAGCCCTCATCTTTCAATTGCTAAGCAAGCGCCTGATTCCTTCTCATCTCAGAGCCTACTGCTTTCTGCAAGATAAGGTGGTTTGGGCAATAAAACATCCTGATGAGAAGATTTCAGCCATGTTTTTTTTCTCCCAGCATTCAGAAAATGCTTTGGGTTTCTTACTGATGCTAAAGCAGATCTAGATTCCCTGCCACAGAAAGGCAGCCATGCATGTAACGTGCACACCACCACTATTGTGCTGTCAGCACACAGGACTGCACAAAACTGACATTATTTCGTTATTCCAAACATGTTAATTGTTCACCTCCTTCATAATTAAAGTACAGGTTTTCTCCCGGCCTTAAAGCACCCTTTGTGAAATACCTCAAAACTTTAGGGAATTTTATCAACCCTTGAAATTAATGAAAATGTGTAACAAAATGCCAAACAATGAATCAGCAACTGTTCTATCCTATTTTGCACTTCCAAGCAACTCTGGAGCTCAGATGACACATATATCTGGGGGACACAAGCTATAGCATAGATAGGCCATGCTGCCACAAAAATGCAGGGTAGCTCATGTAAAGCTGATGCTGACCCAAAAAGCAGATTTCACAGGCGTCTCTTCATTTGCTTACTCATTTCTAGGAGAGAATCAGTGTAAATGGAGTTAATGAAGGGTAGCTGAGGGGAAAACACTTGTGTCTCGAATGACTAACAGATTAGTGTCAGCACTTCACACGTATCACACCAGCAGTAGCTGGAAATTCTGCAGGCAATTAAAATGTTCATATACCAGTGACGCCAAGTCTCCTTCATTACCAGAACTGTAATATTATAAAGCTGCTCTTTTTTGGAATCAGGTGTTCATAGGTCCTTAGCCTCCCAGAGTTTAGGAAAGGCAATCAGATGTGAATAGTAGAGGCTTGAAATAAAAAGACAGAAAGGACTCCCGTGTGGTATCCTTACATCTCGAATTTTGGGAGCTTAAAGTAAGATCCTGCACACTTGGGCTTTTTGATATTTGAATTTGCCACTTACTGTTTCAACCGGATGCCTCGTACCGAGAAACTCCAGCACGATGTGGTAATGCTAATTAATTAGTTCCCGCAAATGCACTATTTGTATGGACATTAGTAACACATATCAAACTATTTCGTGTCTGGACAAGCTACTAACAATTACCCTTTGTGGCTGTAGGCATTTGCAGGCACCCAAAGCCTTGGTGAAACCCTGCTGCCTCCTGGAGTCTAATGGGAGCCTTGCCATGGACTTCAGCAGCACCAAAACTTCTCTCTTTTGTGTTTTGGGTAAGCAGAGTCATCCCAAACCTTGCAAATTGAGATCATCAAAAACAAACGGCTAATGTCACTGAGATTAACACCTGTAAAGCACTTTGAAGGGGAAAAACACCGCGTAATCCAAAATATTACATTATTTATAAGACGACCTGATTTTAAATGTTAAATTCAGCTTATTTTTATCACAAAGAGAAAACAAGTTTCTGCTCGCTTGCTTTACAAAACCAATTACCACTGATCAGTGTACGGTGCTGCATAACAATACACAGCATTGTCCCAAAAAAGCGTATCTAACACTCCGGAGCTGCTACAGGAAAATTAACTTGCACAGCGGATTGAAATACATGCACATAAGCAATTCTAATCAGGGGTACGAACTTCAAACTTATTAAAAATACCCAAACCTGTAACATTTCCTTTATTTCATCTTTTTCTGACTTCAACTGATTTTTGTATCTGCTCCTTGATATACTAGTCCCTCATCAGAATAAGGCTGTAAGAGAATAGTAAATGTGACATCAAACTTGCTTTAAACTTGCTTTAAAGTCTCATCAGCTTTTTTTTGGCCTTGTTAGAATATAATTCCACTCAACAGAAAGAAGAGAATAATGAAGAGTGACTTGGTGGTTTGGGAAAAAAAAAAAAAGATGCAACTCTCAACTAAAGGTTTCCTCAGTCCTGCTCCTTCCCTGCAAATGAATTTTAACAATATATTTTTACCCGGATAGTCTGTTTTCAGAAAATGGAAAGGGCACACAGCGAAACTTTTTAAAAACATTTCATTTCTAACACAGTTTGTAGAGCAACTTCCAAACTTGACTAATCTGACTCCCTTCTTCCCAGGCACATCTCCTTAAAGGAAATAGCAACAAAAATAAACAATAGGAAACAACTGAAGACAGATTTTTAAATGCCAAATAAGATTCCAAGTTTAATCAGGAAATCCATAACTCTGGAATTGCAAAGTAATAACCCTGGAATAAAAAGTAATGCACTTGAAAAATATGACTTACTAACCAGCAAGGGCTGCCCATGAGCTATCAAAAATATTTCCCCACCTATTTTTTCTGTATGGTATTATTTGGACTACAATATCAGGTATTTTACAGCTCAAAATAATCTCTACTGAGTGACAAATTGCTGAGAGATTCAACAAACAGGTTTGATGGAAGATACTTGAGTAGAAGGTACCAGGAGTTTTGGTGGTGGTTGTCAGAAGTAAAGCAAGGAAAAAAGGAGGTGACTTGAAATGAGACTTTCAAAAAATGTAGAGGTGAGTTGAGCACAGCAGAGAGCAGAAAGGAATTGGATCTACTCCTGCTCTGGGGGCTGAGGGAAGGAGCTGCCATAACGTGGTGGGCCGGGGCGTAGAGAAAGAAAACCAACTGTAAAGGTGGCATACACAGTGATTGGTACCAGCAGCTCTGTGCTCAGCAAGATGGGGCTCACAGGGGTTCCTATGGATCCAAACACAGGACAAAGACCTCAGTATAAAGCTCTGCTCTCTCTCTACTAGAACTGAAAACACTGCTGGAAATGATGAACTTCTCTTCCCATTCCACAAGCTTTGGCACTGGCAAACACGCTCTGTGGTAACCATCAGATGATTCCCAGGTTCTGATTTTTGTCCTAAATGCAGTTTGGACTCACTTTCTCTCTAATTCAGCAGCTGCTAAGACAGTTTGAAATTTTCTGGCAGCTCGATGCTTAAGTGGCATGACTTTCAACTCACTCTTCACTGCAAGCCTAAAGGGCAAACAGAAGTGAGTGGCTTGTTCAAAAGAGTTCAAGTCTGCACTGAATAGCTGATTGCAGCTCTAATTACCATAGTTTTACATCATTAGGGATAGCAACTGAAAAGGAGCTCTAATTCCAATACTTTCTTTTTTTTTTTTTTTTGGCTCTTACCACTCAATGATCCAGTTCCAACACTTCTGCTAAGGACAGGAAGAGGAAACTTTCCATGAGGAGAGAGGTTCTTGATGAACAAGTACAAAGGCAATATTTTTGCTTACAGAATCCAGGCTGACAGGTGTTTGTAGTGGGGTAGAAAGCATGGAGTAGTGAAAGATCGTCCTCTGAAACCTGCAGCAGTAGCAGATTTCACTCAGCTCATGTATTTAACGCTCAGTGCCACTGCTCATCTGTGCCTGAGAATTGTATTTTGACATTTTAGAGCTCGAAGAGCAATTTGATTTCAATTATCCTATTATAATGTGCAATTACAAGTTTTTATGATATACGGTTTGTAAAGTTTTCCCACTGTGTCTGAGGGATCCTGTAACTCTCTCTATCCTGGTTGGGGGGAGCCCGAGCTGCAGGAAACAGCATAAAAGAAAAGCACATGTATTTTTATATTACTATGTGATGTTTAAAAGGCATGAACACAAGACAAACAGAGAGAGGAAAAAAGATGTCCTTCCATTTTCGGCTCCACAAAGAACCTTCAAGTCCAGGGCAGTTGACTCAAGCATTCACTTCCAGCACAGGAAGGACAAGTTAAACTCTTCTCCATGGGAAGTGTGGAGGTTAATTGCTCTCAGATGCCAAGAGCATCACTGGAACAGCAAGGGAAGGCCCATGTAGCTAAGCAGACTTGATAGGTTTATTGCTTTAGAGCTTTGCAATTTTGTTCCATTGCTGAAAATTCTTGTTGTTGTTATACGAGTCACAAAGACCTTCTTAAGCCCACTGAGTCAAGGACCAGCTGAGCAGGACAGTTGGCACAGATCCCTCCCCACTTCCATGTACCTCATTACTCCCCACAAACACCTTCCGTTCCACTGAACCATAAACAGGGAATTTACTATGGGCTTTTACATGAAGGCAAGACTAAGGTGCCCACTGATAAGCATTTAGACAGATTGATATTGCATTGATCCTTCTTCCCACAAAATACATTCAGTTATGAAACTCCAGTATATTTTCTTTTTCACACAATGTATTTCCATTCTCCAGTCTAATGTGAATTTGGCACTAGGGAAAGCTATTAGAAATGCCACTGATTTCCACATGGCATGTGAGTGACATTTCACCTGCGTGCCTTTACTTTGATCCGGAGCAAAGTTGGAACACATCTTCTAGGGGATTACGTAGATCAGGCTCAAGGTTTATGCTATTTTTGACCTTCCAGTGAATAAACATGCAAGTGAGCACTAATTGTGAAAGTTTTGGAGGGAAAGTGTCCATTTAAACCCGCAGCAACACTGATTAATGTAATTCTTGTAACTGAACACAAACTAAACGTGTATTTTCGGTTAATCTGAAAATTGACTTAAAAAAAAAGAGGGGAAAAAAAGGAAAAATATAATCCTCTTTAATCAGAGGTAATTCACAAAATAAATAAAAAAATATGCAAATGTTTTCACTGAAACAAACATTAGATCTTATTTACTCCAAAAAATACAGCTCAGTAGTTTTGCTGAATAACTTGTACTGAAGCAGCCCCCCACCTGTCCCAAAATAGACACAACTTCCATAATAAAAGTTCCTTGGGAAGCAGGGAAATTATTCTGATTAAATTTTGCTTTTATTATGAATAGAATCCATGCAGAATGGAGAGTTCTGAGAGTTGCTTATTTCAGTTGATTACTGTGCATAGACAAGGATTCAGGGACAAATGGATTTCAAGTGGCAAATAATATTACCTTCCTTCTCTGACTTTTTTTTTTTTTGGTGAAAAGTACTTTATGTACTTTGTAATTACAAGTTTAAAAGAACCTTTTCAGCTACAAACATTCAAAATAAAGTTGTGCCTTTTTTTGCCTTATTAGCAGTAGTTCTTTAAAATAACCAAAATGTGTAATCACATTTTCCAGTGCAGGGACAAAAACATATGCTTAATTCTGCATTTTGTAGTCAGTAGCACTGGTTTACTTTGAGGTACACAGCCTTTGAAGGGTCCTGCTGGGTTATCAAGCATCTCCTCTGCTGTTTCAGGCACCATGTCCTATCCCCTTCAAACATGCTGAGCTTCACCTTCAGGCAGCAAAGCTTTTGTGCCTCCTCCAGTTTGACTTACAGGCCCCTAATGGCTTGGCACTTTCTTCTCATTTCCAGTTTAAATTACTCATGGCCAAACAACACCCAGTTTTTCTTTACCCAACTCTTGTGTTTAGGTATCTTCTATCTCTCCCTCCTAACAGAAATAATAATTATTTTGTCCCCTCTGTCACTTTATTTCGCTAAGCAAAAGCAGCTTTGCTGACCTCCTCTTGCATCCAGCCAAATTAACCCTCTGCATCCTGACTCTGATCAGAATTCACCCTTTCTGAACCCCTCAAGATACGCTCAGTGAGTTTTATCCTGCACTATCTGCAGGTGAAACAGGAAAACAACAGCAATAATAAAATTAATCCTACAGAGGAGAGGAGGGATGGGAAAACAAAAAATTAAACCAGAACATAGGCAAGGTAAGTTTTCCATGGGGTCTTTGGAAAAAAGATCTCAGTGGCCTGACTTTGTACTAAAGTATTTATCCCCCTGCCTCAACCCTGCATGAAGTCCTGCAAACCATTTCAGATGACATGTGAGCAGCCGAGCACACAGAGGGGCATTTCAGCTTCATCCCTCCTGAAATCATCCTTCTGTTCCTCACTCTGAGGCAGTGTCAGGATTCTCCCACTCCCATTAGGCAGCTCTTCAGATGAACACACTTCACAGTAAATATTTTACACTCTGCTCTCAGCAGCTCTGGGTTTGCATTTTAACAATTACACCTCCTCGTTGGGAGTGCACCAGCAGCTTGGAGCAGGTATATTATACATCTTTTTCTGGTATTTTTCTGCCTGATTAGTAATCACTTCTGAAAATCATTTCGACAGCTCTGAACACCAGCCTTAGTGTTGCACGGATGCTTCCTGCACAGCAGGACTGAATGCAAATGCTGGGCTGAAGTAAGGATGCTGACAGCATCTGAGCACTTTCCTCACTGGACACCAGAGGGAGGAGGAGGAAAGGACAAGTGACAGGGAAGCTAAAGAAGAACTGCTTCGAGAGCCCCGAAGGAGCTCATCAGACACTTGAGCCAAGCACATTTCTGCCGTTGGACCAAAATAAATAGCGGCACCTTGTCTGGGGATGGCACTGCTGATAAAACACTTGGCAGGGGTAACACGAGGTCAAGTTACGGGAGAAAGGACCCAAGAGCAGCAGCACTGAGTGCTGGGTGATTTTAGCCAGTTCCATATTTTTCTTTTTTTTTTTTTCTTTTTTTTTCATAGAATCACAGAACAGTTTGGGTTGAAGGAAACTTAGAGGCCATCGAGTTCCAATGCCCCTGCTGTGGACACAGACACCTTCCACTAGACCAGGTTGCTCAAAGCTGCATCCAACGTGGCCCTGAACAGACTGAGGGATGGGGCAGCCACAGCTTTCCCTGTGCCAGGGCCTCACCACTATCACAGTCAAGAATTTCTTCCTAATATCTAATCTAAACCTATTCACTTTCAGTTTAAAGCCAGTTCCCCTTGTTCTATCACCACACGCCCTTGTAAAAAGGTCCCTCTCCAGCCATTTTGTAGCCCCTTCAGGTACTAGAAGATGCTACAAGGTCTCCGTGAAGCCTTCTCTTCTCCACCTTGAACAATCCCAACTCAGGTTTTACTATAGGAGAGATGCTCCATCCCTCTAACAATCTTTGTGGCCTCCTCCGGACTTGCTCGAACATGTTCTTGCAGCGCTGGGGCCTCCAGAGCTGGATGCAGCACTGCAGGTGGGGTCTCTCAAAGGCAGAGCAGAGGGGCAGAATCCCCTCCCTCAGTTGCTGCCTTGGAGCAGCCCAGGACATGGGCTGTTTCTGGGCTGTCAGCATGCACGGCCAGCCTCCCATCCACCAGCATCGTCTTAACAAGCGTTAAACAAACCTGACTGTTCTCGGTTCTGGGGCTACTACTGTCCTTACTCTGCCTCACTCCTCTGCCACAGCTGGAGTGCCTTTTGGTCCAGCTTTCCTCTGGATGTGAAGAGAAACCTGTTTCAGTGATTAACTGTGGGTCCAGGCCCATCACTGAGACTCTGAGTCCTGTACCATGAGAGCGTGAAAATTGAAGCTGCAGGTGCTCTGTGCTGAGATGGAAATGTCAGGACCTTGAAGCAGCGAGGGAGGCAGTTCAAGGAGACTGGTATGGTACCTGTCTAGGAAGGTGATAGCACATGCTCAACACGTGGTGAGTGCCTCAATTTATTTTTTTTAAAAGAGACATTCAACAAGATTACCAGGGAACTATTTACTATTTTATTAAAACTATGCTTTTATTTCCTCATCAAATCTTTTCATTATGCCTTCAAGGCAAAAGGAGGATTATTAAATGTCAGGCACAATTCAAATAATTAATGTATGGTGTTACCAGATATATATGCACTCTCCAGGAGGATTAATAATAGCTGCTATTTTTCTTCCAACCATATTTTCTCCATAATACATATATTAATCATGAGAATGCAGTGCATTTTTTAAATCTCTCCAGTACTGAAAGTCTTTAAGGAACTCACACTTAGAAAATTGGAGAATTCTTAATATATTCTGTTCTCTACTTTTTAATTTACTATCAAAATACAAAAACACAGTAAGCATTTGGAAAGGAAGGAATATAGGAAAGGCAGTGCATTCTCCAGAGCTATTAATTGCAGAACCAATGTCTTCAATGCCTTGAAACAGGTCATTGAAAACTACAAACCAGACTTGTAAATTCAGAAAGCTTGTCTCCCACTAAAATGGGCTGCCTTTTGTTGCTTACTTACTACAATCATAATACTTTAGACTAAAGTCATCAGAAAAGTACTTTTATGGCACACACTCCTCCCAGAGCTGGTTGGAGGTTGTGTCCAGCACCTACTCATCAGCTTAACTTTGCTCATCCCTGTGAGGCAATGTGTGTGTCTTCCACAAAAACCACTGCATGGGACAGCGTGGCCACAGTTTGTCCCTCTGAGATGCCCTCTGACAATGCCAGAGCAGAGGGAGGGAGGGTTGGCCCCTGTGCTCTTGACTTTGCACTCAACAGCTGACCTGGAGTTTCCCTGTGAGCTCGACCCTATTCCAGGAATCGTAATCCACAGGATAAAAGTGTGCTATGAGAGGTGGGAGTGCTTCCTCTGGTTACTTTACACTTCCTATGTGTAGGGAAGGAGCTCCTGTGGATGGACTGATCACTGACAGGCTACCTGCCTTCCACGTGGGCTGCAGACACACTGCCTGGGGGATGGGTTTTGTACCTGCTGGTGGCCTCAGCAATGCAACCAAAAATGAGCAGAGGTCCCAAGTGCGCAGCAAACAAATATGCCCAAAAGTATCCTGCAATTCCTTACAACCTGGAGAAGTTTAAATTCTCTCCTACACTCCCAGCTGTATCCCAGGTGTAACCCTACCCCAGTGAAGAACGATTGAGTATCTGATTTTGAACACTAAAAATTACAGGACATATCACCTGCCTTTTCCATCGCCCTGAACGGCTCAAGAAATGTCCATGTTCTATTTAAAACACTCAAGTTTTACAAGCATGAGGCCAGGGTTTGTTATGTAAGTAAAGGTGTAGGCACATGTGTAACCACAGCACCCTTCAGCCCATTCCTAGAGGATGTGTGCAGTGCCTGTGCCCATGGGAACCTGCACATCCCCCCCAGTGCAGCATCACACAGTAAATAATTTTAACCATCTATGTGACCTGACAACTGCCAGCTTAGGGCAGTTCCTACACCTCAGGAAAAAAGCCATTTCCCCGGAGAGGCTTAGGAGAGCAGAACAGATCTTTCGTGACACGCTTTTGGGTTGTGGTTTTTTTTTAAATTTCGAGAAGTAATTTTTTTTAAAGCAGTTTTGAAGACTTACCTCCTCGCTGCACCAGCAACGTGACTTCGCTTCCCTTAGGACATTCAATCAGCATATCCACCACCTGGTTGTGAGTGAGGCTCTGCACATTCTTCTTGTTGACTTCGACTATGAGGTCGCCCTCCTTCAAGCCGCGGCACCTCGGGCTGTCCACAATTTGTTTCACTCTTTGGCCGCCCCCACCGGGACTGTCTGCTATAGTAAACCCAAAGCCCATCGGCCCTTTCACTATATGCACAGTTATGAGTTCAGGCTGTGTTGCTATCGAAGACGCCAAAGAGACCGTGTCATTGGGGTACCCATGGGGTCCGTTGGAGGAGACCTCAGCCGGGCTGCTGGGTCTCGCCTCCTTTGTGCCATTTACTTTCCCTGTTTTACTACTGTGGCTCGCTGGGGAGTCGTAATTTTCCTGCCCGTTCACAATGATCGGTTCTTTGTCCAAAATTGCCACGGACGTGACCAGGCTCGTGTTGGGATCGTCGGGGTCGAAGGGCAGGGGGTACCCTCGGCACAGTTCGAGGTCCACGCTGGCACCGATGGGGATGGACTGGAAGATTTTCACCACCTGGGCGTGCGTGTGCCCCAGCACACAGGTGTCGTTCACGCTGACTATGACGTCCCCTGCAGCGGACACAAACAGATACACAAACACATGTATTTTGTGCACCCTGGGAAGGTGAGGACTAGAGCCTGAGGGCAGATCTGCAGCGTCCACAGGTGCCACTCGCAGGCAGCAGCAGCAGCATTTCAGCACAAGGAAAAAGAGCGGCGACACTTGGGCGAGCAAGAACTCCCTGTATGCAGCAGATTCACTGCATAAAGCCTTTATGTACTATAAACATTTCTGAAAGTGAAAATGGAATTGGCTCACCTAAAAAATTAATGAATTCAGATGATAGTATATGGCCTGTTTAACAGCTATTTTGAAGTCCGGCTCTCAGTGTTTCGCACTGTGCTACACTGACATATGATAGAAACAAAACTGAGAGCACAGGAGAGCTGTAACAGACGGCTCTCAAACACCAACTGCTCAAATGCAGTGCCACATGTCATGTCTCATAATTCAGCCTGAAATCTGGGTATCGATTAAGTTACGAATCATTTTATTAAAACTGGGGTTAAAAACCAGGGATGTTTAATGCTATGATGCTCGACCTGCAAGTCAGGAGTTGTGACCTCAGATGAATCCTAAGAAGATTTCACAGAATCAAGACTGAAAAAGACCTCTGAGATTGAGTCAAACCATTAACCCAGCACCACTGTGTTCACCACTAAACAGTACTTCATATTTCACCACTAGCCATCATCCTGGGTCTGATCTCTCACAAAATAAATTGGCCCTTGCTGCATCCACGCAGGGAAACGCAAACTAGACCACTACTCTGCCCATTCCTTGGGAGTAACTTTGGAAAGGGGAAAGCAGCACAGCAGAGACCCAAACACATAGTGGTGCAGCCCTACAAAAATCCATCATCCATTGCCACAGTGGGGAGCAGTAACCCACAGCCTGACGTGGGACCCCACAACTACTGGCTTCTCTCCTCAGGGGAGAGCAGGAGCTGGCAGAGCCCCAGCTGGATATTTTGATATCAGAAATTCCAACATCTTAGGTGCCTCAAGATTTTGAATGCATCCCTCTCAGGGTAACTCACTTCCCAGCTTGCTGATGGGAAAGCCGAGTGCCTTTCCCCAAGAAGGGGAAGAGGGCTTTTATGAAAGGCACATAAACCCAGCTGTATAAAGATAAACCAAAAGGGTGGCGATGATTTTGATGTAAAGCATCGGTACCTGTTTCCATTTTGCCATCCAATGCTGCAGGGCCGTCAAGCACCAAACTTTTGATTTGGAGAAATTCATCCGGTTCATCCCCTCCAACGACGGTGAAGCCAAAACCCCTGCTGCTTTTCCTTAGCTTGGTGTGGATGAACTTCCCTTTCAACTCAGAAGGGTTTCGTGTAAAAAAAGGTTTTCCTGCGTAGGAAGTTTGGAAAAAAATCTATAAAGAGGCAGGCAAGAGTGTTTGATCTCTTCTTCCTCTGTCCCTCCCCGTTCTAACAAGTACACAGACAAACACAGAGGTGTGCAGGGCCAGGACTGCACTTCACTCCTGCATCCTCTCATCTCATGGCACTCCACCCGTCTCCTTGGATCCAATCATGCAATAAAAGGCATGAAAAAAACCCCAGTACCTGGCACTTTGTTGGCTGTGGTCGTGCACACCAAAGCCCCAAGGCTACAAAGGGGAAAACATGCTGCTTTAAAGAATGGAATATATTAAAGCTGGGAATGCTGGGTTAGATACATGTCTTATCTCTGTCCTGAGGTGGTTATATCCATCCTGGGAAGGATGGCATCGGGGCAGCACAAATGCCTCCTACCGGAGGAGTCTGCAGTGAGTTTCTGCAGAAAGGGAACATCATTATGTTTTTCACCACTTGACCTTCTCCAACTCACTGAGGAAAAAGCGATTTCTGAGCTCTGGCAAAACAGTGATATTCTT
Source organism: Pseudotriccus pelzelni (assembly GCA_035584735.1). Classification (NCBI taxonomy): domain Eukaryota; kingdom Metazoa; phylum Chordata; class Aves; order Passeriformes; family Tyrannidae; genus Pseudotriccus; species Pseudotriccus pelzelni. The sequence goes on along the minus strand of JAWMRA010000023.1, from coordinate 6,381,846 downwards.
TAGTACAACCCCCCAGCCCCACCATCCCTACCACCCTGTGACCTCCCCTGGTGAAAAAGGGGAAGGCGCTGATGTTGTTCTTCAGACACTGTTTGAAGCCTTTTCTCTTTCCTTTCTGCTCCTTGCCTGTGTGGATGAAACACTGCCAGTGTGAAGTACGGATCAAAGAGCGGCCCAGGACCAGAACAGCTGTGCTGGAGGGCTGGTTGCGCTCTCTGGGAGCACAGTTCAGAGGGAAAGAGGTGCTCCACAGACAAAAGTGCACCCTTGCAAAGCATGTTGCACAGGCTCGGGAAAGGGATCATATGGCTGCTGTACTTCACAGTGCCAACACTAAACACCTTTGCACTTTTAATTGTTTTTAACGCTTAGACTGTGCCACTAAGCCCTCTGGTGACAGCTCCAGGATCAGCAGTGGGTATCACAGCCAGGAGAGCTGGCGCACTTTCAAACACCTCGGCAGCATTGCCGTGGGCCTCTGTTCAGAAAGGAGACCTCGAGGGAGAGCGAGGGGATTTGAGACTCATAAGCCTTTGACTGGGGGAAAAAAACGTATATTTGAAGATTATTCATGAGGGGGCAGAGTGAGGACTTGTAGTCTTCTGCCTTTGAAGGGTAGCAGAGGAACACAGTAATCCTGTAGATCGTGGGCAGATGCTCTGCTCAGACCCCAACCTGCAAAAGGCCTGACTATCAAAGTGCAACCCAGTGTTTCAGGTAACAAACATAGCTGAGAACAGCCTGCAGGTGGGCTTGGTCCTGTGCTCATTTCTGGTTCAAAAGACAAGCAGAACAAGCACAGCTTCCTGGTGTCTGCCTACAGATACAGGCTGAGCTTTCTCTGCAGTAACAAGGCAGCAGCACCACAGGCTATGTCCCACCTACAGGATTTGGGAGGGGATCACATTTAAAATTAGTGTTATCTACAAAACCCAGGCTGGGAGCGTGTTGCCAGGGGCACAAGGAGGGGTCCTTGTGCCCACGTCCCTGCCAGCAGTGCCATCAAGGGGAGAGATGGAAACCTCTGGGCACAGGGTTGGGGAATATGGAAGCTGGAAATAGCTTCTGCAAATGGGGAGCAAGAGAAGAGGGAGCAGCGCTGAGAAAGGAAGAGGAAGGAATGAAAGAGAGGAGGAGTCAGCAGCAGGTACCAGGACACATCACTCAGAGTGGTACTGAGACAGGTTAATGCTCTCCTGTAACACTGCTGCACGTTTCGGTGACTGGCAGTCGGGATTGGGAAGAGACCCGAGTAATGGGCCCTTTCCATCACCGTGTGTGGATGCTTGGGCAGCTCTTGCATCAGCCTGACAGTGGAAAAGGCAGAGGTGGCTTTCACAGATGTCTCCCTGAGGAAGATCAGCCTTTCTGGGGCACTTGGATGACATGCCTAAACCCACGTGCCTGGTTGTCAGGGTACCATCCTCAGCCCTCCTATGCTTTTCCTTGCTGACAGGCTGGATTACTCTAATGTACTCCAATACCCCACAGGAATGTGCTGGGGGCTTCGGACACTGCTAAATTCCTCATGTCTGTTTTGTAAGGGCTGATCTGCTGCCACCTGCTGCAGAGAGCATTCCCTGGCTCTTCCTGGCAGCAAAAGTTGCCTGGGACAGCAGCATTCCTGCCAGGCCCACCTTTGGAGACCACAGCTGACCTGCTGAGCATGGGAGCATTTCCCAGCTCCCACTTGCTCCCAATTCTGCCAGGAAGATGTGTTCCAGCCAGATGACCCCTCTCTCACCTTCCTCTGGCTCCTTCAGACCTGGACAATGCCATTCACTTGCTATGCAACTTCGATGTAGTCAAAGAGAAGCCTGCTTACAACCACTTGTAACTAGAGAGAACTTTACTGCAGCAGGTACAAGTGGAACTCCCTGCCCTTGCTGGCAACCTGACCTGGCAATGCTTCAGCTCATCCTGTAAATTCAGGAATGATTCATATCCTGTCTCGTTAGTTACTTAAGCAACTGCTCTGTGAGCAATCGGCTACCCAGACCACTGACACTAATACATAAGGTTGTAATAGCGTAAAGTACCACAAATGCGGGCTTGAAACTAGTCTCACAACCTGTGGGAATGCAGGTGAACAGGCACATGCCCTGGTGTGTGACTCTAGTTATGGAAATAACTGCCTTCACTGGTGGATGCGGCTTTTCATTCTCAGAAAAAAAACCTTGTTGCTCTTTTACAACTCGTTTAACAAGGTTGTTACCTTGCACCGGTGCTTCCCGAACTGCCTCCTGGTTGTTTGAAACATGGTTTGGAGCAGCGGGTGGTGGGAGAGATGGACACTCCTCTGTCCATTCTGGAGAGGGCAGAGAGGGAAATGTTACTTGTTTCACAACAGCACTGGGAGCTGCTGCAGGAGCACACGCTGCCAGCGTGGGTTCAAGCAGAGAAGAGGTGAGAAGCAAGGCAAGAGAGCAAACAGAGACACAGACAGAGGGAATGAAATGAATGGGATGTCCAAACACTAGTTCTGGAGGATCTCTATGTCCAGGTCAACTGATCCGTCCGCTGGGACATCCCACCTCAAGCTCAAACTTGGGACTTGATTTGCATCTATGTGGACTTGATATTTAAATGAAATCTATTCCCCGTGGCACTTGTGGCATCTAAGCAGAAGAACAAGCCCAAATGCCACATGCCCCTCACTGCAGCTGGGATGCATTTGAAGGAAAAAATAAATTTAAAAAGTAAGAAAAAAAAAAAGGAGGGGGGAGGGGAGAGAAAAAAAATTGTTTTGAAATAATGAAATTACTTTACATGTTAGAGCCTGACAGCTTCCAAAGGTCTTGGGTTAAGAAATCTCTCTTGCAGAGCGGTTTCCAGTGTGTGTAAATGCCCACTCCTCATCCCCTTTGATAGCCTGAGTCCCAGTGAAGACTGGAACACCACCATCTACAGCAAACTCCTTGATGGAGCAGATTAAACAGGAAGACATCTGTTTTACTTGGTTTTGGGAAGTCTATAAACTCTCCGGAAATAAAGGACATCTAAAGAAAAATCTTTCCTCTCTAACAAGGCTGAAAGCTTCTGCGTTTAAGTGGTTATAATGTGGTCTAGATTTTTCTCCTTTGCTGCATCTTACGTGAAGGGCAAACACAACATTTCCCATGCAGGTCACTTTGCCTTTAAACACTAAGGCCACAGAAGGAAGGACAAACACTTTGGCATGGTGCTGCCATGGCCAGGGAGGGCACGTTCCCTCATGGACACCCCAACCATGATGCCCTCAGGGGTTGCCAACCTTCTGGAGGCTGTTGCTGTTGCTCGAGCTGTTTCTTCCTCTTTGCTTCAAGAACTGGGTTTTCATACTGTGTCTTCCGGTTGATGTGGCTGGAGATGAAAGAGAGCAATAAATTAGGAAACCCTTTATGCAAACAGAAGGAATGAGGGCCAGGCATGAAACTCTTCTTTCTAAGGAAAGGAATAAAATACCAAAAATACAAAAATACCAACAGCAGTGAGTGTGGAGCAACGCTCACCTAGTAGTGCCAAAAAGAGTATTCAAAAAAACAAGAGGATTCCAGAATTGATACAATGTCTTGAGTAGGAATGGCTAATTCCTCCAAATACATTAAAGTAGTGATCTAGCTGTGAAAAATGAGATTAAAGTAGAAAAGGTGCTCTGTCTGATTGCATTTCAAAAGACAGGCCTGTAGCACCCCTGCTTTAATCAGATTCCCAGAGGTGCAGTCATTCCCTGGCTCACCAAAGTTAAAAACGAACAAAACAAACAAACCCCAACAACTGGTAATAATATCTGTCAGTGACCTGATCAACGCACACCGGGTGTCTTAAAAATATCTGCAGGGATGCAGGCTATGAGCTGGGCTCCAAATGAATCAAAATCTATCCAGCATCAGCCACCAGCAAATGCTCCCAGTGGAAACCAGCATTTGGTGAAACTTCAGCTGTATTCATCATAGGCAGAACCAATTTTTTTTCTGCTAAAGATCAATATCAAATTGCTGGAAAAATATTTAACTAGTCAAATAAAAACAAGTGTGGTCTGTAAAAGATTTCTCGTTTCAAGGTATTTTCAGAAAGTTAAGAAAATTGTTAACTATTTTAAAAATGATATAAACTCTTTCATGATACAATTGTGTCTCAAGAAAAACTATTAGGCAATAACAGAGTGCCTGAATTGAAGGGACAAAGACAAATGCTAAAATTATAACCATCTTGCTAGCTTAGAGACAGTAAGTAAAATAAAATTATGTCTTATTGCTGTTACTTTTAGATTTAATTCAATGAGTAAGGAGTGCCACAAAACTAATGGGCATGTATATATAAAGTGACAGGGAAAAATGCTGTAAAGACCTCTTGGCATGGCATTTAATAGCTGAAAAATATTCTTGATGTCTTTGGTAAATAAATGTCAAGCCTTAATTACACAGTTTGCTAACCCTGTTTCCCTAGGCACAGATGGTAGGGTCAGAAATGAGCCAAAGCAGACAGAAACTGTATTCCATATCTATTCTGAGGACTATCATAAGCCATCCTACTAGACAGGAGTATACACATAATTAAAAATTCATTTTATGGGGTCAGTGATGAAACAGAACTCAGATCTCTGGTTTCCCAAAGGAGCAATTGGACATCTAGATAAAGGAGAAGCTGTTCTAATTCCACAGAGAGTCACATTAAACCTGTAATTCTATTCCCAACAACACAGCCTGATGCAGGAACCTCTGCTGTGGTTGCTTGGTCACGCCACCTTCTCCATTCCTCCTTTTGAGCATCTCCTGACACCTGACACTACCGAATTGGTGTCTGCTTTGCACACTCTTATTTTGATCATGGCACTGTATGAAGGGGATTAAGCTCAGTTTAGCTGCACACTTGTTAATAGTCTCTGGATAGAAGTATTTTGTGAGATGTAGGGACTCCTGAACGCCACAGCCCTGGGTTGCTCCTGTCTTCCTTGAGCTCAACCTCCTCCCAGGGCACTCCTGTCTTCCCTGAGCCCACTCCCACTCCAGGATGGATGGAGAATGGCCAGGCAGGACTGCACTCTCCCCACCCCTATAGCATCCCCCAGTCTGTGAGGGGCCAGGGTTTCCTCCTGCTTGATATGAGATGTTCCCAGCAAAGCACAGAGCCCACTGTGAGGAAAGTCTTCCTCCACCCAACAGCCACACCAGAACCAGGGAGCAGCACTTACTCTACATAGTAGACACCGTATACGGGATCCTCAATTTTCTCCCAACCAGCAGGCAACTCTGGAAATAGAAAAAGCATTACTGAAGCCTCCAATGCAGTTTTTCTCTGACAGGCGGCTGCAAAACTCATCAGTAGTTCAGGCTTTGCTTCAGACACTTTTCAGGATGATTACAGCTTCTTTTGAAAGGCTGGCACAGCACAGCACCCACATCCCAGCCTGGGCTCCCTGGGCTGGGTTAACACCAAACTGGGAAGAAGTCCATTCTAGTCCATTTTTTATTTGCTTTTTGCATGAAATGAGCAAATGCTCAATGTTCTGGGCATATGTCAAGTAGCCTCCTGGTTTCACCACCAAGGGCAGTGGCTCTGGATGGAGCACTGCAGGGGAAGTCCATGCAGGCAACAAGCCAGAGGCATTTCAACACCAGCCTCTGAAGGTGTGTGAGATTATGGCAAGCAATTGTAGCCCACTGACAGGGACCACTTTCATCTCCTATACCAGCGCCAAGCCACTTATGCTCACCACTGCTGGAAACAGGATCTTTTTTACTCCTTTCTTTGGGATTTACATTGCTCAGCCATGAGCCCAACACAAAACACATCTTGAAACAGGACAGGGTGAATTTAACATGAACACTCAGCATACAGAACCCACGCATGTGGCTGGCACACACAGATGTGTTTCACTGCACAGCACTTAACCTAAGAACACATACTGCCACAGTCACATGTTACAGAGAGTTCCTTTTTTTTAATTAGCATAATTAACAAAAAGACAGTTCTGAAGATGAAATTAACATTTGGAAATGTATCCGCTTTTGTTCCTGTTGATTTTCTAGACTGCATGTCGTACTTTAACTACAATTACTGAATGTACATAAAATCACTTCAGCACTCAACTGAGGGTTATTAAAGCTGTATGTTTTACTTAAGGGCCTGATCCTTGTGCCACTCATTTAAACACAATGTTCCCATTGCCTGTGGGTAACGAAATAATCATCCTATTAACAATACAGAGCAGTGTGTTCGTGTAATACTGAGAAACAACTCAGAAAAAGCCTCTACCACACCATGGACTGTGCTCATCTAGTCCCACAGATTCTGCACATTCATTTAAATTTTAAAGAAAGCAACACTGTTGGATAATACAAGTTAAAATACCCCATGCAAATTAATTCTTCAAAATTTATCATTAAATAGTAAAGACTGATAGCAATCTATGTTTGTTTATTATCAAATGCAAAGATTTATTTTCATTAATGGCACCAATTGCTGAGCCAATACAATCAACAATGGCCCATTAATTAGAATAATATTGCCATAAGGATAGAAATATCTTCAGACTGGAGAGGAACAGAATCTATACAAACACACATGGACTAATTACTCAAAGTTTATGTTTGTGTTCAGAATTGGCTGGAGATCAGATGAAATCAATTTTCATGGGTTTTGCTCCCCATATCCCTTATTTGCAGACAAAAGGTAGGTTTTCCATTTTTATAATGGTTTTATTCTTATTGGGTTGAACATCTTTGGATTCCTTGAGACATAAGCCATTAAATGCAAGCCAATGCTAACTTCTGGGCATGAAAAAAACTCTATAATTTTATCAGCAGATCAAGCGCTTCAGAAATAGATATTCCTTTATACCCTGCAAGTGTAGGTGAGAAAAAGTCAGAAAGCTAGAGGCCAATCTTGAAAGTCTTTTTGCAAAGGGAACTCTCAGGTTTGCAAAGGAGCCCCATAAAGGTGAATACACAGTGGGACTGGCTTCCAGATTTTCAGTGCAATTAAATTAAGACCTAGCACGAGATTGGGAAAATCACAGGTTGTGGCAGCCATTTAGCTTGTTGCGCTGTGGCAAAAGTAGAATGGTAAAGGGATCAAGCTGGGGTGGAAGAAAAAAAAAAAGTCAATGAGGGAAGGGGGAAGTAATGCACAAATGCCTTCAAATGAGTTTTCCATCAGCTTTCCTGATAAACGTATTTTGTCTATTTTGGATTATTTTGTGGTTTTTATTATAAAAGTTTCAGCAAATTTTATTGTTCTGTTCACAAAAGACTGTGATATTAAATTTTATTTTTTTCTCCTTTAAAGCACTTTCACAGAAGATCAGAAAAACAGGGCTTTCCTAACCCCAAAAATGGCATTATGTCAAAATCTCTACAGTTTACTATCTCTGCAGCTTTCTATTTAAGGAACATATCTCTATGTTTTCAGATGTAACAATATTCAAAACTGCAGCTTTTAACACATTTTTTATTGATTACGTAGATGCACTGTCCGACTTCTACAATCTTCTGGAAGTTCTATAAAGCAAAAAGCAATATTCTCCATAGCCATTTTGCACAGAAGAAGCCAGTCTAGCTTCTTAGCTGCTTTAAATTATTCATCTCCCTTCTCTATCTCTCCTGCCAAACTGAAGATGACCCAAAGCATTACATTTTATCACAAATACGAGATTTCCAAAAACATTTTGGATCATTAGGAGCCCGAGAGAGCCATATGGTTTTTATTTTGGTACATCCATGCAGCACCCTGCAGTCCCAGAGCATTTGTCAGCAGGTAAATTCAATGCACAAGTACCTAATTTCACAATTTTAAGCTTGGGATAAATACATGGATTCCTACTGAGATGCTCTAGTATCTTGCCCTACACACAGAGAGGCTGGATGAATTCCTAAAACATTACTTCTCCAACCACCAGGTATTTTAGTTGCATCCACGCATCACTAGGGAGGAGCTGGAGAGAATCTCAGCACACGCAGCTCGTACTGCTCTTTGTGAGGCCAGGAGACTTTGCTCACGCACATGTTAAATTCTACACTACAGGTAAATTTGTGTGTCCTTTTCTTGATTGTTCTGTTAAAAAGAGGTGGCCTATTACGCCATACTCGTCTTGGTGAACAAGCAGCTCTTCAAATCCCCAATTTTTAATTTCCTTATGTTTAGAAGAAAAACTGTTGATAAGCCAAGGAGCTAAACATGTGCCACCAACTAGTTTATACTAACCATGAGTTTTCATGCCCTCTCCCTAACGTTGCTGCAACGCATTGAGTAATTTGAAAATGTCTTTCCTTACACTGCAACATTTCAACACTCAGCTCAGCAGTGTACAGACGGGCTGTGGGTTCAATAAAGCTTATCTGCATTAAAACAAAGGGAATGTCTTGTGATGTTCAAGCAAAACACTTGTGTACATAAGTGCCTGCAGAACTGGGGTCAGGCTTATCAATTAATGAGTTTCCCTGCATCTGTTTTTTTCAATTCTTCTCTTGCACTAGAACCTGATAGCAGACTGAAAGAAGGGGTCATTTCTAATTCATTACTGCCTCTAAATTTGGTGTTTTTTTTTCATCCTCTCTCTCATTTTAAGTCACTGTTTGCGTAGAGCTTTGTGAGAACCTTTTGCAGGTTGCTGGTGTGCATCCATCTACTTTTGATGTTACTTGGTCTGCTGCTGATTATTTGTATGAGCTGCACATAACACTCATGTACCACTAAAGAGAATGCATTCTTCCTTAAATTGTCGTTTCTTTCAAATTCTTGCTCTAAAAGAAGTTAGGCCTCCAACATTATTCCAGGCGTATTATTCAGAAAAACCACTCCTGGAGCAGTGTTAAAAGTCTGCTGCTGATGCTGTATCCATCACGCAGAAGCAGGGAGCAGAATACACTTACTTGCAAGTCATTACAGAAACCAGAGGTTAATTTCCCAGTAATACAACTCCTCCAGTACGCAGAACTATGAACTGTAAGTACAGTCCTTTCTAAAAGCAATAATAGTCCTAGTGGAAATAAAATCCTCTGCAACCTCTTATCCTTTCAGCTTTCCGAGTGCACTAGAGCATAGCTGAACAGAAATAACAACTACCTCCACCATCAGTATAAACACAATGAACACCACTGAGATTAGATATCAAGGCAGCATCCTTCACAAAAAGATGCAGCGAATAAAAGTGTCCCACATCACTGAAAATAGTCTGTTTACAGAATCACCGACTGAGGCAAAATTTTCAGCTGCTTCATTCACAAGCTCAGCAGAAGCATCTGATGTAATACCTAAACTTTCGATATCACACTCAGGTTCTATTGTCTGGGAAATGTCTTTGTCCCCGGTGAAAAAGTGTCATTAGCTACTTGATTCCAACTTCAGCATCTATAAGCTTTTTCCTGGAGCCCGTGATGCCAAAGGAAAAGCCCCCCGACTTCTGCAGGGTCCAGGAGGAAGCGGCTTCAAACCAACTTTGCAAGATTAAGGCCCTCCAGCTTTCTTCAAACTCTCAATCAGTACGAAAACCACTGCACATCTGAAGCTAGGGAAGGATTAATGCGAGGGAAGTCTTGCTGATAAATTACGCTTGTTGAAATAAAAAAACTGAAAGATGCAAAATGATACAAAGGAGAAAGTAAGTAATTAAAGGCTTAAAACAGTGCACTTGAAGTCAAACATCAAAACGAGAGATGGATGATTTACCTAGTTCACTGTCCAGTTCCTCCGTGTGTACCCCTTCTTCTCCAAGGGAAGAGCAGTAAATGAGACAGAAAAAATTAAAAGAAAATTTCAGATACCAGCACCAAGCAAGAAATTCCCTACAGCAAACAGCAGAACCGGCACTAATTTTCTACAGACCAAGCCCAAGCTTTCCATTTATCACACTTCAGTGATCAGAATATTGATGGATCTGATGAAGATAATGGAAAAAACTGGTTCTTGCACTCTCAAAACATCAGTGGACTCAAAGTATCAATGGACTACTTCCACGTCATGGTTTGATATGGCAAAATCACGCATTTGTGTTGCTCTCACTGTAGTGAGGCTTCTCCCTCAGATCTGCACAGCCTGACCTTCGCAATCCGTTCTGTAGACACGTGGATCTGTCAGAAGGCCAGACCTGAATAGTAATGAAGAAATCTGAGAGGAAAACCTTGCATCTAAATAATGACTAATATAGCAAGGTTTTCAAGAAAGTATCAAAATTTATGTGCAAACAAGGTCCAAATGACTTCACTGTTCTACCAGATGATTTAAGATAAACATGAAGTGCCTTGTTTAACTGGAGGCACAGACCCACACTACAGTCCAGATGCACTGGTGAGACATATATAGGAATGCACCAGTTTTAGCAGGGCACCTGGGACAAAGATCACATAATTTTTCAAAGACACAAAGCCATCAATATTCGCTGTTGCTCCATTTATCATTATCTGCTCCATATTCATAAGTTAACAGTGACACAGATGATTAAAGTATTGCTTAGCCTATAAATAATAATAATGCAGTCTGAAAATGAAAGATGGTGACAAAACAAGAACAAAGATGGTAAAAACAATCTTGGACCTAACACAGGGAAGTTTAAGCCACATAAATGAACGATGGAAGCAACCAGAAAACGTAGAGTGACAATATTGCTTAGGAAAATCTGGACACCTAAAAAACCACTTTCACAACCTGTTTGCAAAATATTCTACCAACAGTTGTTTGGGACTATTAAAATGAAATACAAATTGCAATTTCTTTTGATACCCTAAACAACTGGAAACAAGCAAAAACTTGTTAGGGACACATATCCTGATGAAGCAAAAACACAAAGCAACTGCAACCAAACAAATCTGAAATGACATCTAGCATTTATAAAATCCACAAACAGGATGGGATTGAGCCTGACAACTCACATGCACACACACCAAACAAAACAGAGAAGTCATCCCACTGACTTCAGTGGTATGACACCCAAAAGTGACCCTTGCCAAAAACTGTCCAGCTTCTCTGATGCAGCAAAACTAACCTCACCTCTTGATTTTTCTGAAATATAATTATTCCTATGTGCTAAGCAAGATCAGAGCAGACAAGCAAAGCAGTGCAGTGCACTGCTGTAACTATGAAGCAACTGCTTTAACTACTGAATGTTAAAAATATCCATTAATGAGCAACGCGGTGAATGAAGTGAAGGGGTGTGTGGGAAGATGAAATTAGCTGATTTTAAGGAGTTGGTAAACAAAAATGCCACTAACTCTGAAAATTATGAACTCAGTGAAATACAATAATAATACTAGCAGTATGTTTCTAATCCCAGCAAAATAAATTATTCCAATGTTCACTTTGTAATTGCTAAGAGGACAAGAGTAAGACTTTCCCTTCTGTGAGACCTAAAACTGTTTAACAGAGGAGCCTGGCCACCAGCTGTAGCCTCATCCTATCAGCTGCTGTGGTTTGAGGGGAGGCTGCACTGTGCACTAGGAAGTGGGTGACCTGCTTCATCACAGCAGCCAAGGCTGCACAGGTAAATTCTCACATCATGCAAAATCTCCCATGTGAAAGGAAGCAGAGGTTGAAAAACCGTGTGTGCAAAAATAGCAACTGCAGTTCTGGAGGCCAGAGTTGAACCTACCACTGTAAAATGACTGAGTTGATTCTCTCCTGAAATAAAATTGTAATCTGTATTAAGGTGATGGACTAGTAGGAGGTAAATCATATTATGAGAACTAATTTTATAAGGACAGCACTAACACTTCCATTTTTAAGACATGCCTACTATGATAGCATTGTGCTAGCCAAAATTATGCAGTTGAATACCATCACCTTTCCTGGTCAGTAGAGCAACATTTCCACACAGGTTTTCTCAAACATTTAAGTTATTTTCATAATTCCTTTTTTCTTGCAGCATCTCTGAAATGATGCAAGGAATGAATCTCCTGTAACAGTCCTGCCTGTGGCTGCTCTGAATTGGACAGTGGCTTGCATTTCCAACATCTCAAGGAATACAAAATCTTATCAGGGTAAATTTTCAGTGTCAAAACCCCACACTTTCAGATGGAATTTGTTTTCAGCAATCATAACACTAGGTAGACTGTCAGAATTTAACAGTAGAAATGAAGCAATTGAATTATTTCTGCTCAAACAATGAAATAACAATATAAATCTTTCAACCCATACAAAGCAGGTGGTTGAAGCGCAACACAAACGGATCAGAGACCCAGTCGCTCCTTCCTACATGGTGATCCAAGGAGCAAATATGTTGTACAGCTTTGAGTCGTCTTCAGCATCAGTGACTTTTCAAATGCCTTTGCAAAAACAGAGGCCTCTCACTTGTAGCACCTCCTTGATTTTCATTAAATGATCTGCCATCCCAACGGTTATTTTACATCCACAGTGAACATTCACAACAAATAACGGATATTGTCTCTAGGCACTTACTGATAAATATTTTCCTTAAAGAAAAAAAAAAGTCTTTCCGAACACACAGGGTATTTGAAAGATAGAAGAGAAAGGAAGAAAGTTACCTAGAAAAGGACCAAACACATTATTATTTCACCATTTTTAGTCTCTTACCATCATCTTCACATTCTTCTAGAGGCTTCTGCTGTTTGTTCAGGCACCGTGGATCTAGCCAAGATGTTGTTTTTGTGTTATGGCTGGAAACCAAAAATGGAAATATGACCTTTGTTAACAAACCAGAACTGAAGTATCTGTGACACAAAAGTATATATCCTTTTTATTATTCAACAGACCTGAAGGCATACTTTTGATCCAGAGAAACAGCTCTACAATTTGATGTTTTTGCAAACTAGTCTACCAAATCACAAGAACTTTGGCATTGAAAACACAAAGGTAAAAAGTGAGAACACACAAATCAGCATTCCTGACCAGAAGGAGGCACATGGAAGCTGCAATATTGTAAATTTCCAAACTTCTTTTAATTCTAAGAGCTGTCTTTAAGCCAAAGACAGAAGTTTCCCTTCCTTCTTAAACTATGCAGTGACCTTTGTTCCTACGAAAGGCCATGTCTAGAGTTGACCTAAGCATCAGTTAAAAACAGTTTCCAGTGAAAACTTTATAATTACAAAAATAAAAACGTTCTGCCAAAGCCTTTGATGGAAGTTGAACAGCTTTACTTTCAACTCTTCCTTTCTACAAGTCCCCTGACAGTATCATGATGCCAGTCCCAGCAGTGAAGGCTGCATAGTAAACAGGCTTAAAATACATTTCTCTAGAAGTTATTTTCTCCCATAATTTCATTTGCATAAGCAGACAATCTGGTAATATAATGCCTCTTCTACAACCTGGTGTCATGTTAGACATAACCTGCAAAGACACCCCTCCAGTCCCTGAGGTATCACTTATCTAGCTTAGCCTTTAACACTGCTTAACAGTTTTAAGTTTCAATGCCGTAGTAATGCTATTTACTTCTCCTTCAAGGTCTCAAAGAGGTTTACAAACTGAACTTTGGCCTCACAACAGTGCCATGAGGGCTCTGTAACGAGGGCCGTGATCCCTGAGGAACTAACAACCGACCAGCAAAGTTGTATTGTACTGCAAGAAAAGGAGACTGCCCTGCTCCTGGGAACTGAGGGAATAAATAAAAGGTCCTTGTTTTACACATCCTACTACCCAGCCCTCCCAAGGCAGGATGAGCAAACGTGTTTAATCCTTATGTTTGCTTCAGAGCAATTAATCGCCAACTAGAAAACTGAATGGCAGAAATTCAGCAAGTTGGGCACATTAACACCAATAAAGCAGAGGGGGTCTGCCAGCTTATAAATAAGCAAGTCTGTAGTCTAGCTGTGAAAGAGGGCGGTGGGAGGAGAGCAATGGAATATTTGCATATTTCTTGCAATTTTGTCTCGCTAACCAAAGGCTCACAACAGTGCAGTTTGCTGAGGCACAGAAAACTTAGCTAAACACCTTTCAGATCATACACTCAGAGGGACAGGATTGTGTTACACCTGCAACACGCACAGATCTACACGCAGGGTAACCAGGGATTTGGATATGCTGGGTAATGAAACTCCCAATTAAAGCACCAGAGAAATGTATCTCAAGAGCCAAATTGCTTCAGCTACAAGACATCAGGACTGGTTATCTGACACAGCTCTGGCCCCACTGGACCTGCACTGGTTCTGTGCAAGCAGCTCAGGTGCTCTCATGCTGCTCCCTTCAGCACCATGGCTTGATACCCAAAATGCCATAGACATTGGTACAGACATCTGAGCCAGCTTGGGTCCACACAGCTCATTAGCTCGCTCTCTTAATTTGATACAAATCAAACTAAATGGTTTCCAGGCTCAGGGTATCCTTAGAATTAACAGAACTGCAGTCATTCAGTGCTGCATCCATGCTAACACGTCCGTGCACAAAATCAGCCCCCACGTGTAGGTTCTCCCAAACTGGCCAATCTGCACTGCAGGGAGGGAGCAGGTGGTGCTACCAGAGCTTCACATCAGACAGGCAGTTGTGGATGCAGGTTGCGTTTTCCCACCACATATATAATTCTCCTGCAAAAGGTCTGACAAGTTATTTAAGGTGCTACAGTTCTGCACGGCTAAGAGAACACAGCAGCCATGGAGGTGGGTTTGGGGAAATCAGTGGCAGAACCTCTGACTGAAATACCTGTAAGGAAGGACAGCAGGGGCCCGTGTGGGGTCAAAAAGGGGAGCCACCGACTGCTTGGGCAGCATTTAGTGCTCATCATCTGTCCGCCTCCAGGGAGGAAAATGGCAGGCTGGATGGGCTATTACTCAGGCTGTGTTCTATATATAAAGGCCTGAAAGTACGTCAAAGAACGAGGCACCCTGAGGACACAGTGAGGGGCAGAATGCCCTGTTCGGGCTAATGTGCACATTTCAGTTTCATCTGATGAGAATTAGCACCCTGCCTCCTCGACTTTGGCTTACACTAGCGGGTTGGTGGAGCCTCTTCAGGTAATTGAGAATGCCCTGGAAAATGGCCTTTTTTATATCAGCCCTCTCCCACCTGGGGAAAGGCTGCTGTGGTGCTCTCAGTCATCCCAGCTCCTCAGGTCTTCTGGCACTCTTCTCTAATGTGCTCCCCTGCCACTGCAGCCAAGGGAAAACCTGCTCTGATGAACTTTTTCATGGCCTTGTCCAAAAAGTCCCCTCTCCTGATGTCGAGGCAGGACTGCTGGTCCTCACTGCCCTGTTCCAGTGTAACTCTCCAGAGCACCAGAGGGGCAATTATTAGAGAAGGTTCTTCTGCAGTAACCAGTCACTGGTTTCTGGTACACAGAAGATCTCAGGTTCCACAGTTGCATTAAACAGACCATCAAATCCAAAGTCAGTTCCTCGCCCCCTCCTCTGATTTGGCAGCTAAGGGCTTGAATTTCAAAGGCTAACTGGATGTTAATGTCTACCTAAGCTCTGTGCAAGAACTCTCTTCCACTAATAGGTCCTATTTCATAAGTTACTCCTATCTCAATAAATTTAGACAAGTATAATTACAGACTATTATTTATGGCATGAAAAAAATCAATATCATCATAAAACTGCTGACAGCACTCAGCTCTTAAGCAAAGACTGCAGAGCACAAGGTACTTGTGTTTAAAACTTACCGTGCCTACTCTGCACTGAGCTATCCCTTCTGCAAACCCACTGGAGCACATGAACACGTTTGGGCCATTTGCTCTGAGGAGGGGACGACACACAAAGTCCATCCCTGGCTCTGCTGCTGCCCGCACACAGGAACTGGAGGAATCCCCTTCCGCTGCATTATGCACAGAGGCAGGCGCCAGAAATGAAGACTCAGCCCTTTCAATTAGGAGCTTTCATTCCACCCATGAAAACAACTGGCCTGTATTTTACAAGTGTCTGTTGCTTTTGTAACTACCCTCATAAAGCAAGCAATTCCCACTGCCTTTGAACTCAGGAGTAATTTGGATGTTAATCCAATCAGGAAATGCAAACTCCCTTCCGAAGCAGTAAAGAATAACAGCTCTGCGCCACAACTGTATACACTAAATATTTAATACACACGCATACACACACAAAATGCATCCATGGAGGCTTACTTATGCCCAGGGAGAGGGAGAGAGATGGAATTAGAACAACAAAAATGTGCTTTACTCTATAAAATAGACTTCTCCGTTCTCGGTGTAGGCCATCTCCCAGTTTTCCGGCAGAGGACCTAGGTTATCCTCGGCAGAAGGAGGTAGGTATTGAGGGAGGTTCTGAGATGGTTCCGTGGTGGGAACGTTGGTGTGGCTATCAATCACAGACGGTGGGGCTGTCTCTCTCACGATATGCACGTTATGCTCGTCTTGGTCACCAGACTCTGCTGTAGAATAAACAAGCACAGATAAAAGTGAAAAATCAGTCTTTTTCTCCTCCTGTTTGCTCTTCCAGGTTTATCCTGGCAGTCTTCTCTCCTTGCTTTTTAATTCACAAGACACAGCAACAGATGAACCGAGGGCAGAGCCTTGGCAGTCTTTTTGCCAGCAGGGACGAGCTTGCTTTGCCCACACAAACTCTGCCTGCCAGACCCCAGTCAAACAAATCAGGAGCTGTGATCAGCTCCTGTGTTCGCTCTCACAGGCCCTGCTGAGGTACCAAGTTCTCCTAAGCTGTCTGAGGCCAGGGCTCACTGATGTAGATGAATTCAATGGATTTTTGAGCAAGCTTACTGGTTCACTCCTGCAGTGCCAATTGTGGAACACAGATTAGGAGAATAAAATTTCCTGTTTGAAGAATGATCAAAAGGGGAGATATGTACAAATGCGAAAGGTTGCCAGAAGCTCAAAGTCAACAAGCTAATGGTGAATGTCTTCACTGCAGTGTGTTATTTTAAATTAAAAATTAAAATGAATGTCAGCACTGCATGATGTGTCCACATGTTGCTGCTCACCAGTGCCTGTTCTTGCTATCTGAGGAGGTTTACTACACAGCTCATCACTATACCCTTCCAGTCAAAGTCAGTCAGGAGTATTTTAAGATGTATCTGGCCCTTCTCCCTCCAAAGAAATATTTCTGATGGTTGTATCTATGCAGCTTTGAGCTGTATCCATGAAACGCTGCTGCTCATTCCCTCCATCCCCAATCACAGTAAATGCTCCCCAGCAAACAGGTCTGTGCCCCTAATTCCTTCATAGAGAGGTTTTGGCAACAACAGACAGATTCTAAAATCAACCCTGTGTCTCCCAAAGGGATTTTCTCTGATTCTTGCAGGTATGGAAAATTTATGGCAGTACATCCCCTGAGAATATCAGTACAAGAAACTGAGCAAAAGACTGAGAGATCACTGTCACCCTCTGCCAAGTCCCCGTGGAGTGGGGCTCCACAGACAGAACCTCAACCCTGCTCTCCATACCAGAGACCAAGGACATCCTTCACTCATATCCCACAGCCTTGGAAATAGCTCCTGCACTGTTCTAGTCTGTGTGCTGCCATGGCCAAAAGACAAGATACTGAACAGAATAAACTGGGAGAAGCAGGAAGAAAAATATCTATACCAGTACTCTCAGTGTCTGCTTTCCAGCCTTCCTGGCGTTTGATATTTTTAGGCAGAAGATGACAAGATAAAGAAGCATGAATGAATCATCACCAGCTTAAAACTGAGAGTATAAACATGCCAAAAATCTGGAAAACGCAAGTCACCGAGAGGTCTTCTAGGGAAGCAGGAGCATTTTAATATGGCTAGCACACTTACATGTGAAGTAAGCATAAGGAATCACTTTGGTATATGAGAAACAACTCTTCTCTTGATTCTGTGCCCATTTAATGAAGGCAAGGGGCCAGGGTGTGATAACGTTGTGACAAATGAGCTGCATCTTCCAGTATTTCATCTTGTGAAGGAAAACAAGGAAGAGAAATGATGCTCAAGTTGCTTCAGGGGCACCAAACTGAGATGGGCAGCAAAGAAATCAAACAGCATCTCGCACCAGCTACCTCCCAAAATCAGACCCCTGTGACAAAAGCTAAGGCTGCTGCCATGTCACAACAATCCAATTCTTGAAACTGGGCTGAGGAAGCAATGCTCTAAGTGCTAACAAAAACTAGAACTGAGGACATGGGGAAGAGCTCTTGTCCCTCAGAGCTTCACAAACTTCCAGTTGATTTCTGTGGAAATTCAGTGGATCTCCAACAGTGTTTTGCTCTGAATCTGCCCGCACAGCAGTTGACTTTAGATTGCAATGGTTTCCAGTGATCTTAAAGCAGATGCCTGATGGCAGTCATGGTGATGAGATCTGTGTTCAGCAGGACACAAGGCCTTCACAAAACACAGAGCTTGCACCCAAGCTTCAGATCTCATTTGCTGAAAGGTACCTTGGAGAAGAGGACCTTATAACTGTATGTGATGGGCAGCTCTAGATGCAAGGAAGGGGATGAACAGCAACATATTTGGTAAGCAGCAATAATTAATTTCAAATGTAATCCTGGTTGAGTCATTCCATACTGTTTATAACTGTCAACTATAACTCAACTCTTCCTTGACCTTTCTGCAACTAATGGGTTTGAACTTTTGCACATTTCTTTCTCATTCATTTCAATCCCGCAGAGCCTTTTCAGAAAGGCACAACTGTGCATGTGGTTGTTCACACCTGGACATCTTCCATTCAGGTGCTGGCCAGCTGTGTTTGAGATTTGACAGCTTTGCAGAAAACACATTAAGAACAACACACCTCCCGTCCAAACACCCTCCAAAAATCTTCCCTACATATCCCAGTTGACAGACCACGATATTTTTTGCTTTACCTGTGAAGCTACTGCTCATTTCAGGTACATCATCCTCTTCCTCATTCTCTGTATGCACTATGCCAGCATTTTGCATATCATTGTAAGACTTGGTTCGCTTTGGAGTCGACTGCTTGGAGCCAGACTGCAGGTTTTGCAAAGCATCGGTGGAAGTCACTTTCCCACTGAGGGGCTGGCTGGGAGGCTTGGGCGTTCCATAATAGTTACCTAGGCAATAGAGACACATTTGCATCTTCACAAGAGAACAGTTTATAGCAGCAAGATTTCTATTTTCTTTTCTTTATGGCTCCATTAGAATTTCTGCCCCTCCCCGCAAATAAGTAAACAATTAAGCTGATGCACGCCATTCCCATTTTTGGGGGTGCATATTTAATCTCTACAGCAGACACAGAAATATTTCTTCCCCTTTTAGTTATTCTTGTCGAATCTAAAAGGAGGAGCAAATGGTTGCATTGTTTAGGTGCACTGAGCGTACATGGGCTAAAACAAAAGGCAGTCATGGTGAATAGCAAAACTTCATCTCGTTACATCTGAATTTCAATTAGTAGCCTTTTTTACATGTGTGCACCCACACAACGCTGTGGCAGATCTGGAGTGAGCCCTGCAGAAAATAAAAAATTCATGACTGCTATCACCAAGAGAAGTGATGAAAGGCTCAATGGCCTGCTTTAATACACAGGTTCTTTTAGGGGGGATGTTGCATTCAGAAAGCAAAAACTACTCTCTCTCTCTCTAAAAGAAAACTTTGTCAGAGGAGAGAAAAGACAAGATACCACGTGGCACTGCTTTCATCAAACAGGAAATTCAGCAGTTGGGTCAACTTGGGTAGAAGTGAACAACCAGACCTTAAAGTTAAACTAGAAGGAACAAAGACGCACCAACAGTTACACAAACACACAGCCCTCAGCCATCACCAGCTGTGATGGAAACAGAGCACAGTGCTCCCCTGTCATTTGAAGTGACTGTGGAAGAAACACAGAGTAAGTGCAGGTTCACTGATGCCAGAACCACAGGGAGGTATTTCACTGTCCCTGTTTCACTTCACCTCCACACCACAGCAGTGCTTCATTTGCCCTGAAACATGCCACAGGGACCCCTCAGGTCTGGAATCTATTCCTGCAGCACTCAGTATTACAGGAATTCAGACCTATTGCAAGGTGCACCTTTTACTTTTTACACAGTGTTCCACTATATAAAACCCTTTTACACAAAACTCCTCAAAATTTTCCCTTTCAGGAATTGTTGATAATTTTCATTTGTCACCTTTAGATTCTGAGGGTAGATTTAAAAAACTATCCCTATACCCTGTGGCATGATAAAACACAAGGGATGCCCTCCCCTATGGCTTCAGCTGTGGGAACAGTGCCAAACTCTTCTGTAAAATATCCATGTACATTTATTTACATTCTTCATCAACCTCCGTAGGCTATGTATAACCTGAGAGCATTATTTTTCAGTTTTTCAGTACATATTTTCTCAGACAGCGTGGGAGATGATGGTGTTTGAGACCATCTAAGGAACCTGAAGGTGCACAAGTCCACAGGACCTGATGAGATGCAGCTGCTGGTCCTGAGGGAACCTGGATGAAGTTGCTACGTCACTTCCATCCTATTTGAGAAGTAGTGGCAGTCCAGTGAAGTTCCCACTGACTGGAAAAGGAGGAACACAATCCCCTTTTTAATACAGGAGGATCCAGGGAACTACAGGCCAGTCAGTCTCACCTCTGTGCCTGGCAAGATCTTGCAGCGGATCCTCCTGGAAGGAAGATCATCAGGAGCGGGAATCACCCTGGCTTAGACTGGCAGAGTCCATCTGGGAAGACCACTTAGGACACATCACATGTTGCTATCTTTCCCCTTCACTGTCTCCCACGAGGTAAGGAAGTATTTCTTACAGAGCTGAAGCCTGAGCAGCTCCTCCCTCCGTGCTTTTGCAGCCGGAGTACTAGGACAGCAACACGTGCAGGTTTGCCTTAGCAAGGTGTGTCCCAGCCTGTACACAACGTCGTGGATTCAGCTCCACAGGAGCAGCGACGCTCCGCAGTGCTTTCATCTTCTCTTCATCATTTCAGAATCTTAAATGTACATTGATGCATAATTTATGGGGGGAAGGAAATTACTTCTGCAAAGAGCCTCTAATGGGTACGGAGGCTCTGCAAGCAGGTTGCAGTCTCTGCTAGAGAAAGAATTCTTATGCTCTACATACTGCAGGAGTATTTTATCCAAAAAGAGGAGAATGGGGGAGAGAGGGTGCAAAGGGAAAATACAGAAGTAGGTGGGTAAACAAAAAGGATAATTAACCCTGCTCACATCTATCCTATTTGGCATTTCTCATGAACAATGATGCTATTCTGGGATTTTGGGGTCTTTTTTTTTAGGTTGTTTCTTTGTTTTTCCAGGGGGAAAAAAAAAGTGTTTTTTAAGGATATAAACTGCTAAGCAGAGAGAGCCGTGTGTGTGCCATACAGCTCAACACAGCTTTTATTTATGGCAGTGCACATCACTATTTTGTGGTCTGTTGTAAATGGTTAAATCATTTAGGATGGATGCAAGGAAGTGAATGAAGGGGATATACAGATGTTAATAGTATGGGGTTTATTTCCCCTGGACAAGAACATAGCACTGATGTTACCAGTCCTCTTCCAATTACAGAGAAATATATGATTATATCTTTGAATTTTGTTCCTCTAGCAACAGCAAGGCTGGAGTTCCTACCAGTCCATGGAGAGCTGTTCCTCAGCAGAAAAACAGGCTTCTCCAAAGTATTTCAGATTTTCTTACACAGAAATCACCAGTCATTTTTCAACCAGCCATGGCTGTTGACACTATGATTAGTGAACAATTATTTTCTATGAAGACAGCATTCTACTTTAGAGGATCGCTGTAAGTGTACATGAGCACATAAAAAGAGCAAATATGAATTTGAAACTGAGCATGGCTCTGCATGTGTGGGTTTTATGGGAAATGCAGCCATTGGGGCTGAACTTTTCTTTTTTCTCCACAGGAGGCAGATTAAGCCTGAGTCAATATTCTAAAAAAATCACAGCTCTTCCTTCAGATTCACACAAGGACAAACAGGCTGGGGAAATAACCCAGCTCACAATGGAAATCTTCAAAAGAATGCTCCAACTCGGCTTCCAGGTGACATGGAAGATGAGAGAAAATGAAAATACTATTTTTTCCTCATAATTGCTGGATGCAGTCAGACCTATTTCTATTCTCTGAGAAGTTATTTTTGAAAACGTGGCACATGGGCCTGGGTGTGGGGGCAGACACACTATTAGGGGTGGCTGGTACCTAAAATTATCATCAAAACTCATGTTTCTTCCTAGAAATTGGGAAGAGAAAATATTTACCCTGTGACTCAGAAATCCAAACGTGCCCCATTAACAACAGTGAACAGCCCAGCAAGAGTTTTACAACACTCAGACTTGACATTATTCATTCAAATTAAATCTGCCAATGTTTACGAAAAAACATACATTTAAAAATATGCTTTAACTGTGTTTTGTGAGCCACTTGTAAGCCTAAAGAAGGGGCTAACTCCACAGCCAGTGTAATTTGTACTGAATATCCAATCAGCTCTAATTATTAACAGCATGTTACATGTGCATACACAAGCATCTGTCATCCCAGAGGATCCCAAAACATTTTCTGAAGTCAGCACAGTAGTTAAGGCAGGACTCCCCGGGGTGCTGAGCTCAGGTAAAGCTCTGCAAAACTTCTGAGGACCGTGACCCCAACAGGATGTCTCAAAGCTGGAAAGGAACAGCCTGCCTCCCAGACAAAGGAGATTTCTTGAACAAGGCAGCAGGAAACCCTCCACTCTTCTGTGGAAATGCCAGTTCTGAAGCAGCCAGCATGGCATAAATGGCACTTTCCCATGTCTAATTCCTATGGGAACGGGGCTTCTAAGTTTACCCTCTTCTCAATCCCATTTGAATCCTGCCTACAGCAAGTGAATTAATAGCTAATAACAATGCATTCACTCAGCAGATGCACATACCATTAACTGAATCCCTTGTCATCACCTTTCACTAACCCTTATTTTATTCATTCCCTTGGTGCTTAATACTTATTTAACCACAAGTTCGATGGCAGCTTTTACAGCCAAATCCATGACTTAATACATGCACTCTTAAAGCACCACTCAGGAGAGTGGACAAAAATAACAATAATAATGAGAAAAAAAACACCCAGAAGAGCTATTTGGAATGAGTTGGTTTCTTTTCATCTCCTTATCTCCAAGTGTCGGCAGCTTACACATTTTAGCATCATGCACAGTAATTAGACTTTGGTAACAGCTTATCACAACAATAAGACAAGTTCTCATCATCATAACACTTCTTCCTCTGCCAATTCAAGCAGCAATCACAATCAATGAAAGTAATCTACAGCAGCTTCCACCCTGTCCTGCAGTTTCTGAATTACAGCAATGCTGTCAGCCAAGAGAACATTCTTTTTAAGTTTTAGAGACCAAGTGGTAATGGAGAATTTGCTTATATGTCACGATAAGAAAACATTCTTATTAAATATACCCCTGGTGGGAAGTAAATTCACAAACAACCCTAAGTTGTTTATGTCACCTGGAATTTGAAATGCAGTTCACAAAAATATGCCAACTAGCTATCTCTAAGTAAAATAACTATGTATCTATTCCATAAAAACTTTTACCATTCACTGTTCAATTCAATTTGGGTTGAAAGGGCTCCATCCAGCCAAGATGCTGTTTCTGGAATGGACAGAAATGCACAAGAACAGAGACACAATCTAACGAGTTCAAAAGCGGTTCCCTTGTGGAGAAGGAGGAGGAGAGACCCTGCAGGTTGCTGGGGTGGGGACAGGGTGGCAGAGCTGACATGGAGAGGTGGAAGAAGGCAGAGGAGCTGACTGCAAGGTCAGACATGAGCTTGACCATTAATCCTAACGGCACAGCATCAATTGAAGAATGTGGTCCCAAACCATATATTTGAGTTACTTTAATTTGTAGGTGTTTGCAGCTCTTCTCTTTCCTAGTGTGAAGAGGTTTATGCCTGGGACTGGGAGTGTATTTTGTCTGAGAAAATGACCAAGAAGAGTTCATGCAGTTCTGAATTTACTGATGCCTCCTTCTGGAAGCCTAATTTTGCAATTATAAAAATCCCATGAAATTCAAAAGCCTCTGCGTGGCACAGAGGATCCTGTGTCCATGAGAAGTGCATCTGATCTTCAAAGTGACCACTCTGTGTTCACAAGGACTCCATTAATAGCTCATGTTTTAAAGAGCAGTTCATAGCTTACTGTCTTGCTGCAAATGGGTATTTTGGGAAAGAAACTTGGGAGACAAGCAGCAAAATTAAGCAAGGCCTTGGCACGAAGACTTGAAATGCAATTATTAATGTAATTGTTTTCTTTTCTGAGACACAGCTCTTCTCTGCGCTGTACAAGAACTGAAACAATTGACCCTTAATTTCAGCAGAAGAACTTCTGCTCATCTAATCCACAAAGAGTGCTTGTGTCTCATTAACACAGGATGAATTGGTTCCTGGGAGCAGAGCTCCTGCCACAGTGTTTTGTCTGTTCTCTTCCCAGATCACATTCTGCTACAGATTTCCACATTTAGATGACAGATCTGGCTGCTGTCTGTGGGATTCACCTAGCTGCAACTGCACATTGATTAGCAATTGCCTTGAGGAAATTCAGAGTATCCAGGCAACCGGGAGGAGGCCACGGATACAGCATCTGGATCGGAAGCAAAACAGGCAATGAAGGAGATCTCAGAGAAATTAACCTACAATATACACATTTGCTTTAAACAGCAGATTCTCTATCAGTTTTTGCAGTTATTAATGGTGGGATTAACGGAAAGATCAGTTTGGGTTTCCTGTTAAATACGTCAAACTATTACAATCTGCACATTACAATTTCTGTCTGAAATTTAACATACACTCCAATTAGTGTCCTAAAGGCAATGGCCGCATGGGAGAAAGTCACCTACAGGACAAATCACTCTTACTTATTCTGATTTTTCCTGTGTTGAGATATCATTAGATATTGCCACATGCTACTGTTAACACTCATGTACAACTGCATCCAAGCACTTTTAATGCATGGAAAATTCCTAAAACAAAGCAATAATACTTAAATAAATAATCGGTAAGGCCTTGGCAGCATGGTGTGGCTATGGAAGCTCAGAGTGTTTCACAAGACCAGCTGTATCATACCAACTGCTATATCCACATGCAAATAGATTAAAAAAAATTCGTACGGAACATAAATGAGCATGAGCTTATGGATGGTATATAAAGCAAACAGGAGAAACAGCTGGAAACACCCTAGCTAGCACAAAGATGTAGGAATAAAGAAAACACCACGTCAAGCCACTGCAATATGGAACCCTTCTTCTTAAAAATACTTAAACATTCATATATATATATATATATATATATATATATATATATATAGTCTCACCACGAGGATGCGTCCCATTAACACCTTCCCTCTGCAGAAGGTGGTGGGGTGTGTATGGCAGCTCACATTTGAGCTCTGCAGGGGCTGGGAAATGCCACAGCCTGCGGAGGCTGGGCTGCCTCTGCAAAGAAGGAGCTGGATAACACGAGTGAGGAGCAGCTAATTCAAGAGTCCCAAGAACACCCACTACCAAAAAAACAACCCCAAATTATGCCTGGCTGGCATCTATCAGTGGACTACCAGGAGCAGCCTTCAACACATCAGACTGTGCTTAGAGAGCAAATGATACCTTAAAATAACCTGAACTCTAATTTAGGAAAACAGCAACTAAGTCACCGTATCTCTTTTTGCCAGAGGTGTTTGGGAACCACCTTTTCCCCAAGGTTTATGTTTTAAAATGCATGACTGCTAATGAGCAATTTCTGACAGAGCTCACATTGGAAAACTTTCTATTGAAGGTGCAGAGAGAGAGAAGCCGGAGAGGAATGCCACAGGAAATTCAAAGTCACTCTAAACCTCGATCAGATATTTGAATATTTGCTTTTAGAGAACAAGAGTTACTCAGGTACCACTTTAGCTGTCTGTAAAATGAGGCATTGTTACCAGATGACACTTCAGTACAGCAGCACTCATGCTCAACACTGATAATCACGCACATACACAACAAGGTGTTGCCTCTTTTTCTGTACTAGTGGTTTAAAAAATAACAAGGAAAAAATAACACCATGCAAAGTATAAAAGCCAAGGATAGAAGAAGAATCTGCAGTGCACAGATGTTAATATGTGGATATTGGACATGATACATTAAAATGGTGCTAAAGGAGCCGTTATGATTTATTGAGTCAGTCTGCAGCAGGGAGACAATAATAAGCGGATCATATCTTATTAAGTGGAACATGTAGTTCCTCTGCATGGGCATCCCCTGCATCTGCCACCCTTACTCGCCCAATCTTGCTGTCATGTTTTTCCTGCCACAGACACAGCTCACATTTCAAGGTTGGACCAAGTTGCTGAGACCCACAGGCCGCAAAGGCACCAGGAGCACAGCAAAGCAAACCCAGCCATTTTGCTAAAACAGCTGGGGGAGTGGGGCTGCTGCAGAGAAACCTGAGGAGAGCCAGCACATCAGACAAATTAGGCTAAAGGCATCTTGATTTGAAGCATGTTGCTGAATACACCTCTCTACTTCAGCTGAAATTTTAACTGCACTATTAACGTAATTTATTACACTCATTAAGTACCACAATCGGAGACCCTGTCTACAATAGCTAGTTTTATACACTTTTAAAATGTTAGCAAGTCACCCCATTACATCTTAGTCATGAGACTAATGCAGATTACTTATTACTTCTCTTGGCAACCACATAACACTTGTCCTGAGAATGAAAGATGATGCCTTGACAATAATATGCTATAATGTAATAACCCTTCACATGTTATAAAGTGCAGCACTTTTTCTTTTGAGGATCACTAAGTGCTGGGCAGGCATTCATTAATACAGCCATCCCCATTCAAAATTCAGCCAGCCTGCCAACGTCCCCGTGTGCCTCTGCACAGGTCCCATCCCCACTGCTGCCTTCAGCACAGCCCTCCCAAATACTGTCGCTTCCCCTCTCTCCCTCCCCTTTGCAAGAGCAGAGAGCTCCAGGCACAGGGTATCTGCTGAAATATTAATGAAGGGAGAAGTAAGTGTTGTTTTAATATTCTCCAGGCCAGTAACCTGAAGTATGGAGCAGTTACCTGATATGCCCAGGGCCACTCAGCAGATGGGGAAAAAATGGGAATAAAAATCTGGAAGCGGTGGCTCTGCTCAAAACAGCCCTCCCTTGGGGTCACTGTGAGAGACCACAATTCAAACACAGAAGTAATTGCTAAATAATTAGTACCCTACACAATTACTTCCATGCATCCGTCAGTATTTTCTGCCCTGAAGGAGCAGTCAATAAAAGCCTGAGATTACAATTATGGTGATTTCCTATCCACCAGAAGGCCTAGACAGTGTGCAACCTAAAAAGACTTTTCCTTTTTAATGAGCATTGTCAATGGGAATTTTTAACTGGTTTGAGTGTGTTATGTGCAGCTTTGCCAGCACCCACGTGGGGCAAAATCACTAATACTGGTGCACCATGACAGCTTTGGGTGGGTCTACCAGGGCTTCAGCTCCTGCTGCTGGATTCATGTGATCCACACGTAGCTTTCATTAGGGGAAGAAAGAAGATGTTTCTGGGCTTTATGGTTAAAAATCATCATGTTAAAATTGGAACTGAAAATCTCAGGAATTAAGGCTTGCCAACGTCCCCTCCCATCTGAGGGCATCTTTTGGAGCCTTTTGGGTGTGGAACATGCCAGGGAGGTGACAGGTGACCAGAACAGCAGCTGCCCTGACTGCTCTGCATTCACCAGGATGTGAATCAAAAGCTGCCCAGAGAAACCTATTTGCAGTGCACCAAAAGAAATAATAATGACATTACACAGCCCTGTAGGTCAGCAACGCCTTTTCTGTCCCGTTCAGCTTGCACTTTCTCTTTTTGAAATTAGAGCACTTTCAAAACCCAGGTTGTTCTTTCAAAACTCGATACACACCCCTACTCTTTTATGGTTTCCAACTGTTCTCTTCTGCTTGTTCTTTATTCTTTCCAAATCAATAGTATTTGTATCAGCATCAAAGAACTGTGTATTACTCCTCTTCTGATGGCTCCCTGTATTCCAGTCCTTCTCCCCAGAAGTTCTTTTCAATAACTGTTGCTAAACAAATGCTTGTGCTACATTTTCTCCTGCAACGTTTTTTTTTTTCTGTCTCTGCAATTGTTTGATTCTGACTCAGTACAATGGGTAAAATTATTAATAATAAAAGTCATTCATTAAAGGTATTACTTTATTGTTCTTCAGGGAGAAATAGAAAATTATTTCCTTATGTTGGGTTCCATCCCTCTGGTTTAGAATAAGCCATTACTGGTCAAAAATACAGCCAACTTCATCATGCTGGTACATTAAAAAAAAACCAGCAGCAAAATGCAGTATAAAACAAATTATATTTAGTCTAAGACTGTAAACCTGGACAATAACAGAGACTTGGACATTAAAATTCTAACTTATTTTGTGGTCTGGGTTTTTTGGCAGATTGGTGGTTTTTTTAATAGACAAAATTACTGGTGATTGCAGCATTGAGTCTGAATCACACCATCTTCCAAGATCTAATCAAGATCAACACTGTCTTGATCAATACAGATGTAAAATAAGATTTCCAAAAAAAGTACAACAAAGCCATTAAAAAAATCTCAGAAGGCAGCAAAATAATTTCTTGAAGCTGTAAGTGAAAAATGAACTCTATTTATTTCGCATTACAATCAAATAGTAATGTGTCTTGATGCATATGTGCACACATGCATCATCATTATTTGCTTTATTCTTATTGATTTTTCCTTCCATGGGCCAGCACTCCAGAACCACAATGCACCAGCATCACTGATGCCAACAGGGAAAGAGGCTTCTCAGCGCTTCTGACAAATTATTCCTTTAAAGTTCAGACACTTCTATCACCCACAGAAATGAAATACACATTAGACTTATGAGAAATCAACCTCATCTTCAGCAACTCAAAAGAGCAACCCATGAAACCTAAACAGTTTAGCTGCTGCTGCATATAATCACATAAGCAATGAAACGACCATGTTATAACTGTCCCAGATGGATACAGCATTTCCTGAAAACTAATTCCCAGCATATCCCAGGAGCCAGCTTACAGACAGTTACCCATTTTGTCTTTCCAAGTGGAAAGGTCACCAGAACAAATGCGATCAGGAAGCAATGGCGAGGCCGTTCAGCTGATCTATTTCGAGCACCATGACAAAGAAAACTAATTTAGTGTTATAATTAGAAACACGGAGAGGAAAAAGCTCATTTTGGAGAAGAGCTGCTGCTTGAACGTTAGCATTGGTGCTGATGGAGCTAATCAGCTCAGAGAGGTGGAAGAGTGAAACCAAATTATACATTTAGCATCTTCATGCAAACCAGGTTTGACACTGCAATTGTCTGCAGTTGGGAATGAGCACACGGTTTAAAGGTGCCCTTACAAGGGAGTTTTTAAAGAAGTAGAAAAGCAAACAGTGTTTCAGGACTTTTTTTTCAGACCTTGAAAAAACAAAACCACATGTCACAATCTTTCCTGTTCATGTTTGATGACTACTTTTCAAAGACTACTGGCTATTTGTGTGTAGCTCACATTTTTAAATGTATTTCATATTTCTTATTATAAAGAATAATAGGTCTGCAAGAGTAAGGCTTCTTTCAATCTCTCATAATAACAGGAAGTCCCATTAAACTTCTTGCAAATGGAAATATGACATGAATGAGCAGAAGTACACTGGAAGGACTTTCAGACCTCTAAAGTATTTCTTTTCACTGTCTTCTCAAGAGGTACATTTGAATGTTCTCCGGAGGGGGAAAACACCCAACACACTCCAAAAGGAGTTTTAAATTTAAAGGAGATATAGATTGCTGGTTCAGTTACACAAATCCTCTTGTGTACCTAAATACTGTCAATTTGCCTGGCATTTCTCTGTGAGTCAAAGGTATCTTTTTCCTGCTCTCACCTTGGTTACATTTCAGTGCCCCTTGGCTGCATCAGTGTTGTTGTTTGCAAAAGTAAAAAAGATCAACACAATGACCCAAGTTAGAAGCAATTATCCAAGAATAAAGAAATTAAAAGAAAGTCCAAAAGCAGTGCATCATGTAGCTGCATAGGAAACACAACTGGGTGATGAAGGATGTGTATTTAGGGAAGATGAAGGACAAGAAAAAAGAGCGGGAGGGAAGAAAAAGTGAATAAGGAGATGAACCACAGTGGATGCAAAGAACAGATGCAGACTGCCTCAGTATTTCCTTACTGGAGTACATACTGGATTTTCCTGGCATACTGATGTTAACCTTTAGAGGCAGTTAACTTGAAGGGAAAAGACATGAGCACAGCAATACGGGAATTCCCTCTCTCAGGGTACAGAGAAGAGGGAAGTAGAGGACTAGGATGGAAAGCAAGGTCCTAACTTGAGCAAGGGTGGTGCAAGTATGGTGTCCTACCACAGCTATTTGAAGTGCCTTTTCACTGCCCGTGGCTCCATACCTTCGTAAGTTCCTACTTCCAAAAGGGTCCCACTTCGCTCCAACTCCAGAAATTCCTCCACAGTCAGAAAGTTATAGTCCACACCAGGCACTTCTCCTTCTCTTGGAGGGCGGGTTGTGCCTG
This sequence comes from Pseudotriccus pelzelni, assembly GCA_035584735.1. Taxonomy (NCBI): domain Eukaryota; kingdom Metazoa; phylum Chordata; class Aves; order Passeriformes; family Tyrannidae; genus Pseudotriccus; species Pseudotriccus pelzelni. The sequence goes on along the minus strand of JAWMRA010000023.1, from coordinate 6,351,499 downwards.
AAAGGGAAAATTAGCACGTTAATACCAGTTCATGTTGTTTTCTTACCAAAGGTAAAAATGACAGTGAAAAACTTTTCATAAAGATACAGCAGTACCTGTAGGATACAACTCAGCTCATATATCCAAAGGACAATGGGGTTTTTTGTGTTCTCAGAAAGACTCTCTGGCAAAGAAATCTCTCGTACCACATGCAGAAACACAGCTGGAAAAGTTTGGTACCTGGGAATATGCCAGCAATTACCTTCCTGCTATTAGCACTGTCTCTCATACTTCACTAAAATTGCAATCTGTATTCTCAGATAAGACAACTTCTTTCTAGGTTCCATTACTTCTGTATCACTATCTCACCAAATGTTCTTTCGCATCATAAAGATAATTTCTCCCTTGTTTTTTCTTAGTATTTTATCTCTATTTATATTATTCTTTTTATTCAGCATTAAAAACTACCACGAGACAGTTTTGATGCACCATTCACACATGCTCACTAAAGAGACAACCTGCCAACTGTTTGCACAGAAGTTCACCTTAAGTTCATTCCAGTTCAAGAAATATTTTTGAGTAATAAGTCACACTGAATCTCTCTCCAGCACTTGACAATTTAAATAGCACCCATGGAGAACGAGGCTCTGATCACTGCTACTCTGCCAGCTCTGAGACTCTCTTCTTTTCTGACCAATTTACATCCCTCCGAAGCATAGTGCAAGATGAGTCATTTCATGACTTTTTTACTAAGATGGCTTGGGCCACTGCATTTTAGGTCAGCTTCATTGATTAGGATCAATTTCTGTTCAATAGCCTTTATTTTCCATAACTCTGGAGGCTAGGAGGTGGCTGGACTCTGCACAGCTGAGATCAAGCATAAATGCCAGATTTACAGGTGGTACAGGAAACTGAATTTTGGAAGAAGGAGCAGAGTTAAGAGAGTTGGATGCATCCGAGTGCTGTGGTTGCAACCAGTCTGCTGGCTTGGGAATAACTTCAGAGGTGTGGAACCCATACCTAACATTTAATGAAGCGTGATTTCTCACTTCCGAGGGACTTTTCCGGCCCCTGGGCAGCATCTTCTCAGTGCATACAATTTCTTAAACTCTCTATAAAAGGACATAAGAAAGAATAAAGAAGCTGAGCTTCTGGAAACTAATTGGGAAGATTCCAGCTCTCAGAAGTTGAAAGAGCATAAATTTACCATGCCTGCATCTGGCAAATGTTTTCCTCAAGTGCCAGGGAAGCAGAAAGTCTGCTTATCCCCAATTCAGCTGAGAGACTGTTCAAGAGGTCAGTCTTGACAGAGTGACACCCTTGAAAGATTATCACTAGATTAATTTCCTTGAGGGACATCCACTTTCTCTACCATCTTCCATTTCTTGTTTCAAAATAGAAACTCTCTCTTTTTTTATTTTTTTATTTACCGTCACTCTTTAGATAGCCTACAAATTCCCATGGTTTTCCTATCACTCCTTCTCTTGGAGCTGTGTGAACAGGTGAAGGTGGGAGAAAAAGTAAGGAAGGGGATGGAAATGGTGATGGACATCTTCGCCTTACAAGCAGAATCACTCTTTCCTATTGAAAGGATTAAATTTTGCATTCTTTTTATTTTTGAATCCTTACAGTAAGACTACAACAAGTTTTACCCGGTGGATTGTAACAGAAGACAAATGTCTTCCACAGATCTAGTCCAGAGAAATACTGGAGCTGCTCCACGTGCCCCTCACTGCCCCAGTGCCTGTGTTTCCATCCAAAGGCAGGCAGCAAAGCTGAGCAGGCAATGACCACACAGGTCCCTCCCTGGCACACAAGGAGCACAGAGTTGGGATGAGGGGTAACAGCCCAGATGCAACATCTCCTCCCTGAGCACCGACACCTCCATAGACACTCAGGCTGTGAGGACCCTCACCAGTCTGTTGGCCACTGCCACATGCCCCTAAACCTGGCCCACGTGTGGGAAGGAAGAATAATGAAAAGCCTCCACAATAACTGTGTCCAGTGATGTGCCGTAGCTGCCCCATGCCCGGAGCACAATGGAAGTGAGAATCAGACTCTGCAGTGCTCCTCATCCATCAGTCAAACGTCACCTTGAGCCATGTGGCACATGAGCCGAATGACAAAGATCAGGACTTACATTTTCCCAGTACCTAATAACACATATTGATGAGACACAAAGACCAGGGAACTTCAGGACTGCTTTCACTTTATCTTTTAAAGCCTTTTCTTTCCTTTATCTGTATCTTCCCACAGAGACTATATTTATTAATAATTTTTTTTTTTCCTTCTGATTTTTTATGGTGGTGAAATTGCAGTCAGCGGTTTACTAGTGCTGGCTGCCTATTTGACATGACAATTATATCTGCCATAATTCCTCTGAGCCATTTTAATGGATCTATTTGTTTCATCTCAGTGTTCTTAATTTCCTGAATATGTTCAAGTCGAAAAATTGCAGATGTGCCCGCTATCAGCACGACTGCCTGCAACACACACTGAATGCATTAGGAACACCGAGTCGGCCCGTAAAAGAAAAACATTACATCACAGAGATAACATTTGTCACCTCACTCAGTCCTCAGCAGCAAACCCAGGGAAAATAAAAACTACACTGGTTAGGATTTCTTATCTTGGGCGAAGGCGAAAAACCCAACAACTTTTCCATGTTGCTGTCTAGAGCAAAGATTGCTTGCAGATGCTCCGGCTGTTATCCTGCTTCACATCTGAACAAGTGTTACTGAATGCAATTCAGGAAGGCAGGGGGGAAGGGAAAACCCGCCTCCGTTTTTCTTATAGCAGAATGACAGGCTGCCGGCTGGACACACGCCTGGCAGATGGCATTTCAAAGAGTTTTCATGAACCATCTGGGATGTGTACAATGATTACAAACCACACTTACAACAAAGCCAGAAGGGCTGCTTCACAGGGAGGGTGGGGGGAGAGGGCGGGCAGGAAGAAAGGGGAGAAGAAAAGAAAGCGAAGAGGCTCGTAAGCAAACTCCATGACTTTTCCCAGGCACAGAGCACCAGGAATAATCAGCACCTTCCACTCAGAGCCTGAAACAACTGCTCCACAACTGTGCAGCATGTGTGTGCACAGGCCAACCCCATCACAGGCTGCGAGCTGCCACTGGAGCTCTCTGCTGATAAACTCCAAATGTAATTAAGTCTCCCATCGTTAAGGTGACAATTATGTACAAAGCATAGTGTGTGTGTCCTCCTTCCCCCTTTAAATTGCATTTCAGCATCCTTACCACAAGGATGGTCATCAGTGAAGGAGATGACTGTACTTTTATCAGAGCTAATAGCAAGTTAGATCACTGCTAATGGCAGAATTAATTGAGCACAATAAGAGCTGTGGAGAGCCCAAACAAGAGACAACATATTCCATAAGAAAAGATGAGCGAATCATATTTAAATACTTTAACTTTCCTGACACGTTTGCACTGAAATATTAAGTGGCATGACATCTTACTGCCATTAGGTTGCAATTTAGCTAATTAATTAGAGCTACATCCATTGTGTGACTACCTCAGAATTGGTAATGCTACAACAAAAAGGAACTGGAACAGAAACTGAGTGGCTACTGAGTCCTTCTGTGCATTTAATGGTAATGCTTTCAGTCCTATTTGGCTAGAATGTCCCACACCATATAAAACTACTTAGATACATTAAATTCACAGGAGATTTGCTCAAATGTCCTGTAGCCACAGAAGACTTACGAAAACAAGTATTAAAAATAAAAGCTACTGGTAAACATTACCTTTTCTCATGGTCTGCAGAGGTAAAACTACATAAAGCACGAGTGGCTCAGATGCTTGATGAAATGTTTGCCCAGCTGTTGCCTTTATTCAAGCTATCTCTATACATTCAAGCTATCTCTACCCCAGTTTATTCATGCATCCCTAATGCTTGGGCTGGAAACGCCTCCTGAGCAACTGCTTCTAGACACAGGTGAGTTTGCCCAAGCAGAGTCCAGTGCTGTACTTCAATTAATTTAGAGCTTCTCAGCCATGCCTAGAATAACTGGACTGTGGCTCAGATGTATTGATGACTATCAGCTATTATTCTGAGTAATTGAAGCACCCATTTAAAAGACAAATAGCGGCTGTTGTTGTGATGCCTATCAGCCATGCTGACACCCAACATGAGCCTCAATTATAGTATGGCCAGGCTGTTAATATATGATTCGAGGTCTGTTTAGCTCCTTATCAATCTACCAGGGCTTCAAGTTAAGCTGTTAATAGCCACTGATGCCCTGCTGCTAAATTAATCAGTCTTGCTTATTGTAATCTAAAAATAAGACTTCAAAGGAGCTGTAGTCACTTCAATTGCTTTCTTGCCAAAACAAAAACAATTCTTGAGCAGTAACACTATTACCATGCACCAAAATAGCCCCCAGCAAGTTATTTAGAAGTTGCCTTTTCAAGTGCAAAATATCTACAAACTCCCATTTGCAAAAAAAAAAATAAGTAATTTTTTTCTGCAAACTCCTTCTCCATTTCCACTGGCTGGCAGTGACAATCTCGTGAGCCACCAAAATATGGCTGATTAAACCACAAGTCATTTCATTCCCATTTCCACTGAGCAGCTTCTCTTAAAATGACAGACAACGGAGGAGTTGTACACTCGAAGAAACAATGTAGTCGCTACAACCATATTTTATATAAGTCACTGGTGGTTACCAGCAGTGAGTGGAACTGTGGTAAATAATGTTTTAATGTGAAGTGTGCAGGGATGCTCCTGACTCGGGAAGCTGCAAGGCCAGAAGCTGCTGTGGGAGGTTGCTGAGCGGTTGACTGCAGGTGGGGTGGGAGGGAGGAAGGAAGGAAGGATTCTGCTCTTGCCATTGCTCCAAGACTGGTACTTCTGTCCATTCAGCAAGAAGAGACTGCTCTCATCACTACATGAAAAAAGCCCTTCAGCTGCCAAGGAAGAAACATGAGGAAAAGAGCCCCTTTCCTCTGTGCATGGTGCTTAGAGGTCACCTTCTTCCCTCCCATCACAGGATAATTTGGAGAGCCTGCTTTGGCTCTCCTGCATCTGTCACCTACAGTGCCAGATAACTGGAAGACAGGACAAACTTCACAGATCTGCTAATGGCAAGTGGAGAAGGGAAAAGACAGGGACAACCTGGTCTGTCTCCAGAAGAGGCAGCCTGATCAGCAGCCAAGCTTAAGGCAGAACTTATCAGCAGCACAGTATTAGAAACAGTCTTATCTACATTAGCAAAAATAAAGTGTAACCTGCTTGTGAAAAGACACTGTATACACAACCTTATCTTATTGACTTCTGGGGTTATTCCAAGTAAGAATACTTTTCTTTTTCAACAGAAGTAAAATGAACTGTATCTGAACATTGTTGTGCTATCCATTATACATGTGACCCTGGTACCTGTGGAAAGGGATAAGGACTCATTTATATTTGTAACTACATAAAATACAGACATTTCAGAGAGGCCCAGTCTATTACAAACCAAACATGCTCAACTTACAAATACAATTTTCTCCTGAAACTCGAAATGCAGGAAGCTCATTTTGGGATTTTAAATGCTGTCTGTCCCTTCTCTAAGCAGTGACTTGATACCTATAAACCACAAGAATGTGACAAGCATTCAGAGTGTCTTGGTGGCAGAGCAGAAATTCAGTCCAAAGGAGAATGTGGTCTGTCGCTAGAAATTAACTCGCAGCTCCGTTAATGATGCATGTGCAGGAACAGATGCTGATTGACTCTTCCTGGCCACACAGATAACTGCAGTACTAAAAGCAAATTTCTGTCACCATGATCAGCAGGAATGACTGATTAAACCCAGAAAACAGCTGACCAAGACAAAACTGTCTTTCTACAGACACATTTCAGAGAGAAATGCATCGCGTGGCTGCGGTCTGAAGTCATTTTTCTTCTCTAGGGGGAGATGAAAGGGACCTGAGCCTAGTACCTCCTTCTCCCACCAGCCGTTCCAGCAAGTGGCCAAAGCAGGATCTCGCAGCAGCAGCTTGTGAGGACGCCCTCTTGCTCAAAGGACTGTGCCAGCCATGCACACAAGTGATGGCAGGTCCACCCTCAGTGCACACAGAAGCTGTTCTTGTGTTCAGTTGCATCTCCCTGACTCTCTCCCCCTCAAAGAAGCACTGACTGCCCAGAGCCTCCCTGGAGAAGTGATTCAGCCAAGCCACACAGCACAGCTTAGATTGTGTAAACCCTCCAGGCAGCAAGTTATTTTTGTCCTTTTAAAATCTATTTTTGGTATTTCGGTGGCCTTCCCTGCCACCAAATAAGAACACTGATAATCTTCAACACATTTATCCTTAGAGCGTTTTGAGGTAGAGAAAGTGGGTTTGTTTCCGGTTAATAGCACAAGATCAGCCAAACCCAGGCTCTCAAAGGACTCCAGGAACCTAATTCTAGAGAAATCAATGGGATTTAGGAAACCCTACAGATCAGGATCAGGGCCTAACAGATTAAAAGGGACAAAAATAACTTGCTGCTGCGTTGGGGCTTTGCAAGCTTGCCTGTATGTGTTGCTAAACACTATGCCAAGGCTACACAAAGCCAATTCAGCATGAGGGGGTTCACTCTTCACTGTAATACCAGCTTAAAAGAAACTGTTAGTTACCTGATGACTAGAAGCAAGGGTACAAAACCTGACTCACTCCCCAAGAAAGCCACTCAAAAAAGACCTGTTCGAGGATCTATGCCAAACAGGCAAACAGAGCATCACCTCTCTGACCTGGGAAAGTACCACCAACGGTTCTGCTGCTGGGTAGCACTTGCTAATGCAGTTACAACCTCTTCATGTGTCCTTCAGAACGTTCATTTGCTTTGTCCTAAACAACAACAATTAAAAAAAAGAGTATTCTGGCATTAAATAAAACACAAATAATAAATATTCTTGGGTTTGCAATAGCAGCAGCTCGCCTTCTGGATCTGTTTCTTTGAGTGATTGCTGTTACCTCACCAGACACCTGCAGCCAAATTCCTCTCATTTCCCATGAGGTGGGACACCCACCAAGAAGATTAAACTTCATGAACTAATGAATTTGCCATTAATCCTGTGCTCCTGGAGTCCAACAGCATGACATCCACTAATTTAAATTGTGAACTACTGATGAAAAAGCAAACTATGTACCTCCTTGGCAAGAATACCTTAGCTGTAACTGTGCACAATTTTATTCTTTCTAATATATGGATTAGTGTAATAAAGTGTAATTTTATAAATCAATAAAGCTGCAGTAATGAGATTGCCCTGTAATGTTCTACTTTTAAATATTGGCACAGAAATGAATGAAAATTGCCATTTGTGTAAGTGTGGATGTGAGTTATGGAAAGGGAAATTAGCTGCAAGTAAATTAACAAGGTGATTATATACTTGCTTTTATATTCAGTTTCTCTCATATACATTTTTAGAAGCCTAGATAATTCTACAACCATGACACACACCTTTTTTTCAAAAGGAACACCTTTCTTCTATGTAAAAATTGTCATAGTTACTTTCAGTAAAAATGTCTATCTTGGGAAAGGCTACAGCTGAGGATGGTAAATTAAATACATACACTGGGTAATTACAGAGCACCCTGATTAGCCGGTTATTTTTAATCCTGAAGATCATTTACTCTGGACTATGTCAACCCAAGCCCAACCTGATCCCTGCAGGGGTGCCCCACATCAGTCACCTCCTGTCTCACCACGTTGAGGCACAGCAGTGCTTTGCTCTGCATGCCCAGCACAGCTATGGAAAAGCACAACATGGCTATTCCATATGAATGTGCACATCTGTGTTAAATACAACAGGCCTAAGGTGTGTGTGTGTGTGGGGAATGCTTAAAATCTGCTCAATAACTCACAGGAGAACTCCAATGTAGGGTCGCTCCCACGCAAACATCACTTTTAAACAAATACCTCATTGTCTTACTTATACTTTCACAGTATAGGAAGTAGTTTATCGGGAGGTACAACCTATCGTGCTTTATATCTGCATTTTTTCGTGGCTGCTTGCAAAGCGATCTGATTTCTCCAAATTGCCAAAGAGAAGGTGTCACCCAGTCTGAGAGCTTCATAACTCAAGGGTTAGCATTAAACCAAGCCGTAAACTGGTCAGTAGGAGCACTCGGCTGCTGAAAAACAAAATGCTTCCCTGTGACGTTTGGCTGAGTGGCAGAATTAACAGTGTAGTATTAAACATTGATTTTCATTAGCTATCAGATCTTCGTGCGGCTTCGTTTAAGTTTTGAGCAGGTGACAGAGGAGTAGAATCATAGAACAGGTAAGAAAGAAACCCTCTCAAACCTTTTGCCTGATGCTACAGACTGAAGAGTGGGAGGAGAGAGCTTTGGGAAAGATGAGGGGCCAAGACAGCAATTGGGACTGGGTAACCTGTTAACTCTTACAAGATAAATTGCCAAGTCACAGAGCAAAGACAGACACAAAACTGTGAAGGTCAGACAACCCAAGTTCACTGATTTTCCAGGAAACCTTAAGGGTTTTATAAGCAGTATGCAATCCTTTTCACCTGCCATGAAGTACTGGAAGAATTTCCCAATTTGCTGGAAGACGGGTAGCGCAGTCTTGAAGCAGAAATACACTGAACAAGAACACAATGACCAGTTTCATCAAAAAATAATGAAAACTTGTTTGGGCAATATGTGTGACTCTTGAAACCACAGGAAGAATAGAAAACCTCCTAACAGGAACTCCTTTGTTAGTCATGGATGTGCAAATCCATCTCACAGCGAGATTAGCAGTAGATGATCCCAGGAGCGAGACTTGCCCGTTTGTTCCCCAGGACAGCCTGCCCATTCCTGAGACTCTGTGGCAGCCGCGCTCCCAAGGACAGAGACTTTCACTGCTGGAACCGCAAGCGCGGCACCTCCAGTGACCCGACGGGTCCCCACTTGCCCCTTGCACACCCCACTCAGCCAGACCAGGTTTCCTTACCGGATCGACCCGAGGTTTCCCATAGCAAAGCCTCAGATACGTCGTTCCATTGAGCCATTTATTCCCGGTGCAGTAACACAGACACAGCTCGAGCTGGTTCCCAGAAGCGGATTCCAACAAAAGAACCCCTGGGCTTTTATACCCTCACGGTCTCCCCGTGTGCAAGTCTCGCTCTTCCTCCCGAGTCTCTGGCTCCTGCCCCCGCTTTCCGTGTCCACGCACCTAGCTTGTGTCACCGCTCTTCATCTCCTTTGCCATCCAAAAGGTCGGCAATGCCCGGCTCCTCCCGTGTCTCTCAGTGTCCATTCCCCTGGCTGGCATCCCCCATCTTCGTGCCCTTTGTTATCCCAAATGTTGGCAGTTCACGGCCTCTTGTCTCCCAGAGCTTAATCTGCATTTCAGTCTGCACTTTGGGAGTCCAGTTTACCTGGACCATGTGTTTTCCTCGACAGCACTACTACACAAGCTGCCACAACTACGGAAGAAAGAAACCGTATTTCTTTTTTTAAAACTTGGATATCGACAAATTTTAAACTCCACAAAACTAGGTACCTATTTTCTGTTCTACTTCAAGGCTTCAGACGTGTCCTATAAACACATAGTGTAATTAAGCTCATAATAAATGGCACATCCAACACAGACCAAACACCTGCAACATTTCAATTCACCTTTTACTCAAAAACAATGTTTGCTTTTATCATCTGCATATATACGCGCACATATACCCATGAAAAGATACTCTGCACTTAAAAGCCACAGCAATAAATTTCAAATAATTTGATGTCCAACAGCTCAGCTGCTTCAACAAAGACTCTTTACCTCCCTTTGCTGTTTGTACTGCTGAGATAAGTACAATACAATGTGGGTCATCCCTGGTTGGGTGTGATATAAAACTCCTTCTGTTGACTTTAATTGCCCTTCTTGCAGACCTCTAATTTGCAGTTAAAAGTCTTAATAAAACACCTCACCTAATAGCATGCATCTAAAACTAGATTAATTCATTTGTCTAATCTCTGAAAAAACCCACCATAGAAAGAAAGAGTCATAGAAAACATACAGATTTATGTCTGAGGCATTGCCTGAAGTTTGTTTCAGTGTCACTTCCAGATACGACAGACTCAAAAGAGAGGGTTTTTCCCTCTTTTAAAATAACTCAACAAAACAAATAAACAAACAACCCCCCCAACAACAAAACCATTCCACCACATTTCTACAGGACATCCTTATAGTTATTAAAACCAGTCTTTTTCCCTGAGCACTGCACACTGGAGACAGTCTCCATGGTACACTTTCTCCCCTAGCCCACAGCTGTGAAATGCTATAAACCTAATGGACTTTGAACTGTGATAACCTCATCACACTCTTAGAAAGCCACGAGTCTCCCGTGGCTCTTCAGTGTTTGGCTCTGCCCACTTACCAACCTTTGGTTCAGATGGGTCTTTTTACTGACAAATCCTCCTCAACCTTTGCTTAGTAGTTTTCCAGCTTCCTATTCAATACCAACCAACGAATGCAAATGTCTCAGCTGTAGCAAGAAGGATGCAGACTACAGAAACATGCAGCCATGTAGCCATATGGATGCACTTACTGTAAAACTCAAGGGAAAGACTACAACAGACAGCAAATCTCCCCAGCAATATGTGCATTTAGGCACTATTCCCTATAGATCCTGTCCCTTAATGTTACCTGTCCTTGACTGCTACCAATTTCTGCATTTTTTTGTTCAGCAGCTCTGAATGCACAACATGCTTTAGTTCTTCATGTTTGCAATCGCTTCAGCTGGTTGAAAACATTCTCCTGGTTCACTTTCTGTGATGCTGATTAGGTAACAGCTCAGGATGCTGAAAAAATGCCAAACATTGAGAAGGTGATTGGTGTTTGAGTTTCAGATTCATCCCTATCGATAATTGGAAGTGTTAAAATGTAAGAGAAAACAAATACATAAATTTTAATTCTTTTCTTACCCCCTTGAAATAAAAACTATTACAATATTTTGTTATTTACTGTTCCTTTGCTGCAAAATCCACACCCCCCAGCTCTAACACAGAAAGATGTTATTAATCCTTGTAGTTTTGTAAGTGCAATAAAACACTAAAGAAAGTGCAAGCTACAATACATTCTCCCCATTTTTAATTAAAACATTCCCTGGTACAGTAAAAGCCTGCTGGTTAGGTAGTGCGTAACTCTGCATCTCTGCAGTTCAAAGCAAACTGTCATGTTATTGATAATGTATACAGGCTTCTCCATTGATTTTATTGCTTTTTCAGTTGTACACAAATAATAAAAACCATGCCTACAAATCTTGTCATCATCTATGAGTTTCATAGGATATACATTCACAGGGTGTTTTACTCTGTCTTTCTGAAGCCAAGCAACACTCCTATAAAATACTCCAGTGCTTAAACTGGGGACAATGACACAGTGTTTGGTTTAAATGGTCTTTGCTTCATTTCATCTGATTACTTCTAGTTATACTTTCTCTCTGCTAAATGTCCCTGCATAGCCATTTACAGCTCTGAGATCACACAAAACAATCACATTACACACTCCATCATTTTATTAGCTTCTTGCAAATCATTTTCTCCAAGTGCCCCAATTTTAAATGCCATTTTAAATTCATTTGCTGGTTTACCAGTGCCCTGCTGCTGTTGACTGGGCAACAAACATGAGATGCCACATGGAGCTGTAATATCAGCAGCTCCCACTTTCACTGCGGTGAGTAATTCCAGAGTACCTCCAGGTCCCCACCATTGCTGGTTTGAATCCAGCATAAATAAACAGCACACAATAATTATCCTCATGCAACTGTCTGGCAGCCCAAACAAATGAGCTGTTCCTTGTCTTGCCTCCAATTCCCAGCAAAGAGAAACACCACCAGGTTTTAGCTTGTAGTTGTGCCGGCATCACCCACAGGGTAAGGAAGTAATCCTCAATACCACAATTACCTCCTCGGCTTAGACACGGTTGGTGGAGGATGTTGTTCTTTGGGGTGTTGAGCAGACAGTTTCCCCAGAAATCTGCTTTCTCATGCCACCAGATCAGTACACTCCTGCAAAATGAATGCCTGGAAGCACACAGTCAGATCCAGGCTTTAGAAAAACCCTGAGATGAGATTCCCTCCAAAGTAACTGTAGGTTATTTGACTTAGAGGCAGTTGAGTGATTATCAGAGAGACAATTGCTTTTCTCCAGGACAAGGATATCACATAGCAGATAAGACCTTACTAAAAAAATAAAGTTTAAACCTAAACTCCAGCACTTATTTTCAAAGTGTGAAGCATTAATCCCCTGACAGCTGTGTTGAGTCCTTCAGACAAGTGATGCAGGTGAAACCACTTTGCCAGACAGATGCTGGTACAGAACTGGTAATGGTACTCACTGCAAATCACCTGCTCCGTTCAAAGCATACAAGTATCCCAATTGCTTCGAGACCAATTTTCATGATTAGTGCTAAACACCTGCTCAAGTTATTGCAGGGTAACAGCCTCCAGGCAATAAATGTTTGGTGAATAAAAAAAAAAAAAAATTTTTTTTTAAAATTGTCTTTGGTCTTATCTGGGGTTCTGACTCAGGACACTGCTGATTAAAGGTGGCCCCCACTGCCCGTCATGATGATTCCATCTCCGAGCACACGTCCCAGCACAGGACGGACAGACTTCACTGGAGGCCCACACTGAAACACTGGGCTGTAAAGAGCAACACAGGTTTTCTTCACATCTGCTCTCAGGAAAACGACAACCAGGGGCAGAGCAGCATGGCAAACAAAAAAGCCAGTTTATCCGATTTCAAGTAAAACTATGAGACACTGCAAATCAGAGCCTTGATTATCAGACTAGCCATTCATTAATATGTTAGGAATCTAAATTGCCAGTACAATGACATACAGATGTGTACTTAGATGAATTCATAAATGAAATACAGCAGTAAAGCTGGAACATTCAAGTAATGACTGGTGATGTATCGTTTTTGTGACACTGGAATAATTTTTTAAAGGAAACATTCTCTCACCCTGCCAAGGGCATGTTGCAAAAAGGCAAAAGAAAATCAGAGAGAAATCCCTGCTACCTCTGCCACTGCAGGATGAGGGTGACCGAAGTCCAGTGAATGAGACATAATGTAATGGGAGGCATTTTAAATATTTAGAATAAAAATAAAACGAACACCCGATCTCCCAACACCCATCAAAAAATCTGAGCAGCTCCCATTTGTCAGTACATTTGCCTTCAAAATGCCTCCAGCAGGGTGGGAAGAGGAAACGGCACCCATTTTTCAGATGGGTTATGGAGGCACAGAGCAGCCAAGCTGGCAGCCCAAGCTCAGAGCCGATTAGGGAGCGAAGGAGCAGAAGGTCACTCGTGTCCCACAGTTCTGTGGTTAGCAGACAACGTTTTGGAGCTAATAGCATTACGTGCTCTGTGATGCTGATCTGCTGAGATAAACGTGACAGTCCTTGGTGATGGCTTCATCAGAGGGAACTGCTGACTCAATATTTAGGCACAGCGGCGAGAGCTGTTTATGTGTATACATTGAAAAACAACAGATGACTTCTGGAGCAAAACACATGGGGAGGTTTCTTTCTCGAGGCGATACAAAAGAGCCAAAGTACCTAAAGCACTTTCCCACAGTGACTGTGCAGTAAAGTGAATTAGAGCTCTGTGCAGCAACCATCCATTATCCTATATATTTTTAGCAATTCTGAGATTAATAACTGAAAAGGGCCAATAAAACAGTATTACAAGGAAATACACATCTTTTTGATGAACTGCCACTCACTCCTTTCAGATCACTTCATACCTCAACAGAAAATTTGAAGTTTGATATATTCACTATAGCATTTTTCCTACCACTATTGTCATTTGTTTAAGTTATGCTTTACACTTTCTAGATGAATGAATCGCATTAATTATTTCTTTTTTCCTCTCTGACTGTTAAGCCAAATTAGGCTACTTCCAGAGTTGAAGGGGAAAATACAATTATTAACGCTTCCAAACATCCATTTGGCAGAAAAATATGGGGAGGGGAAGACATTCCTGTGAGCTGTGAGAAAGTATTTTGTCTGTTGCACATCCTCTCCTTTATTGTTGTAGCTGTCTTTCACCTATAAGAGTTTTACTTGTCATAAGACTGTAAACAAGTGTATTTGTAAATCATAGCTCTGAGACAATCTTCAAAATATATAAAATGTTACTGACACTTGTGTTTGGAGCCAACTCTGCGAGGTTAGAATTGCAAAACCTGCAGCTTGGAGAGATTCATCCCTCCTCCAACTCTATCAGTACTTCCCAGCCCTCCATCAGGGGCCACAAAACTGTTATTCCGAGAGCTGACGCTGATTTCCTGGATCATTTTACTCAATGGGAATCTCATTTATTATTGAAAATAACGGAAACTTGACCTTCCCTGGAGACTTATACAGAAGTTCAGACTGGAGGTGAATTTGTCCAACCTGCATAACGCAAGTCAATTCCTCCCGAGGTAAAGCAGCATTCAAAGGGAACAAAGCCGGCAGAATTGAACTTTTTGTGCATAATTAATGCAACCATCGATCAGCAACAGCTTGGATTAGGAATTTTTATGAAAGATAAATGCACAAGGATGAACTTATGCACTTCTAAAAAGTCAAACTTTGAGAAACCTGCTTTGATTAATGAGAGGCTCTCGCCACCACAAACCTAAGGTGATATTTTCCGTGACACGCCCACCGGTGTCATCCAGCAGGAATGGTGCAGAGCAGACAGTGACTCTTGCTTGTCACAGAGCTAGATACAGTCTGTCTCATGCAAAAGTGAGTGATTTCCTCTTTTATGCCCCACTCCGTGTGTGCAAGCAATTCCCGTTAGCACCAGCAGGAGTTACCTGTGTCGCCATGAGAAGACACCAATGAAAGCTCAAATGCTGAAGTCATTTACAGGCTATTTAAGACACTGTTTCATCATCTTTAGCTTAGACTCCTCCTCTTTTTGGAAACCATGACTATAAGTTACCACAGTGTGTGAATTTACAAAAATCATAGTGAATTGATCCAGACTAGTATACTATGCTAGTCATGTAGCAATGGTCACAATATTTATATAACTGGATTTATAAAGCAGCTTATTCTCATCCATACAGTGCTGCTGTCCTTCTTCCCAGACCTAATAGTAGCCCAGAGGAAAATGAGTGGTTTATTTTGCATGCTCTGTGTTACAGACACAGGCCAACAACTGCATGGACTGCACATCTATAACCATCAGCAGTTCAAGCATCCAGGATAGCTGGAAAATAATTCTGTGATGTTCAAGAAACATCAGAGTACCTGATTTTATAACTTTCAGGGCAACACCTTCCTCCCTCTCCACAATGAAAAAGGCAAGTTTTATAACTAAATAGGAGGTCCACCAAAGGCAGTGTTCAGGCACCATCAGTGGAGAATCGCTGCTGGCATCTACAAGTGGTCCCAATGGTCAGTCTCTTTGAAACTATGAAGGGCAGAAAAATAACTGTCCCTATCACATCTTTCAGGGACGGTGCTTAGACAAAGCTATCCGCCTTCAGGTATAGGAATGGACTAAACGACCTCCTTCAAGGTCTCCTTCAAAGCCTGCAAATCACAAGAGCTGGCAACACTGTAATCATGCAGTAGAATTTTCAGGAGGACAGACTTGTTCTAAATTATGTCAGAGTTCCAGTGAAGTGTGCTAGTAGAAGAGAATTTTATTTTTTTTTTTAAGTATCCAAGCCAACTCATTCATCTGTTCAGAGCAGGCCTCTTTCAAATGAGTTTTTACAAAGTGCACATCTACAGTGCAGTCACTCGAGGACAGAGCTCAGCAGCCAAGTATTTATGGATCCATCAGGGCAGGTGTTGCAGCTTGCCAAGGGCAAGAGATTGTGCAACTGGATTATGAGCAACACTCAACTCCAAATCCAGCCAAGGACCTTTACACACCTGTGATCAACACTTACCAGCACAGACAGAGCCACACACTCCCCTCCACATGCAGGCTTATGTAAATTCAAGTTGCAGATTAAAGGTTTACAAGTTTGTGAGGTGTTGAGTTTTTCCGCACAGATAAGCACGATCCCAAGCGCTCAGCCAGCTCCCACCCCCTCCTCACCTCCAAGTGCCCTTTGCCCTCCCAGTCCTGCTTGCACATCCCCACCTCCCACTGCTGGCTCATCCTCACACATCCCTTCGGGCAGCATAGCCTGGCAGCCCTCAGTAGCTGCATTTGGACTTCAACAATACCAACCAATTTTAAATGATATCCTGCATAACCTTGGAAACAGCTGTGTATGATGATCGTGGTGCAGGCAGATAAAAGCTGGTAACACACCACTGAAAGAACATGTTTAGAGAGACACAAAGAGATGGATGAGCCAAAAGGCCCATATTCTTCAGCTCTCAGCTTTGTACAGAGCTGCAATTTTCCAGCTTAGCACATCAGGAGACTGTGGTGATTTTTCGGTTGTTCGGGGGTTTTTCGTTTGTTTTCTTCTTCATCATACCAGCTCAAGGAATTCCCCCGTCCCTCACAAACACAGGATTTCTGTCCCTCTCTTGGACAGAAATAGGTGAGATCAGAAGGAAAACATGCCTGCTTTTTCTATAACTTCAGTTATGTCAGATTCACCCTCAACACATATTGAAATTTCTGGAGAATGTTAGCAGTTCAAGCTCCACTACATTAGATTTCTCCCTTCCTCATCTTCTAACCAGGGCAAAGGGTAGGGGACAACTTCTGTGAGTTTCTCCCAGAGACTGAAATTGCATCATTACAGGTGTTCCAGGCAGAAACATATCCTTGGCCCACATCAGACAGATCCATAAGAGCCAAGCGACTGTATCTTTCAAATCAGTAACTTGGACCTTGGGATAGGCTCTCAACCTTCTCACCGAAGACGGATGAGAACTCCAGGTGGGGACACCCCTCCCACACTGGATTATAATGACACTTCTGCCTACTTTGACCACTACTTAGTGGCTGGATGCCAGTTCCTGTATTCTCACAATCTGCTTCAAGACATCTCTTGTGACCAGCAAGGCAAATGGAAGGCCAAATCTGTCACGCAGACTGCACTGATTTATCTCCAATAAGAAGCAGGACTAACTTGTCAGGTCATCAAGACATGAAGGTGTTCTGAGTGATTAAAGCCTGTAAGGTTATTTTTTCTCTCCCTTAAGAACGGGCAAAGTTGGTCACCTCCCTCTCTGAGAGACAGCTTGGTTCCCATGCTAAGATTAAAGAGCAAAATGTGTGAAGGTTTGCCTGATGGGTTCTCACTTCAATTAGGAAAGCACCAGGGTTGTGCTCCTCACTTCTGGGGGAAAAAAAGAGCCTTCATCACTCACCAAGAGCCTCCTCAGGCGAGTTTCTAACTCATTTTCACCACAGTCCCTCCCTTACTCTGCACACCTCCACATGCTCCACATCCTGATTTTCTGCAACATAGATCAGCCTGTTTTACAGGGGTCACTCATTTCCTACAGCCCAAGCTCAGAAGTGGAAAGAGTTTGTCACCAGACATCAAAGCAATACAGTCCTGTCAACACCTTCTAGGCAACAAGTTTATGAAAGTCTTGTATGAACAGCTTCCTGTCCTTGCCTCTCTCCTTGTGCGTCTCCAAAAGGGAAGACAAATAGCTAATACTAAATTACCTTGATAAAATTACACATTTCCACTGCTCTGCATGTTGCATCTCTTGGCACAGTGAAAATAAGCAAGACATGATTGCATCAGTCTAGGTGCCCACAAACATACAAATAAGGACCAGTAGAGCAGAACAGGAATGCATTACCCTTTCAAAGCTCTGCTGACACATGGGTCTGGGCTTCATTATCACCTCTGGAGTTTTCACCACTGTATACTATAATTAGAAGTGTGTTAGAACTCAGAACACTGCAATCATCACTGGCTTCTGCTGGCATGAATATGATAAGCAGCAGAGCATGAGGCAGAACTCTTAATCTCTGTTTAAGAACTCAGATAAGTCTCACCCTCTTCTCCTGTTTGAAAAAGACCATATTGAACGAACATTTTAAAGAACATGAGGCTGGTTTAAACAGCAGAGGCTCCAGAGCCTCAGTAACACCAGTCTCCTGCCCTTAATTCATGATGTTGCAAAGGGGGCTGGTGCTAACAAGAAGAAGAAGGCAGACTGCAGTGAGGAAAAAGGGTTAAAAATGCCACTAAAAACGTGAAGAAAAACAACTGTGAAAAGCTGACCTCTCACATGTCAAGTACCATTTTCATAACTGATTATATATATATATAAGGTTTTATACAGCTGTATTATTAGATTGTTAAATACATATACTCAAATGTTTCCTGGAGTAGAACAGCTCTGCAGGAGTCATTCCTCACCCTTAGTAAATACGACATTTTGGCAGACTTGCTAAAACTAGAACCCACATATTTTATGTTTTTTCCTTTGTTGCACCAACCTGCAAATCACTCTGTGTTTGTGCATTATTCATATTTTCACAGCCATTCACTAACTTCAGGTCCTTGGTAGTTTTGCAAAACTGCATTAAACCCCAGTTAGTAACAAGCTTTTACACAACTGACATCCCAAAGAGGAATTTTTTTATGGGTTTCTTTAACTGCTTAAAGGCTGACTGCACACACTTCTGTCTCACCACTGGAAGGACAATAAAGCTAAAGTGAGATTTTATATCCCCATTTCAGGATACTAAAAGTATGGGGCTGTAATAGAAATGCTGACATTATCCAGTTATGGTGGTGCAACCTCTCCAGCATAATTATGTACAGTTGGAGATAATAAGCGCTGCTGATTCAGGAGGAATCTCTGATTGGACTAGAAGATGGAGAAGTGCTGGATAATCTGTTTCCTGAGTGGCAACAGCAGGCCTAAAGAGCATAAATGGAGAAGCAGAGTTTGTAAGGAAATAACAACAAAGTCCAATCATGAATCCTTAGAGATACTCTTATTCCTTTCATTGTTCATGTGATTGCAAGAGACCTAAAGGACTCATTCAGGACTTGTGCTAAGAGGACATCCTGATGTTTTCTGGAGGAATGAGCAGCACCGATGTCCAGGAAAGGTTTGACTACATGACTGAGATCCAGTCAAGAGAGCACAGAGCCCTGATTTTCCAAAGAACTGTGCTCCTTTCTGACCTCAGACAAAATCTGAAGTATCTCAAGGTCAGCACCAAAAATGAAGGTGTGTAGAAAAAAATCTCAACATGTATGTGGTACTACAATAAAGCTGTCTGAATAACCTGTAAAATTTGCCTTGAAATCTCTGATTTTATATGAAAAAAACGCCTAAATAGAACTGTTTCAATGAGTAACTTCTTTTTTAAAGAGTAACTTTTCTTCCCCTCCTTCATCCTGTTTTTACTTTGCTTTGGGAGGTGGGGGGGGAGGGGAGGATGAGACAAGACTTTTGGTGAGAACTACACATTAGGTCCAGTGTTTTCCTGCACCCTTTCTCCTTACCACATTTCATTTTTTACATATTTACATACTGAATTTCCTATTAAATTATCATCTTCTCAAAAAAAAATGCCTGTTTGATCGATACAAAAAGTTACAAATGCGACACCGTGACTGGCTCTAAAATTACTATTAATAAACACATAATGAACGTTGATAAGATTAACAAACCATTCCAAAAATTCGTTACTATATTCACTCCACAGCACAAACTCCAAATTAGCAGTAATGCCAGCAGGCTATTAATATTCCCAGATTAACAGAAACGCAAGCAGATCACACAAGGATGAGCTTGAATTTCGCAAAATAAAATGCCTGGGTAAATATTTAGCATAAAAGTAAAAAAAAGGTGTAAGTTAATATTTGTTTAGCATGGGGTATTATGGAAACAGATACATGGGGTTTGCAAGAATTGCTTTGAAGGAGGGAATGCGTGAAGGCAGTGGAGCACAACGTCCTTACCCATTGCACGGGGCAGAGTTAAGTTGCTCAGCGGTCCCTCGATGTTGACAGCTGCTTTCTAGGAGCAGGGCTCCACATCCAGCCCCATCCCAGGGCTGGCAGCAGGTAAGGATATGGGATCAAGGGTCCTGCTGCCCCAACAGCCACGTTCAGGTAAAAGCTCCCGGGAGGTGAGCGAAGCAGGTTGTCGCAGGACCTGCTCAAGCACCATCCAGCCCCTCGCTGCCGTGTCACCAACAGGGCGGGGAAAGGGTGCTCCCCTTGGCCATTCCCAGCAAGATCCCAGCCAGGAATTGCAGTGCCCTCACACACCAGCTGTGCAGCCTCTTCCCTTCCTGACAGCAGGAAGCCCCTGGCAGCTCCAGTCCCTGGGTGTAAACCAGCCCCCATCTCCTTCCCTCTATCCATCCAGCTACCTGGCATCACCTACTGCCCCACAGGAGAGCTTGAGGGGAATACACACTTTCTGGTTGGCTTCCCGTTTGCCTGATGCCCTAAGGCACTTCCAATTTCATATGTATTTCTTTTTAAAGTAAGTGGAATTGAAATAAATCCATACTGTTTGCCAGTTTCCAGCTTATGTAATCAAAGTCAACTGTGCATTCACAAATTCCTCCCTTCTCTGCAAGCTAATCTGACAGTTTTGGGGGGGGGGGGGGGAATATTCTCCTGTGGCACTGCCTTGATTTCCCCGGGAAAATAAAATGCCTTCAGTTTATAATGGCCTAGTAATGAATTTAACATTTTGAAATCCATAAAGGAACCTCAATAATAAGTTCTTTAAAAACTGCAGACACAGTCAAAGCAAAGGCAAAAAAAAGGAAGCAGAAATATGCTTGAAATTAACTGGAGACAAATCACAAAGACACGGATATGATGAAGCAAGGCAACAGGCACAGCAGGGAGAGGAGGGAGAATTCACTCACCAGTCTGAGTGCACCCATTCAGCATCCACTGCCATCAATACTGAACAAAAGCTACTGCTGTAGTTTTGTTCACTTATCCAAAAGACCTAACTGGAGTTTTAATATACAGAAATATCAGAGCTTTCAAACCTTTTGTTTGAAAGATGATATAGGCTCCATGGTTAAATCAAAATCTGTGATTCCACTACACTGGGAGGTGCTGAGATCCAGGCATTTGCATGGCTTAAAATGGCTGCAGCAGTTCAAGGCTTCTCTAACTTATTGTACACAACACCACGGAGCACAGGAGAAGGGTCTCTTTCCTGGCTATACACTATTTTAAATTTAACAAAGCCAACATAATTAGTCCCATGAGCACCCCTCCAGTAACAGCTTCAGCTCCCAGCACTAGTGAGCTGTATGCTATGCAGTAATTATGCTACCAAGCTGTCAGAGCCTCCTTATCTGCATGCAAATTAGTTCATATGCTATACATCTGCTGTAATGACAGTATTAAACCAAGAATTTTATAATGAAGCCATCCTCTTTATAGCAACATAGCACAATTACTTTATTAACATATTGCACATCTATGTCTGTAACTGCTCCCAGTCAAATAGCCGAGATTTCCATTCCCCCATACAGCAAGATCTTATCTTCTCTTCCTGCATCTGTAAATAAACACAAAGGACGAGAACAGGAATTTCTAAACTACCTCCGTACAACACCACTCCTTCATTGTTCCCGGGGAAGTACTGCACCAAATGCCATTAAAGCGTGACTAGGTGAATAAATATTCCCATGATGCTCCAAAAAAGGTTAGGAGATGAAACAGTAATAATCAAATCAGCAGCTGTTTGCTCCCAGCCTTGACATCAATCATCAGCTTCTGTCAACCAGCGGCTGCCGGCACCGAACGGCGGCGGGAGGGGAACCACGGCCCCCCCGCGCCCCAGCGCACGGGCAGGTGGCTTTTGGAAGAAGTTTGAAGTCCTCTGCAAAGGTTGTTTACGGTAACTAACCTCAAACACATAAAATCGATAGAGGGCTTGACTGAATTTCCTTGCAGGTACGAGTTCTTCTCTTCATTACTTCGTGAGCAACTGCTCAGTTGTTTAACAGTTAGAAAGAAAAAAACCCACCAAAAACCCACATAGAAAAAAATATGTGTTCAACTCTAAACCTTCAATAGCTCTTCATACCTATTTCTCAATTTAGGTGTGTTTTTAACCATCCAGCTTTATTAGCCGGGGACCTGCACTCCAACCTTCTTGCAAGGCTGTACCCTTGAAACCTGCCTCTCCAGGGTAAGAAGGAAAGGGGGGATATCAATTCTGGGACCTTATTTCACTCAATCTGATACAGGTTATTTATATTTTTTTACCAATTGATTACTTTTCAAAAATCTTCTAGGGAAAAGAGTAATTGTGCTTTGCAGGCATCCTCCATGGGCAGGAACAAAGGCAAGTGGAAGTGGAGGAAAAAAACCCAACAAAAACCCTTTTCCCCTTTTCATGTTATATTTCCCCATGCACCAAAAGGTGTGGATAGGTCTCAGCCAAAGTTTCAGCACTACTTTGTTCTCCATGCAAGTCACCTCTTCCATCAGTTATCTTAAAACCATTTATAAACACTGCCGTTTCAAAGCCAGGAGGAGATAGGTGAGAATTACCACGGACAAGCACAAAGATGTTCAAATACTAAACAAATCCAAATATTTTCTTAAAACCTATATTTACAACTTTAGTATAGCCCTGGGTTTTATGCACCACAGTGCATAAAACAACAAACAAAGAGCAAGGGAAAGTCACAGAGCAACGCTTCTTTCTCCTCTACAAAAGCTTGTTTTATTTTTGTCAGCATAACCTGTAGTTTGCTGGGTTTCTGTGAGATCAAATATTTGATCAGTTTATGAAAGGGATGATATTATGTGTTTGCCTGAGGGAACAGGGTCACTGGATTTCATGACCCTGGAGTATATTCCAGCACTTGGTTCCCATGAGAAAAGTACTAAATTACCGTTTTCCTTTGGGAGAAGGAAAAACAAAATCAGAATATATCATAGTCCTCCCGCAGCTACTAACAAGATCTTCTGTAGCCTTTGACACCACCTCATGAAATAATGCAACACAAGCCATCTTATTAGCACTCAGTGGGCACTCAACCAACGGATGTGCTTTCAGAGCAGCCAGTCGTGCGAGGAGCAGCTCAGCCTTATCTGCTGCGCTGCCATTTAAATCTCCTCCCTGCTGCTGCTGGTAAAGGTGAAGTCTGTTGTCCCTTAATGCCCACCAAAACACCCTGTCATTAGCTGCGGGGAGGCTTGGGTCATGTCCTGGAGGTGGCATTGATCTCACCCAGCTTTTGGGGCTGGCAAGGCAGACATCTCAAACTGAGCCAGCGCTTCAGACTCCCTGGGCTCTCGATGGCCAGACACAAACACGCTCCAAGCAGGGCACTACTCAGGCCAACAGCTGCCTTATGATGAGCTGAGCTGCACTCCAGGAGTATCAGTTTATTTGCATTGGCTTTAAAGGGCTTCTAAAGCATTAGCTCAGATGCAGGTATTTGCAGTCAGGTGAGATAAATGCTACCTCAGAAGAGTAACAATCAGTGTCACCAGCCCGGCTGTCTCAGCGACACTGAACTGTGGTGTCAATCCCTCCCTTGCTGCTCTTATTGCTGTGAGACCCTCTACTTAACCCTGAGTGCCTCAGTTTCTTCATCCTGTCCCTGGGATTGCCCATCCACCCTCCTCTCCCTCTTCCATCTCTTCTGTGTCTCTGCCCACTCCTTCAAAACCAGAAGTTTTTTTCAGACTCATTGGTACATTCCCCCCCACTTCCCTGACCATGTGTCAGGTTCTGCCCCGTTACATCTTCATGATACACCACAGGACAGTTCCCTCTCCACCTAAGACAGATGTAACACCTTCTGCCACCTCTTCTAATCTCTCAAGGTGTCTCCCATCACCTGAATCAACCATGAGTCTCTGGCTCTGGCTTGGCAGCTGAGTTACCAGTGCTTGCATACATTTTTGTTGCATTATTAAAGAAGAAATTCTGCCCTCAGCACAATAATCTGCTAGGAAATAAAACCACATGGAAATCACCTGCAAGGTGTGCTATTTTAGGTGGGACTGCAAATGTAGGTCAAATTTTATTTAAAATAAAAAAATCCTAGTGACATAATTTGGAAGGAGAAAACTTCTCCTCCAGGTTGCACCTGTTTATTAAGAAGTTCCTTATGAATTCTAAATTTTGAACCCATCCGACATTGTTTTTTAATGGAAAAATCATGTAAGCATACACAATTCTTGTTCCCTGATTTCAGGAAGCCAACTCTCTGTTTGCAGCTCATACATTTTCAGTGATATTCATGAAAATGGAAATTGTTGTTTCACACTTAAAAAAAAAAAAAAAGGACCAATTTGACAGTGAAAAAACACCCAAAGCACTTGAGAATCAGCTCAGGCTCGCTTCTTGTTAAACCTGTTAAAATTCTGACTGCCCAATTCATTGAGATAAGTATCATGCAGACTTCTCTTATAAGCAAATCTTCCCAAAGCCCGTTCTACTCTGGCAGCCAGTCCCTGGAGTATTTAACAGTTTTCCATGCAGCTTTGGCATCTTCTCTGCCTCACGGTAGCAACACTGGCCCATTGCAGTAGCACACCAGACTGCAGAAATCTGCAGAACCACCTTAAAATACTGAAATACTGAAGTGACCTTGTTTTTTAACATATTATAATACACTTTGTGTGTATATGACCCATATTAAAATTTAACGTATGAGCTCTTTTTTTTTTTTGTTAAACATCTGAGATTGCTATTGCTCCTGAGCAAAGTTTAATCATTATAGTATTTTAATTTTGTAATTAAAAAATGCGGAAGCCAATCCCAAGCTGGGAGTACAATGACTGCACTTCATAAAGAAGAGCTATGACAAGGGATGAAGTAATTTATTCACTCCTTCTTCCTTCACCTAGAAATTAAATACTTCACAAAAGATCATCAGCAAGATACTCAATTTGTAGATACTAACAACCTTGGCAGTGTCCTTTGCAGAGCAGAACAGCTGTTTAGTTGATGGGCACTGTGTCCCAGCAGGGAAAGCTACAGCCTTCTCCACTGCAAATGTTGCAGGTTTCTGCTTTCCAGGCACTCCTGCTTTGTGCCTGGCTTGCAAGAGGGCCCTGAACAGAAATACTGCCACCAACATCACAAACTGTTACCATGAAAAACTGCTCTGTTATGGCATTTGTTTTGTCTTAAGTGTACTTAAATTCCAGCAAGCGACCCCTGTTGCTCCCAAAAATTAAAGGAAACAACAGAATGTGAGTTTTTCTGAGATTTTAAAGTGCTTAAATCCAGCTACCGTCACTTAGCACTGACTGTAGTGTAGCCCAGCTGTGCTGCAGCATCTCACTGCAGAGTCCTCCTTAGACCAACTATGCAATTAAATATGGTGAAATAAAGGAGCAGAACTCATCTCACCTTGCCTTCACACTGGGCTGGATACATTCAAATGCTCCCTTTCTGCAGCTCACCTGAATGTTTGCTGTTAACTGTAACATCTTCCTGACAAAGATTTTTACACGGGTCTCCCATCCCTCAGTAGAAAGAGGGAAAAAAAAGCACGCAACACCTTCCCCCGGCACACTGGGGAACCCACCAGTCTTTACACAGGGCCTCTGAAATCCTTGTTCCTGCTGTGCTTTCCAAGACTGGTGTTTACAAGCGTGGGTAGGGAAAGTAAAGTAGTGTCAATCTCAAAAGATCAAAACCCATGACTTTGAAAAACTGGTTCGGGTCTCTGATTTCTAAATTCCCTTTATCTGCTGTGGTGTGTGCACGATGCTTTGTACTGTTAGCAAAATAAGCAACGTTGAGAAGAGGAATTTTGAAGGGTTTCTCACATCCTATCTCTAACCATCCCCAAAGGGTAATCCTGGCTCAGTTTTCCTTTTAATCTTGCCGGAGAAGAAAGGTAGCTTGCATCTAAGCAACATCTCACAAAAAGCCATATGGCCCAGGATGCAAGCACAGCAAAGTGACTGTTCTTTCTTCCACACCTAAATGATACTTTACCAGGTACATGAGACACAAAGTTTGTTTACAATCCTGCTTCCAAATAAGACCACACTTTAGGTATTACACTGCAAATGAAATTTCTCAAATGGTGCAAGGTCAGCCAGAAGATGATAACAAAGAACACGGACTTAAATCCAGTTTCAAGATCCCACTTTTATGGCCTTCAGGAAGTTGGGCTATTTTAATAGAAACCTGAGTGGTAAAAGCAACAGTTCTGCTATTGTTTATTACCTTGTGTGAATAATACAGCAGTTTATTGCCTGAGCTGCACAAAAGAATTATGTGCCAAAAGAATTATGTGAGGAAAAGGCACCATGTTGCTTTGCAATTAAAAACAACATGCAAGAGTGCCAAGGGTGAAAGGTGGAGAAAATCCTGATCTCCCTCAAACAGAAGGAACAAAAAAACAGAGCTGTGGCACAAAATATCTTTCTACCTTTGCTTTTTTTTATCTTCTGAGTCTATAAAACAGTTGTGGCCACTGACTGGAAGCCCAAGTGGGTGCTACACATTCCATTCCCAGTCTTCTTTGATCCTCCTGCCAGCCACTGGCTTGCCAGGGTGCCAGCACCATCAGCTACTGTCCAACTGGTTGTTTCAGAGAGTCCCTTCCCGTATACATCAGTTTGCATTATATCTTGTTTGTAATCTTGTATATTGATTTCATGCTGAGCCTACACACCCAGCACAGCTCTGGGCCGTGATTAAGGTGCCCTTCTCAGGCTACTCCACACTATACCAAGGCTGAAAAACAGCGTGAGAGCTTTAAATCTGCTGTCCAATATGCACAAGCTGTCTTCTTTAGCTTTAAGTTTAAGCCATACTAGAACCAACATGGATGGAACTCATCAGCTGTTACAAACACAAATAATCCTTATTCACCACAGCCCATCTGGAGACACTGAGGCCGTTCTCAGCAGTGGTCTACTGAAGCCCTCTGCAGATTTTCTTTCCTCTGTAATGGTGCACAGAAAAATTAGAAAGATCTGGTTTAATCAAAATACATACACTGCAGCAGAACATGATTTTGCAGTGATATAGGAACTCAGCAGGAAATAGTAAGACACTAAAAAAAAAAAAAAAGAAAAAAAAAGAAGAGCTTTTAAGTGTGACAACTTTCAAGTCTGATTGCACAGCTCTCTCTGAAGTCTAGAGGTGAGCCTCTCATAGGGTAGCTAAAAATTTCCATGCTTCAGTAATATACCGTTCTTGTTCCTCAAGCTCTTTAGAAAACCTTTTTAAATACCCAGCATCTTTGCACCTAGAAAAGCTGTGCTTGGTGCAGCATAAATCCACTCCCATCCCATCCTCATCCTGACACACTGAATACTATAAGGAAGGAGCAGGATTTCCCAGCTACCTGTGTGACATTAGAAATATGTCCCGTGGAAGATTAATTTCTGAGTAGAAAGCAGAAAAGAAGAATTTGCTTTTGCCAGAGACAGATTTTTTTTTTCATTCTTAAGCAGAAGATGTCACAAGTTCAAACTCCATCTGAGATGGTAAGTTCAAATACACACAATAAGTACATCTCAGTTGTCACAACCCCACACAGGCTATACAAATCACAGACAAACACATATTTTACTCTGCAAAAGCATATTTAACACAGATAGACCACTCTTCTCTGAAGCCTAGGATTGATTTACATAATGTACCTTTAAAGTCCCTTTTTTATGTGTTGATTCCTGTTAATAAAGAGATGTTGCCGGCGGATGTTTTAGTTAGGTACGTGCTGTGCTCCCCCAAAAAGTCTGCAGCAGAACCCTCATAAAATAGCTATTCAGGAGCTGCATGGTTCTTCTTTCTAATCAGCAGTCAATATGGAAAGATAACCTATGGATTAAGCAAAATTCACTGTTCATTTGCACCTGTAAAGACCAGGAAGAAAATAAAAGGGGTCCATGATAATCCTGCAGCAAAGGCAGTTGCAGAGCAGGGCTTTGGAAGCCATCTCAAAGGATGCCCAAAGGTGCTCACCTCCCACTGCACCCAGCTGCTCCTGAAATTCAGTGGCAGTCGGGCACTGCAGCAGAAACCTTGGCACCTTGTCCTCTGCTCTTACTTCTTCCACATATGTTCTCTTCAAAAGGCATTTAATAACCAAAGCACGAGCCAAAAACCTGGGGGGGACTTTTGATCCTTCCCAGCATGGAAGGTCTTGCGTGGAATTCCCAGTTTCTGCAATAGCAGGGACTACAGCAGTGCTGTTGCTATTGTATCTCTGCTATGACTAAAGAAACATGCTCAGAATTCAAATGAGAGAATTTCCACTGTACCATAGGCTGGATTTTCTTCACTGTTTCACTTCCTCCTGTCCTCTCTTCTTGAGGTTTAAAGAAACCCCTCCTTGAAGCAATCTCTTATAGGACATAACTCTATTCTGAACTCCATTATGCATCAAAATTTGATATATTAAAGTGGCTAAAGCTCTGGAAAAGTTATGAAGGAAACTGGTGCTGATGTTGATCAAGGCTGTAACCTACATTCACTAGACAATAATTTATGGACTACAAAAGCTACTCAATCCTCCGTGTTTCTCAATTACCCCCAACACACAGTCCGCACAACAAGATTAACATAAAAACCAGGCAACATCAGAAAGCTATAACTGTTCACAATAAATCAGCCACTTCCCCTTCATTAGGCTTTGCACAGTTCATATTATTTCCTTCCTGGAGAAAATCGTGACTAGTTGCTATCTGCATTGAGAAACAAAACTATCGGTAACATTTCCACAGGGATCATCTGAAATGGATTTCTAATAACATGCAGGTTTAAAAGGTTTTCTTGTTCTCCTCATTTCTGCATCCAGTATTTAAACTTTATGGTCCCAATGACACTATGAAAAGCACATGTGCTTAATAACAAAACTTGTAAAGAAGTATGCCTTAAAACATATAACTGCATGTTTAAATATAGAACAGACATGAACCCGGGCACTCACTTAATACAGAGGAACAGGTTCTATTTATTCCTCCAGCAGCCAATCTTAGAATAGGAATAACTGACACAGCAGATAAAGGCTCTTAACCTGGGCTGATTGTATGTAGCACTTCATCAGGTCACTTAAAGGCACTTTACTAAAGCAGGGATGTATCGTTATCCCTATTTTACAGGAAAAGAAAAGCTTCCCAAGGTTACAGAAGGTCAGAAACATGTATCTGCAACCACCACCTACATACCTTAACTCCTGTGCTTTGTCCGTTAAGTCACACTCTAAGATCTTCATAGACTGAGTTTTTACATGAACACTTAACTCATTTCTCAACAAACCTAGAGCATTCATAGTATTTTATCTCCTAAATTGAACTGAATTAGGCCAACCTCTAATGTGCCCAAGTGCACAACACTGATGGCCCATTTCTCTGTCTGTGGAAACGCAGGGAATGGTAGCATTACTTCTGCTTAAATTTGGAGGAAATACAGATGACCCTGATGGTTCTCACTTAAACAGGAAGATCGAGAAACATTTCAAGTCTTGCCAATCCAAATTTAAGTGATGCTTGCTAAATCTCAAGGTGGAAGACACAAGAGGAGATTCCTGAGTTAATATATTCACATCATCCTAAATTGACCTTTCTCTTGGAGGAATAACATAAAACATCATGACACAAGTTAAGGAGACACATATAGCAAACCAGTCCCTGCAGCTGAGACATCCCGTATTTCCCTGTGAGGGAGGTAACACCCAAAAGATATCATTCTGTCTGGACCATAACTTCCCATACCTCCACACACCACAAAACATAGTTTGCAAGTCACACTGCCCTCCATCACATTACTCTTGGCCAGACAAGCTACAGATGGGAGCCCTTCTGACTTCCAAAGGTGAAGAAAAGCCTCTGACTAGAGGAGTCCAGATCAAACGTTCTATTTAGTGACTGTTTTCTTTGGTTTCCACTGGCAACCACAGTGTTCTTACCTTTATTGTCCTCCCTGCTTCTCTAGCAGGGCATCATCCTGGCAGAGCAAGCTCAGACCCGACACAGGAAGTCTTCAGAGTTTTGCAGCTACCTCTCTGCTTGGCTTTCCTTCCTCTGCCTCAGTTTGGTGTCTTGTTTTATATGGGAAAGACTAAAGACTTCATTTTTATAAAGTGCTTGAACAGGCTATTTGATATAAGCCTCATTTTTCAGAGGTGTCAAATCCCTTGGCTCCCACTGAGCACAAATACATCACCACTGCTGAGTGCCAGTGAAGCCGCGCTCCGCACGGTCACGGATCTGGGCTGTCCCGAGGAACGGGGCTGCTGGCAGGCAGTGCACAACTGCCTGCCCCATGAAGTCTCACTGCATTTCTGGGAGGCACGTAAAAACCATCACTATAGTTTTTTAGATGAGACGACTCAGACTGATACAATCAGTGTCTTGCCACAAGTGACAGATGGAGTGAAAAGGATGAAACATCCATTACGGACCACCAAGGGTAACTGCAGCCCTTACTTACAGCCCTCTGTTTCACAGCTCAGTCACTGAGGGCAGCCTCAAAACTTCGCACAATTATCACTCGGAGGTCTGTATTTCCTACATGTTTTATTCTGAAATACAGCAGAGAAACAAATGAAATGAATAAGCTTCACGGAGGAAGCCACCGAGAGCCACTTGCGCCAGACGTTTCTGCCCAGGCTGCCCTGCCTGGTTCGGTTGTGACAACGTGGAACCGAAACATGTAACTGCATTCCCTACAAACTCACATCTCCACGTGCAAAAGCTCATGCTGACACCAGCGTGGCATTCAGAGGAAGCGGCTGCAATGTTAGCATTCACCAGGAATAATTCCAGAAATAATGGAGCTACTGTTCCCATTTCCAGTCGAGAGAAGCACACGGCCCACGAGCACCTACGCCGAAAGGGGCTGCACTAACAAAGTCAGATCCGGCACATACAGCTTTTTAAGAGTGCTGTACTGGGAAGCAGTGGGGAAATAGGACACTCTGGACTCTCCAGAGATCAGATTCTACGTTCATGGCTAATTTTTTTGACTACAGAAAGGTATTTAAGTTACCACACCCAAGCAGTAACTAAGGCTTACACAGCTTACTGAGGTCAGAGAGGACTGCCTCACGAATTTTTACAGCCTGCAAACAACTCCACTGTTCTAAAAATACCTGTGTAACTGTCATGGCAGTCAACCAAGCACCAATATTTTTTCCTATACAAAATAATTTCTGACACACTCCATTTTGTCCAAGAGCCACAATGGTTTTTCAGAAGCAAAATCACTATATACTGACGACACAGGAGAACAAGAGCAAACACCTTGTGCAATCACCCTCGGCCGATGGGGAACTGGGAGAGGTGGAACAACCCCTTCCCATCACACACAAGGAATTTCAGGTTGAAATCCATGCTTTGGAGAAGGCTGGGAAAGAGCAGAAAGTCAGAGCCCCCTTGCAGCAGAAAATCAGTTTGTAATCTTGATTGCAAAGTTGCTGTTAGGATACCATAATACACTTTTTAAGCAGCTCATTACCAATTTATTAAACATTAGGGCTTCTTTGAGGCTGTTGGAGATTATTGTTTAAAGTGCTATTTAAAAGTGTTCAGAGTCACAGCATGGATAATTCATTCTTATGCCAATACACATACGCATATGGGGGGAATGTTGAGTTATATTACAGGTTTTTTTTTAAAAAAGTGATTTTGCATGCAAATTAAATGTGTTTTTTTCACATCTGGACCATGAATTAAATAAAATCATTTCCAAATATCGAACTGTAACTTATTGGAGCACTAAGTGGTACTTCTAAATAAACATAAATATTATTTTGACACTTGGACACCTTATACAGCAATAAACAAAGCCATTAATAAAGACAAGTAGACATGTCTGCGTGTTCCAGGAGATGCCAGACCATCACCTTTTTGAAAGGGTCATGTGGCTTTAGACAGAGGTAACAACCTCATTAAAGCCTTTTGTCTGTCTGGAGATTTTCTCATTTGTTCAGGCTGAGACGACTTGACTTCTTTTTTTTAAGGATTAACAAACAGAAGAGGAGCAGTACTTCCTTGTTCAAGTTCTTACTTTTAATAAGAAGAATAAATATTAATTAGAATACAAACCAAGAGCAGCCCTGATGAAGTGGAAATGCTTTTTTTCAGAGATGGAACAACCATACAGTAGAAAGTTGCATTTAATTGACTGATACACCAGGAACCTTTGACAAAGAGCGGTCAGTTTGAACTTTGGGCTCAGTAATGAGCTCTCCAGTTCCCTCTTTGACAGAACGAACCACAGCGGTGCTGCGTGACTTCAGTTTAGCTTCGTTTTATAATTACAAGCCTGTTCTTTACTATTTTTCCCCAGCTTAAATACCACTTTTTTCAAAGCGATGCTAGGGGAAAAAAAGAAATGAAACCAATTTTAATGAACTCATGCAAATATAAGCCTGGTGAAACGAAATCACAGACCTAAGCAGAATACTGCATTGAACACATTTGTATGTTTTATGCAAAGCTCATCTAAATTTGAGTAATTGGACCTAATTTGGCAATCTGCACAATCCGTTTGCAAACTTCCACCACTGAATTTTAAGTATGAGCCTGGAAAATCATTAACATTTTTATTTATCATGGTGGCCCCGATCCAGCACAGTACAGAAATTTATGTTCAAGCGTTTTGAATGAGGTCTTAGTGTATGCACAGCATCCAAGAGAGTTATCAGGAGCTCTAATTTCAGAGAAAAGTCACTGATCTGTTCAGATCACACAATTTTAATCTCAAGTCTTTGAAGCTTGAGGCTGGGAGCCTTCCTCCAAAAAGCCCACCGTCTTTATTCCTTGTCCATGCCACATTATCTGAAATACGTTCCCCAGACCATAATTACTGCCCTATTGCTTTTCATCTCCACCCTCTCCTCTTCTCCAAGAATCCCTGTTGCCTGCTGTTTCCCTGCTCATGCAGATGTTAACCCAGTCCTTTTCCTTTCTGCACGTACCTGATCTCCACTGAGCAGTGCAGGAACTGGATGAGCTCTCCATGCTCCAGGAGCATGGTGAGAGCACCAATCCACTTTATTGAAGGCCAGTGTTCCCATGTTCTCCCCAGCATGTGTTTTGGCTGCAGTGAGGGTTATTTTTCATTTGTGTCTCATCTTTCTTCAACAAAAAAATGCAATAGGTCTTGAACTTATAAAATGCTCTCTCTCCAGATACCTTAAAATACTTTGTAGGAAAGAAAACTGTTTCTCATTCAGCTGTATTTACTACCTCTTTTTTTTTTTTTTCTTTTCTGAAGGCATCTTCTTAAAGAGAAGGCAAAGCACATATTTCAAGGTGAAAACCACCAGTCTGAATTCGAATGAAAGTCTGAATCCATTGCAAGGGTAAGATTCACAGCATCCCAGCAAGTTACTCAAATCAGGGGAGTAAGCAGCCTGCACTGGCATCATGCACCCTCTCCACACAATCAGAACACCACCAGAGTTTAACTACAGTTGTGTGTCAGTAAAATAATTTTAAATCATAGGCATAGCCAAGATCTATTAAGGCAGAACTGTGTTAGATCACATGCAAGTTCAGTTTCTCTCCATGTGTCCTCGGGAAATGTGTTAATTGCTCACAGCTCTAACACAGATTTTCAATACATCTGCAAGACACAACACCACACACACTTGCTGAGGAGAAGATCTGATTCTTTTCAGGGCACAATCCAGGGATATTCAGCACATTTCAGCGTTATGACTTTACCCCTTCTCAAGCCTCCTTCTACTGTGCACCATTCTTCCCCCACTGGCTGGACTGGACCCTGGGTACTCACCCATCATTATTGTGGCAGGATGCAGTTTACTCACAGACTTGGCCACAAAGCTCAGCTGCACTCCAGACTCCTCATGGGGAATTCTGCACCAGGGCAGGGGGATGGAGGACAGGTGGAACTTTCTGTAGCAATGAGCAAAGTCTGCAGCTCTGCATTTTGAGTCCCACTAAGTGCTGCC
Source organism: Pseudotriccus pelzelni (assembly GCA_035584735.1). Classification (NCBI taxonomy): domain Eukaryota; kingdom Metazoa; phylum Chordata; class Aves; order Passeriformes; family Tyrannidae; genus Pseudotriccus; species Pseudotriccus pelzelni. The sequence goes on along the minus strand of JAWMRA010000023.1, from coordinate 6,317,746 downwards.
TCCTCTATCTACATCTCCAATCAGTTCTTTACACACCAGATCACAAACTGCTGCCACAAATCAGATTCCATATTTTTGTAGGCCATCTTAAGAACTATTACTTGAAGCAACATGACTTAGACAACAATTCAGAAGAGGATTTCCCCAAATCAGAACTGCTTTGCACAGGATTTGTGTTGCTCCAGGACTTCCACAGTATAACCAGTCACAAATACCTGCTTTCTCTTTTACCATTGTCATGATACTGCTGTCATGAAATTCTGCCCAATTAATGTGAGTTGGAAACATCAGACCTTCTATTTTGCATCAAGAGAAGAATTTCGAACTTATCCAGCTCTAACACATTTCATATAAATTGCTACTTGGGTGAAGTCTCTGGTGGAGAAGAGCTCAGGCTCCAGCTGTGAGCACACAGGTCATGCACATCACCATCCCACAGACCTAAGTGTTTCTTTATATGGAATAAACTCACCAGCCAAATCATACTGCATGTTGACGACATGCTGCTCTTTCAACTTGGAACTAGCAGGCTCTCACTAAGAAAAAATTACCAGCTGCTCAGACAACACCAAAATTAAGAGCAGAAAAGCCTTCTTTTAGAAGCCTTTTCCTGTGACTGCATGACAAACAAAGTTCCTACATCTTAACAACTCATTCACCACAGCCTGTCAGCTTGGAGAGAAAAAGCTGTGGTGGTATTAAATTGGTTTGAATTGGGAGATGTCACCAGAACTGAAGTTTCAAAATGCACCTGAGCAACACTGCTCTTTTTCACTGCTGGAAAGAGTGAACTAAGAACTAATGGGGTTTAGAGGAAATAGGAACTGCTAAAAGACAATTGGTCCCCTTTTAAGGTCATGACACAACGCTGTCACATCCCAGGGAACTGAATTTCACCAGTTGGCATAAGCTTAAACCTAATATGCTGTACTCCCTCCAGTATAGGCTTGTGCTTATCAAGCTCCAAAGTCTGATCATTAATCTGATCCAAAATGCTGAGAGACCATTCCTGTCAACAAGGGCTCAGTCAGGTGTCTTTATTAATCACAGCTAACAAATATTTTAATTCTGGGACCTTTGGGAGGAAGGGATGGAGTGGGGCTCTGGGCCTTGCTCCATATGAGGAGATGACAACTGAGATCTGCAGTGCCTGATTAATATTTTATGTTGTGATCCACTGGGTATGCAGTGTAATTCCGGTGGCTTGTTTTGCTCTACGTTCGCTGCATCTCCAATGTTATTTGCAACAGCTTCGTGGAACAACAACAAAAAGAGGTTTCATTCCCGCAGGACAGCATTGGCTGACCTCTCTCACTGCTTCATGTAATTCAGAGGGAGCAACCACTAAACAGGAACTGAAAGTGCTTTGCAACTTTAAAAGCGGAATAAATGGCACTGCAGATTTACATATAGATAGCATTTCAGAGAAGAATGATGTTGATTTCTCCTGCCTTGCATTTATTTACCAAGTCATCCTAACAGAGTGGTCAGAGGACAGGCCTGGAAACGGGGCACTGCTGAACACACATCTCTGTGTCATCGCCAACAGTTCAGCGTGCTGGCATTAAAATAATCTTAAAACACAGCGTGATCAATGAAGAGAGACAATGAAAGCAAAATGCATAACTTCAAGAACAAACCTACAACTGTGGACCTTCCTAGGACTTTGCAGAGGTCCCTGATCTAAATTTTTAGTGAAAAGAAGACTGTAACTTAAAATCCTACAGTCCCTGAGGACGGGCACAGCGGGGCCTGTCCCACACCCGGGCAATCCCAGAGGCCCCAAAGCAGCCCAGATACCACCAACACTGGCAGACAGCAGCCCTACTGCCTTCAGGGGATGCAATAGTAAAGACAGCTGTTCTGAATCAACGTCATCTTAACACATCTCAGAAAGCTTTCTGCTTTCACTGCAATGTATGGATGGGGTGATTTGGTATTTTATTTCCCTGCTATTCAAAGGCCTTTAATAGCACATAATTCAAAACCTCCCATTCTCTCTTAGGGATACGAGTGATGCTTGTAATGAACTCTGTTGTAAGAAGGTATGTGTCAGGGAAAGACTGGGATATTTCTAGATCTGCAGTCTCTTTATGCAGCTTAATGCTAATGAAAGGAAACCATTTTTTGCACACAGTGAAAGGGAACAGATGGTGTCACAGTTCTGCTGTGGAATTTAAGCAGAGTGACAACCTATACAGCAGATCATCATCATGGGTGAAACTCTTTTAGGCAGTCGCATGGAGGGTTTGTTTGTTTTTTATTTTCTTATTACTATCCAAAAATCTTGAAAAGCTTTTTCTTTCCTTTTTACAGTGAAACCTAAGGAAATGGTATGATAATATTACCATCCTACAAAGCCTCACAAGACACATGAAGACTGGTACTTTAAATACACTGTGAAGGGACAGCTGAAAAACAGCACCTCATATTGCAAACTGTGGCTTTCCAATCATGTATCCATCCAGACACCAGTCGCTGGCGAGAAAACCAATGAGGGCTTAAAAGGGACACTGTCAAGTTGAAAATCATTGCTCTGTCTGAAATCTGGTCCCTAGCCCTAATTATGCCTGCAAGGCAGATGACAGGGGAAAAAAAGAGATGTTTTAAAATTTTTAATAATTTTGTATTTTATGCTTTAAGGTTGGCAATATTCTATGTACAGTTCACCTCTCATTGTTTAATTTTTAGGTTCACCTGCTTTCATCCCAGAGAAAAACAAAGGTAAACAAAAATCAGATAAAAAATCATGGTTGGAAATTTACTCAGAAATTAGGAAATTAAAAGGGACTTTCTATTTGATAAATTGTTGCTGCTGTTGTTTATTAAATTATTAGCTGAAATTTTTTGACCCTACTGGTAACTGCATCAGACATACATTCTCATGTGCTGAACCCACAAGAGGCATCTGAATCCCCACAAAGCATACCCCTCTGGTGAGACAGTCCATAGGCAACTTGAAATTTCACAATTTTTAATGTTTTCATTCCTTCAATTGTGCTTCAGCTTATTTCAACTGCCTGTATAAGTATTTTATAGTGCATACCACTAAAAGCAACAGATGACATGCTCATCCACTCCATAATTCACATTGACAATCTCTGCTCAGCCCATATCCCACAAGAAAAGGGATTAATCAGGCAGCGACATCCTGGGAGAACAACAAAGCTCAGGCTGCTGGGTTAGGGTTCAGATCCCTCCAGGAATGGTCTGGAACCACTGCACTCTCTCTGAAACTTTGGAAAGCATCTGCACAACGACACCCCCATTTTTGCACAGGGATGACTGATGCGTGTCCAAAGCTACCCAGCTGCAAGTCTTATTACAGTCTTTACAATAAGATAGAGAAAAATCAGGTCTTAGATGCAGCTGTAAACTCAAACATTGCAATTTTCAACATGCCCAGTTTTGACTGTGGGGGACAACAGCCATCGGTCTGTAAGATGCTGTGAAGCCGAATTTATATACTGAGTATATGGTATATATGATACATATGGTATGAGTTTGCATGGATGAGGCATTGAGGTCCAGGGAAAGCAGAGCAATACAAGCACCACTGTACTAAGTGCCCTGGTCTCCAGTGGGTGAGTGTGCTCAAGGTACTGTGCTCCCCCAGGTCCGTGAAACAGCAAGGTCTGAAAGTGAGGTCTAATATTAAAGAGAAACTCCACTCTTCAGTGTGTGTGTGGGGAAGGACCAGCTTAAAATCCCCCCCTATTTAGCCAGGATACCTTCCATCTATGTCTCTCTGGGGATAAAACAGCACTTTCTCATGCAAAAGGGGACGGCAGGGTTCTTTCACAGACCTAGCACCTCCCTTAACAGAGATCACAGGAACCATTAATCCCAACACAGCGAGCCATCCTTGACCCCAAAAGTGGCAATACTTACAGGAAGGATTGTGCAAAGACAGGTTTGGGATGGGAGCATTCAAAGTGGCAACGTATTCACAGTACGTGAATTCTAAATTCACTTGCAGGAGTTCACAGGGTATAACCTGCTGATCAACACGTTTTGCAGGGAGGGACAACACCACCTTCTAAAGCTTCCTTCAAGGAGAAGTGAAACACTCGGGTTTTAAGGCATTTACAGGGCATTTCTTTAATGTGTCAGGTAAAATCACTAATGTGCTCCAAAGCACCCAGGCTCTTGCTGCAGAAACTCAGCAGCTATTACACAGCAAGTGTGAAGTGAAGAAGCAGAAAGAGAAGAGATTGTCAGTAAATAGGGTTAATCCCTGCAGGTAATACCCTTTCCGTTAAATTGTGCAGCATTTTCCAGTCTGCAGATTCTCAATCCCATTTAACATCTCTCTCACGCTGCAAGCAGACACATCCGAGCTCCCGTCCCCCCACCCCCTCCCCAAATTCTGCAAGGCTGTTTTTGCAGGCAGCAGCCAGTTAAACTAAAGGCTGCTGGTACTACCCCGGGAAGCTGTAGGGGGGTGGGTGAGCCACACAAAAGATCTCCACACAAAAGGCCATCCTTTTCATCCTTTTTTCTTCTTCATTTTCTCCAGCTGAGCCATAGCTTTATTCAGTCAACACTTAAAAATAGAGGAAAATGTGGGAGAGGGTAGGGACTGGGGGGAGGGATAATATGGAGCAACACCTAATTTAATAGAAACAATCAAATTTGGTGGGCAAGGGGATGTGGGGAACCTTCAACTCTCATCTTCTCCCTGCTTCCAAACGAGCCCTCCAGTCCGCGTTCCCAGCGCTCACAAAAATCCTTGCAGCATGCTACAGATATTTTCCGATTTTTTTTTTCCCCCAGGAGAAGATGTAAAGGGCTTGACACCAAAAGGACAGTGAACATCTTCGCATTCCCAGCAGGACCCGCACAGCACATCATCATATGAAAAACATGGCTGGCTGGTGCATCGACAGATGCAAACGAGAAATACCAGACTTAGCCTTATTTAGATCACAGCAAAATTAAATGGGGAAGAGAGGGGGAGGAAGGGAAATAATTGTGGCTGTGTAACATGGCTGCACAATTTCCAAAGCCTCGCGACTGCCAGCTTGCAGGGAGCAGCGAAAATGCGTGTCTGCTCTAAAGGGAGCTGTTCCTGCCACCCCTGCAGCACAGCCCGTTCATTCCGCTCTCCATCCCGCGGGCTGGCACGCTGGCCAGCGAGCACGAAAGGCAGGGAAAGAACTAAAATAGTTTACCTGATCAATGCAACTTCACGGGAGGCAGAGGTAGGGATTCCTGAAGAAACGCAGAAAGGAAGGGGAAACAAAAATCTGCTTGGATCCTTCTGGCAGTCCACAGCCTCATCTACATGCATCTGAGCGAGCCCTTACCAGCAGCTGCTTCTTTTATCAAGCCCACAGGCACAGCAAATTAGTCCGGTTAGACAGTTCAGTCAATGTGGGCTATTCACAGCGTGGCTGTTGTGCGAGCCCAGCTTCTCCTGTCCCCCTGTCCCCGGGTAGGCACCCGCCCACCTCCACATGGCCCTGGATAAACACGGCTCTCACGGCACCCACGGAACGCACCACATGATCCTGACAATCATCGGCGCGGGCACACGCTGAGTGGACCTCTCCCTCCGTCCAAGGAGGGCGCCGGGATCTGGGGAAAAAAGGCTAAGCCTAAGAATGGGTTTACTTTAAAGGGAAAAGCTTTTTTTTTTTTCCCCACTTCCTTCCCCCCCTCCTCCCTTTTTTTTTTTTTTTTTTTTTTTTAATAGTTACTACTGATATCAAAAT